>BSBM01001125.1:1625000-2225000 GCA_027924585.1 Larix kaempferi | reverse complement strand
GCTGTAGCAAGGCCTGGAGAGCCTCGTTGTCGGTCACAGTCGCAGTCGGGGGAATAGTCACGTTTCGAACCCGTGGCTCAGTGCTGATTGCACCAACTTCCTGCCCAGCTGCAACCTTCGGTATCCATTGTGAAACAAAATCATGTAAAGAATCAAGCCAAACATTTACCTCTTTGAAACCAGCTTCCGCCTGTGATGTCATCGCTTGAGCTGCCACATTTGTCACATGGGTGACAACCATTATGAGGCATCCCAACTACGCTTCTGTTGCTGGAGAGGCCCCACTAATAATAACATACTCATGATGCGACTTTGTTATGACCTCCTTAAGCTCACGGTATATATCATCATCCATGGGTGTTCTCGTTGATTCCTGATCTGATTCATGATGACTCTGCTAGTCCAGCGCGTACAATTGATCATTTGGGCCGGTTGCTGGTGGTCCCGCCTCAATCTCTATCAGACTAAATGGTTCCATTCATTTGATCAACCAATCATTGATGATTACCTCTAGTGCTTCCTCGAACAACTTATAATGTGTCAACAACCATTGCTTCGCAGGGTCACACCTTGCTTGCATGTGAATCGCATGTTTCCGAATCGTGAACAACGCAATCGGCTTGTACTTTGCCACAATTTATTTAGTTCATATAGGAACCTTCATCGCTGCATCTTGTAGAATCTCCCAATACAGCCAAAACTGCATTTCACATTCCCTAAGGTGCTCAGGTTCTTGCACCCACCACAAGTTCTATAGCGTGCACCCTTACGGATTTTTGTGGCCTCAACTTCCATGCCCTGGTAAGTGTCAGGTTCCTTCTAGGAGACCAGCGCGATCAAAATTAGGAGCCAGCTATACATGAAGGAGTCCTTCCCATCTTGGAAGGCTGCTGCATCCTCCGCTAACTGATTCAAAAAAAATAGTGACCAGTTCATTTGCACGCCTTCTGTGCACTGCGCTACACACACCACGACCCCTGAATTACACTGGTTGGGTCGATTCTTCCAGACCACTTTGCAACATAATATATTTTCACCAATGTGGACTGCCTTATCGTTGATATTGCTAGTGTGGTAAGTGCGGCCATCACATTCCAAGTGGTAACGCAGCACCAACTCTGCTGCCCTCTTTTTGTCATTCTCCTTCCCTTGAAAGTATTGCGAACGGTCTACCCCATCCTTCGGTGACCCGATGATCTCAGCAATAAAATCAACAGTGAATGGAACCGATCTATTCAGCCACAATGTGCCACCGTGGAAGCATGCCAGTAGCTACTTCACACAAGCATTAACCTCTAGCAGTCGCCCAAAGTGTGGCATGTTAATGAGCCCCAATAATCCCACCTGGTTCAACCCATGCACCCAATCTTTCGAACTTGGTTTATCGCTGAGTTGTGACCCCAACACATAGGGGTCTAATGTAATTTCCTTATATGCCACCATGTCGTGGTCATCATATTTCAGGTGCATCAACACCTGCACAATATTGGCAGAGCACTCCATTCCCTCTGGCAACGCTGACATCTGCACTAGGTACTTCTGATTTTTAGTGGACTTGTGAGGCAGTATACCAGGCCGATAGGGGGGGAACATACCCATGGATATCTACAGTAGAGAGTCCTTCCCAAGCAGCTGAATCATCAACTCCATGGATTGACTATCCTACCTCCCCTTAGACCTCCTCCACGACCACTATGGATGAATGTAGCTGCTGTTTGCTCTGCGGGGACTCAGAATGCTGACCCCTCCTCCACTTCTTTGGGATTCCGATAAACGCCGATCCACCCGGCATGCTGACAACCTCTTCTTCGATGCTTACTGGCCTAGTCGGTGACTCTACAACACTGGAAACTTCAACCATGGGTGTACTCAACATGCTGCAGTAGGGCCCCTCTTGGCTCAACAGTTCCTCACCCTCCTACACAACTTGCGGACAACAAACACTCAACACCTAACTCGACAATTCAACTTAACAATACAACACTGAGCTTATCCTTCACACTTGACGCACTAGTTCCTTTCGACCAGAGCCAACCCTTTCTTATAGTGTCGAATTGTGTCCTTAACCATCATTACCAAATCGAAGCATGCATCATGAACAAATCATGCCTTAATTACCCAAATCCGCCATCGATTCTATCAATCCAACGACCGAATCCGCCATTAATGCAGATCATTCCATCACACGGCACTAATTAATTGTTTTTAACTTGTTGCATTTATTTTTGATTTGACACGGTCATGACCCTTACGCTGTCGTGACCCATCGCTTAAACTACGATACATGTTCTCCAACCTGTGCATTCTGTTCCTAATGGTGCGCCATCCTACCCCCGAGCATCCCGTACTCTCTTTTTTTGTCGATGTGACTCAGGCATCGCGCTGCTCCAAGCCCATCCTATAGGGCTTCAACCTACTACTGTTGACCAACTTTGGGAGCATTGCTCCATCTAACTGCTGCAGCTGTACTGGGCCTCCTGAAGTTATGCTACTGATGCGATATGGACCAAGCCAATGCATCTGCAATTTCCCTGGGTGCTTCATAAAATTGTTGTCATACAATAACACCAAGTCACCCTGCTGAAACTGCTTGTTCTTGATATGGCGATTATGCCAAGCCTTTTGGAGATCCTTCTCCACACTCTGGTGGAAACCTGTGATAAAGCGGTCTTCCTCAAGCTGCATTAGCTACGCCAGACGTTCTCCTAATGCTGCTTCATCATCCATGCCTGTCTCTACCGCAATGTGCAGGCTCGAAACAATGTACTCCATAGACATAATTGCTTCTTTCCCATACACCAAATTGAATGGTGTCTGTCCTGTCAACCTTTTACAAGTGGTGCGATATGCCCACAAAAATGCTGGAATCTTCAAATCCTAGTCATCGCGGTTCGCATTGCAAACCTTTGTGAGTGCATGCTCCAAGACCTTGTTGAATGCTTCTATTGTCCCATTTTCCTGCGGATGATATGGCGTGCTCTTCTTATGATGTATCTACAGCTCCACTGTCAATGTGCTGTTAAGATTTAATATGCTAATACAAAAAATAGCAGCATTACATTCCATTTCACAATAATAGCATATACAGGATCACTGAAGAAACAACAAGCATAGCATAAACACAAGAGACACAAATTTATCCTGGGAAACCCTCATGGGGTAGAAAACCCAGCAAAGCTTCCTCAATATAGATGACCAACAATATACAAAGATGCAAACCAAAGACATGATCTCCTCCTCCACCATAGCAGACCTCTCCTCCACAAGTGCGCCTCTCTCAAGTGAGTGAGTGTGTCAAATGAGGAACACACCTCCTCTATTTATACACTACACTGACATATGTTTTACACAAGTACATGTAGGCTCGTATTTAACCATTAGGTTAAATACCCTATTATAACTAATTGGGCCGACCCCCACATGGTGGGTCTAATAACCCTAGTTACCACAACTTCTCGGAGGAATAAACATCTCCGGATTCATAGTATAATCACATCGGAGGTATGGAACATCTCCGGAATAAATAATATACAAATATAATATTCTTAGAAGTTACAATATTCAACATGTGCTGACGGTGTGATTGATGAAATGACTTCCTTGATCACCCATCAATACCTTCAGGAAGCCAAACCGAGTGACAATGTTTTCAAACAAGAAACGTGCTACTGTTGTAGCGGTGCAATCTACGACTGGTGCAGCCTCCGCCCATCTCGTCAAATAATATTTCACTTTAATGATGTATCTTTCACTAGTGCACTTCCCAGGTGGGTTGATTAGACCCACGAAATCCATTGCCCATTTATCAAATGCCCGCAGTGTCACTTGAGGTATGAGTGGCATCTCGTGCCTCCTGGAGGGTTTCCCAGTTCTTTGACAGACATCACAGGTCCATGCATAATCTGTCACATCATTGTGAAGAGTGGGCCACCAAAGATCTGCACAAAGCACCTTTCTGGCAGTCGCACGACTGCCATAGTGTCCAACAGCTACTCCTGCATGTGCTTCCGACAAGATCTTCCCTTTCTCATGAGGTAGGACACAGCGCCTCAAGATCTCATCTGATCCCAGTTTGTACAATTGTCCTACAATCAACAGGAAATATGCAGCCTTTACCACCAACGATTTCATCTAACTAGTGGTGAACCGCTCTGATGAGGTTCCTGTCGCCAGAAACTGAATGATCTCTTCATAGTAGTCATTAGCTACATCAACCTTAAACAATTATGCATCAGGAAACCCATATTCAATGTTGGTTGGTTCCTCTCATGTCTCAATCCGCGACAGATGATATGGCCCTACGTTCAAGCGTCCTGGCTTCACAATCACCTCAAAATCAAACTCCTGAAAAAGAAGTATCCATCGACATATCTTCCCCCCCAACAAAGGCTTATTGACAAATTATTTCAATGTAGAGTGGTCTGTGATCATCTTAAAGTGACCGCCTAATTGGTAATGCCTGAAATTCTGCAATGCATATACCATCACCAGACCGTCCCTTTCTATAGTTGTATAGTTTCTCTCTGCAGACGACAACTTCTGACTCACAAAAGAAATAGGGTGATCCAGATCCCCTTCCCTTGGTTGCGTGAGCACTACTCCCAGCGCAATTGATGATGCATCGACTTTGACATGGAATTCCTTGCTCTAGTCTTGAAATACTTGTATCGATGCTGAATCCATCTTAGAATTCAACATCTCAAAACTAGATTGACATTCAGGACTCCACTGAAATACTGCATCTTTCTTCAACAACTTCTCCATAGGGGTTGTGATCGCTGCATAACCCCGGATGAACTTGCGATAATACCCAGTGTGTCCCAATGTCACTCTCAACTTCTTGACATTAGTCGACGGTGTTAAGCTCAAAATGAGTGCAATCTTTGTTGGGTTGACAAACAATCCCTACTTGCACACAATGTGACCCAGTAATATCCCAAATCCTGCATAGAAGATGGACTTCTTCAAGTTCAACGATATCTGATGCCGTCGACAACGCTCCAACATCAATATCAGATTGGCCATATGTTCACTGATCAAGCCATAGACTGTCTAGTCATCCATGTACACTTGCAAAAGATTCTGAATAAAATCCTTGAAAGCAGCAACAACGAACCTAGAGAATATCGTAGGTGAATTCTTCAACCCAAACTGCATCACTATGTACTGAAAACAACCCCATTATGTCACAAAGGTTGTCTTGTGGCGGTCTTCTTTCGCGATTCTGATCTGATGATAGCTAGAGAACCCATCCGTGAAATAATACATCTCTTGGCCATGCATGCCTTCTAGAAACTCATCAGTGAACATGGTCGGAAAGGGACCATGCAAACATGCTTTATTCAACTTCTGCAAGTCGACCCAAATGCGCACTTCACCTGTCTTCTTGTCCTGCACCACCATAGGACTAATCCAGTCTGATTCCTCAACCGGTTCAATAATGCCAACATCCAACATGCGGTTAAGTTCTAGTTTGACCCTCTCCTTATTGCGCAAATTCAGTCGATATGGTCACTTCCTTATCGGTTTTGCATCTGGTTTCAACGGGATCTTCATCTCCCCTAAATTCCCCAAGATTCCCTTCATCTCATAAAAATTCATAGGGAACAAGTCTTGAAATTCATGCAACAAGGTAACCGTCCCCATCATCTCATCATCCCAATAGTCCCCAACATTCGCAAACTTTGGACTTTCCTCTGTCCCAATGTTGACCTTCCGGAGCTTTAGCGATTGACTGATCGGATCAGTTGGTGCATCAAGTGCTACCACATCGCAACTGCCTTCTAATTCTGGAATATTGACATTCTGCAGATCTTCACCATCTTCTGGCCCACCAGTGATATTATAACATTCCATCATTGATTACATCTTGCAGTGCATATGCGGATCCACAGGATATGCCACTGGAACAACCTTCAGAACCACGTCGCAGATGAGCTGCAAAGCATTATGGACATCCGGGTTGGCATCCACGAAGCTGAAAGTATGAGTAAAACAAACTGTCAACTCCAACTGTCACGTCCCCTTCCCTCAATCCGGTGCAAGGAAGGAAATGTGAACCAAACATGGGGTGTCTAACTCATCCCCAAGCCATAATGATAAAATTTTTCCATTTAAAATAAGACGTACAATTCATTTACACAGCAAAATTAAACATAATAACACATAGCTAGAATGGAATGCATTAGCATACTATTCACAAACAGGTGATGAATTATAATGCGAGGAAGAAATCACATTCTCATGATATACACAGACATCATGCCAACTAACTTAAGATAATCATTTCATCCAAGTAACAAGAGTAATTTAACATACATGATTAACACATTGTTCAACACATAATGCAAATAAATTAATCCACAGAGAATACTTATCTTGAAATGCAAATGTCCAAACAACTGGCTACGTGAGAGCAACGTTCCACCCAACCATAGATCTATGTCCATCCTATATTCTTTCAGCTGAGAGATCACCCCCGAGCTGGGTTGTGTATCCACTAAGGAGGAACTAGACAGGCTCACTTACATCCATGGATTCACTCAAACTGTCATGCTAAGCCAACACACAATTGGGTTTATCAAGCATACCAAAAGGAAATGGAGGAGGATGCTAAACCGATGAGCTCAACCATAGAGCTGCAGATATCTCAAGCTAAATTCAAGCAATCCCATCCTCTGTTCAAACATCCAGGCTTGGACGTCTCACCATTCTGGAAACAAATAACTCAATCCCGTCATTGGGTTTCTGGGCTATCAAAACTAGGTTTTCCAATGGATCTCAAGGTAGCTAATGATCCCAAATTTTCCCCAAGGTTCATACCTATGGATCCCCCATTGGATTTCACTATCAAATACCAATTCTAGGCATTTTTGGCTCTTCAAAACGTGGGTTCTTTCAAAGTTGCGATTTCTGGTTTTTCCTCTCTGCTGGCAATTTGTTTTTGGATGGAAAATGGTGCTGGTAACTTCCACACTGGAATGGGGATGAGGAAGAAGCAACTCCCATGAGGTAGAGTGGCTTGTGGTACAAGAAAACAGAGCACATACTCTGCCATACGAATTTCTGGGCTGCCCATGCTCCATTGAAGCCATGGACTAAATTCCTCAACCACTTCCTTACAACAGAAATAAATGTTAGCAAGGTAAGTCAAATGGGTTCTCAAGGTGACATATGGAAGCCTATGGTTCAATCCCACAGCCCCCTCACAACTCCCTAGTGGATACACATGGCCCCTTCTCATTCGTGTCCTCCATAGACAATTTTGGTATTTTATTGCATGATGTTTATTTACATCATTTTTACAATGTTCCATGGCTAAATAGCACATGGGCAACATAATGTCTAATACTTGCCTTTAAATAAAATTCGAGCTTCCACTAGCGGGGCCTTGGCCTTGAGCTCCACGCTAGGAAAACATACATCACATGTATACAACATTTACATTAAAAGCTAACATATCCTAAGGGTCAAAATGAGGTATTACACCAACCAAGTGGTAATTTCCCCTCGCAATTCGGCTACAGTATACCATGATTGCGGCCCCTTGTCCAAAGTATGGAAAAAGGAATGGACCCACTCATCCCTTGGTCGTGATGCCCACAACATCTGACATTCCATCAAATGACTACCCGGGTCGTTCCTTCCATCGTAGTTCTTGGTGTGGTAAACTCCGGTGTCGCCAAAGTGAACCGTCATCAATCTTTGACACTACGACAACCCAGCAATCGACTTCTTATGTGTCGCCCACCAACGTGCTGGAGCAGCCTTCAGTGCTTCCTCCAATGCCAACAATCATTGTGGTTCTGAGACCTTTTTCTTGAATTCCATGAGAAAATCAGACAAGCCGGGCAGCCCTTCATATACTGGTTGTGCAATAGTTTCTGTCGCAACATGGCATAATGATTGCGTGATCAACGCACACTTGCGGAGGGACACCTCATGCAATTGATTCTACCAATCCTCTAAAGTGTCATCAGAGTCGGAAGACGCATAGCTAAAGCTATTCCACCCAAGATCACCGTTGGTAGTAGGATGAATATAATCTTCTGAAATATGGTATGCATGGTCCCATCTGCTGGGAACGTCATCCTTTACTGGTTCAATATACCTTTGTCCTTCAGTCGGGTCCAACGGAGCTATGACTCTGAGGTCCCGGTTTTCAAAATTCATCATCTGCTTCTTAAACTTGATTACTGCTACACTGTCATTATCCCATCTAATCCCCAGCAACGCGGGATAGGAGCACCCCCCTTCAACTACTTCGATAACATCAAAATCAGTGTATGTATTCATTCCCTCAATGTCCACAACTAGGTGTGGAACTCTCCCAATCAGTGCACCTTGTCCTGATTAGCTAGACGGAGCTATACGGGATACCAGCTCAGTGGTGGACTCCCCATTTTCTACCAGGCCTTCTTTGTTAGGATGTTGACATCCGAACCAAGATCCAGAATAACTAAATCAACTTCATAGTCTCCAATCTGAATGTTCATGCACATTTCCTTACCTATCTTATGCCTCTGTAAGGATTTTACGATAGACTCTCGCCATCACTTTGCTAGTTGCTGCAACAACCCTTCGATCTTGGCAAGAGCATCAGGATCCCTTTCCAGCAATAAACAACTTTAAAAAAAGTTTTGTAATGTACCAGACTACCACGATGGACCTACCTCTGAAGTGGAATCAAACATAGGGGGCATTTCAAAAATAATGGCCTTACCATGATCTTTTTCCATCGTATGATGTGCCTGAAAGAATTCATCACGCTCGGAATCAATGTCGAACTGCACCTTCTTCAGTCCTGCTAACCGGATGAGAGGATGTGGAACATCTTCTCCTATCGTCACACCTCCACGAGTGATAACTGCAACAACAACATCTTGTGTTCTTAGCTCCGCTGAAATTGTCGCGATAGTTGCACCCTAAGTCTTGTTTAGTGGCGGATGTTAGGATATTCCTATACTCCATCGTAGTCCTAGCAACATTTCCATTGTTTGCATTTTCAGTCATGCATGCATATATTAGGGTTTGCATGCAATTAGGGTTTTCATGCATTCCAGTCATCAACACCAGCACTTAGCCCTGAGTGAGCTAGCCCTGAGAGCTTCTTTCCTTGCAGTTTCAGCCCTCCCAGTGACTAATGCGCCCTCCTTTGCTCCACTGCATGACAAGGGTGCCTTTTTCACCTACCAGTCCAGTTATATTCAGTTATCTTCAGTTACTTCTTTGATTTAAGGATTAACTGACTCTTTACCGACCTTATCACTCCGATGGACCTCCAGTGAGACTAAACTACCTGTTTTGACTCCAGTAAGCTCCTACTGCATCCTCCACTGAGCCTTCTTCATCTAGTTAGTGTCTCCATGTGCCAGTTACATTCATTTACACCTAGCACACTCAGTTAGACTCAGTTTGACTAACAGTTGATAGTTACTTGTGCATTGATGACTCCACTGATGATCATGAGGACACCTAGTTGTGCTCCGATGACAATCCAGTGATCCTTTGATCACTCCATGAAGGCTAATTCGAATTGCCACCTTAGGAATTTGAATCCTCATGCTTGTACTACTTATTTGTCCATATTGTGATTAATTAGATAGTGTGTGTGAAGTATTTTTGCTTCTATCCGAGTTCTACTATATTATTATTATGTTTCTCATTATACTGCATTGACCACTCTTCTTCTATTTTCCTGCTTAATCATAATTACTCTTGTGAGGTATACATCATCTCTTAGATTTGCTGTGAGGATTTTCACATGGTATCAGAGCATGTTGAGAGTATTTTTTGTCTCCATTCTTGAGAGTTTTTTGCAGGTTATTACCAAGATTTTGAGTGCAGCAGTTGCAGCAGTTTCTGTATCTTGCAGTAGTAGCAGTTGCAGATATTCTATATTGTTTTTGCAGGTCTTCTACAACTTCCATGTATTCATCAGGAATTACTCCTCTTTCTCCATTCAACTATGATGAATGGAAACCACCAAAGATAGCTCATTTGAAGAGACATGGTCTCTTTGATTATTGTTTTGAAAGAGAGTTCGGATCCTATACTAAAGAGTATGACTGGTTAAGTGAAAGTGAACAAGATTGTGCAGTCATGTGTTATGCTATGTCTCCTTGCATGATAATGACCTCCCTTATGTTTCATCTCCAATAAAGATACAGGCTTACCTGGATGAAATATTTGGCAGATTGAATGAAGGACTTGGTCCCAACCCATTCAAAAGCAAACAAAGTGATGTCCTCTTGATGGTCTCTCAGATCATGAACTAGTATCATCTCATATTGAAGTTGTTGACAAAGAACTTACAGATTCTACACTCATGCTCAAACTTTCTTCTCTTTCTGTGCCAGCTCACACTCTAGATATTGCAGAAGGTCTTAAATCCTCTCTTGCACCAGAGTCTGTTGGTTTGCATCATGATCACATGATTATTTCAGAGGTCAAAATAGCTATTGAAGGTAATGCATTCGATCCTCTCCAGCTATCTGCTCTTTTATACTACTATATGATCATAATTCCATGCTTTCAGAAGGTCATTGAAGAATATGGCAATTGCCATTCACTTGGGAAGATTTCTCATGCATCTCATGGTTTTGATCTCACCGTTGTTGGTTCAAAAAAGATCTCAAGAAACCATGATTCAAGTCTTGTATCTAATTTGGGTTCTAAGCAATTACTGCTTGGGATAATTTCTCATGCATATGATAGTTTTGATCTCACCCCTGCTGGTTCAAAGGAGATCTCAAGAAACTGTTTTGAAAGTCTTAAATCTGATTTTGATTTCAAGCAAACATGTAATAGTTCTTTTTGGCATAATCTCACCCATGGTGGTTCAAAGGAGAAGACAAAGGACTATATGCACATTCAAAAATTTGATCCTACCTCAGCTGATTCAAATCATAGGTTCAAGGATCATTCTCATACTGATGGATTTGTTCTCATCACATTCGAATTGAAGAGAAAGTACAAACACATGCTTTTTGAGCATGATCCACTTCCTCCCAAGAAGAAGATACCTCCAGACATATGACCAAACATCACACTTGCTTGAGTTTGGAGCATTTATTATTGTGTGTGACCTGCAGTTTATTTTGAGGGGGGTTTTTTCCATGAGGTTTTCCCCATTTCCTCGGTTTATGGACTGTTCTTTATTATTATTATCATTCATTTGATTGTATTGGGTGACCTTTGATCCTAGTTACTAGGGCCTAGGATGGATTAAGGGGTGTGCTAGGATATTCATATACTCCATCCTAGTCCTAGCAGCATTTCCATTGTTTACATTTTCAGTCATGCATGCAAATATTAGGGTTTTCATGCAATTAGGGTTCGCATGCATTTTGCATGCATTCTAGTCATCAACACGAGCACCTAGCCCTCAGTGAGCTATCCCCGAGAGCTTCTTTCCTTGCAGTTTCATCCCTACCAGTGACTAATGTGCCCTCCTTTGCTCCATTGCATAACAAGGGTGCCTTTTTCACCTACCAGTCCAGTTATATTCAATTATCTTCAGTTACTTCCTTGATTTAAGGATTAACTGACTCTTTATTTACCTTATCACCCCGATGGACCTCTAGTGAGACTAAACTGCCTGTTCTGACTCCAGTAAGCTCCTACTGCATCCTCCACTGAGCCTCCTTCATCCAGTTAATGTCTCCATGTGCCAATTACATTCAGTTACACCTACCACACTCAGCTAGACTTAATTTGACTAATAGTTGACAGTTACTTGTGCATTGATGACTCCACCGATGATCATGAGGACACCTAGTTGTGCTCCGATGACACTTTAGTGATCCTTTGATCACTCCATGAAGGCTAATTCGAATTGCCACCTTAGGCATTCGAATCCTTATGCTTGTATTACTTATTTTTCCATATTGTGATTAATTAGATAGTGTGTGTGAAGTATTTTTGCTTCTATCCGAGTTCTACTGTATTATTATTCTGTTGCTCATTATACTGCATTGATCACTCTTCTTCTATTTTCCTGCTTAATCATAATTACTCTTGTGAGGTATACATCATCTCTTAGATCTGCTGTGAGGATTTTCACAGCGGATTCCCAGGTTGGTTCACATTCTAGTTGGCATTCTGATTCGGATGCTGGTTCTGGTTCTGTGGTGGTTGCTGCACTTGATTATTTACTAGTTGCTGCACTTGATTTTGGTTCTACAATTTCTGAACCTTTCTTGCTTTCCATCGTGAAATTAGCTATGGAATTTTTTCAACAGTGTGATCAGTAACAAAACAAAACGTACACTATGTCTACAATTGTGGGAAATCTCACTGGTAGTGTCCCAACACTCCGCAATTATAACATTGAACAGGTCCATGACCTCCTCGTCCTCCTCCATGACCAAAGCCTCCGCTGCGTCCTCCCCGAAATCCCCCTTGCTGCTGATATTGCAGTTGATTGAATTGTCGTTGCATGGGATTCGGTTGCAGTTGCACACACTGCCCAGGCTGCACGTACTGTGGCTGCTGTGGAGCCATTTGCAATGAAGCATATTGCGGTATAATCTGTTGTGGTTGCTGCTGCGGTACAAAATACACTTTTGGTTGAGGTAGAGGATGGGATACCTATGGCTACGGTTGTGGTTGTTGTACGACACACTAGTCATCCTTCACATAGAATGCATCGTACCTTCGTTCATGAAGTAACCCATACGTCTGATAGTCCTTGTCTTCATGTCCCATGGACTTGCAAAATGTACAATACAGATTCATCGGTTTTGTGACCATCTTCTGCATGTATTGACACTCCTCATGGTGGTTCCCATATAGCTGACAGATGTGGCACCACGGCATACCACTGCCGCTCAATGGGTTTGGTGCTCCTGATACCAGATAATTATGGAAGTTCGGGAAATTATCCTTAGTATGCCCCTCTCTGCAACATCATGTACACCATACTTCTTCACGTTGTTCTTTACCCTTCTTAAGGTCTTGCAGCTATATTGTCAAGTTGGCTAGCTACGTTCGAATCTGCGACATAGCTGCAGCGTTCTCACCAATCGGCAAAGCTTCCAACCACATCGCAATTTCTAGGGCTTCACTCGATCTTGTAATGTTCTGCTGCATCAGGGGTAGTTGAATGTGATGGAGAAATGCCACGATGAACCATTATTGTGCTGGACATTGCTCATGTTGAAACTAACCCTCGCCATCAGTGTTTTGAAGCGCTGGTCAAAATCCCACACAGTTTCATTAGGGTACTGTTTAATCTCTTTTAGTTCTGTAATATACTATGCTTCAGATTTGGGTTTTCTGAACTCTGCAATCAATCCAGCTCGAACGTCATCCAACATCTTTTCTGGAGCACCTACGAGAACCTGTACAAACTTCATGAACCAGTCTAATGTGCAACCTCGAAGGGTTGTCGCCAATTGTCCTTTCTTGGTATTATCATCAGTAATTTGCTTTACAGTCCATACTGCTTCACATAAAAACTAGTATTGCTCAGGATTATCTGTTCCATTTCCATGGAACAACGATAACTTTGCATCTTCGCCCGCCATCCTGGGTTTCCTTCTTGTAGTCACTAAGCCACTAGAAATTAAATTATGTTGACTTTATGAACAAGGTGGTGTCAAATTTGTATTTCTGATTGGTTGAGAGATAGTGAGCAAAGGTGTGGGTACATTGCTGCTAGGGTTTGGTCCTGCCTCTATCCTGGGTGTATCCTCATTGTCCTTGTCGACACTGTGAGGTCGTTTCATCCCGTGTGGTCTTCCTTCGTGGCCTTTCATTTTGATCATAGCAGGACCTTCTCCTGTCCTCTTCCTCTTTTCCTATCGAAACCTTGCTCCTCCCCTTGTAAGACCACTCTCTTCCTCGGCTTCCTTTATAGTCTTGTCATAACATGCACCCATCTACCCATTATCATTCTATGTACTGGCCCCCTGCTGTCACGGTATCCATAGCCTCCTCCCACCATGGTTCTTACTGGTCTAGGTGCATCTTCAGTAGGCCCTTTTTGCAAATGAGCATTTTAATGGACAACTTTAGCAACAACAGAAACCTACCCCTTGGCCCGTTGAAGAATCCCCTTTCTACCTCACTGTGAGACTTTATTGTATCAACCACAAATTTAGTGATGTAGCCTTCCAGTATACTGTCGACCCAAACCTCAACAGCCCGCGATGCTTTGTTGTCGATTTCTTGCAACTCCTCAATCAGTTCTAGGGTCTAGGCTGTTGGCTCACCACATTGGAAGTTCCTCTTCTTGAAGGTCAATTTTGCTAACCACTCATACAGGATGATTGGGAACTCGCAGACAAAAATATTCGTGTCGACCATCGTGAATGTACTTCACCAACCACCAATTTGTCGACAACCCAGGGTTCTTGTTATCTTTTTCAGTGAACTCTTGTAACTTTAGGTTGAACCAATCTTGGATCTCCTATCTTGTCGGATGCCACAACATATCCTCCTTTCACTTCGAGCTATGGTCTCGGCAACGAAACCATTTGTTGACACAAACCCAATCGACAGGGGTTCCTCACACTGTCGACACCCAAGCCACTGCGATCTCCCTAAGCACCGGCCCAGATAGGTTTTACCCTGTCCAACAAAACCTGTAGAGCAGATGAGGTCTCACTCGTGATGTTCAAGGGAGAGTTGACGGAACCATGTTTCTGCTGAATGAAGGAGGATGTTGTGCATCAATTGACTAACTTATTGCAACATTCATACATAGATCTAAGCATTCAACTCAGGCATTAAGCATAATCGTGACATCATTTAATAGATCTTATCATTGACAGAACCATAAATATGCAACAGATATAACAGTAAAGCATTAATCACAACAAGGAAACATCGCATCATTCATAGATTCATATGACAAAATGCATTTACCACAGATAGATGGAAAAGACATAAGGATTCTGCTCAAAAAATCTGTCACATCATATTTATCTCCGCAAAAACCCAGATACAACAAGATATTCAATCTTTAGCTCCTTCAGATCAAGATCTCTAGATGTTCTCTTCTTCGGCTATTTCCGTATTTGCCTCTATCAACACTTACAAACCTACATCTATGGTCCACTTAGGCAACCGCCTAACTACTTCTTAACAAATACTACAAAATATGACCGAAAACCCACATAATATATTCCAAATGACCCAAAATACATATGATGCGGTCCAAATGACTCAAAATACATATGACGCAGTGCAAATGACCCAAAAACTACAAAAAGTGCTATCGCCATGTGCACTGCTTTCCTCCTTTCGTGGTACCTTTGGCCTTGCACAGCATCTGTGATGTTGACTCATCAAACCTCCTACCAACAGTTGAGAAAACAACAAAGGGGTCGATACTAGAGCAGGATAGGGGAGATAGGAGATCCCGTAGTATCCATTCTGGCCACAGATTCGTAGATAAATCCATAGAGAGTACCATTTCCTTTGTATTTTCAATTCGATATGAAGATCAAGGTGTAGTCCTTATTTGTGGTTGTGTTTTTCCCCATAGTGGGTTTTCCCAAGATATATCTTGTGTTATTGAGTGGATTGTTCTTATTTGATATAGTTATCTCTCTTTCAGTTTCATTGTGTTCAGTATTTTATAAAATTAAATTAACACAAGGAACTAAGTTGTAAGATCCATTATGATGAACTGATCTAGTGGAATATCTATGACAGTTTACATATCATGCAATTATTCCTTTTGGGTTGAAAAATGCACCCGCGTTGTTTTCCAAATTGTAGTAAGCTATTTCCATGAATATATTTACAAAACCATGTCAATGTACTTTGATGATTGGACAATATACATTCTTTTAAAGGATCACATTCAGTATGTCTGACTAATGATTGAACATTGTTTGCAAATTCAATTATCCCTAAACATCAAGGAATGCATATTTGCCACACCCATAGGGGTAATTTTGGGTCATGTAGTATGCAAGGATGGTATAGAAGTCGAGTCAACAAAAATAAAAGTAATACTTTATTTGAATCATCATGTTAATCAAAAGTAAATATGAGTAATCTTGGGTCACATAGGGTACTATAGAAATTTCATAAGGCATTACTCTGACATAACTTACTAGATGGAAGAACTCTTAAAGATAGATATGAAATTTAAATGGATGAAAAAGTGTAATGGATCATTTAAACTATTTAAAATAAAAATAGTTTAAGCATCGATCTTATGATTCCCCGATTGGATGAAAAATTTTCATGTTCATATCGACCCATTAGGAATATAAGTTGGGGTGGTCCTATCACAACCAGTAGAAGACAACTTTGACCATCCAGTTGCTTATGCCAGTCGGAAATTAAATAAGGATAAAAGTAATTATTCAACAACTGAAAGAGAAGCTCTAGGAATCAATTTTTCTCTACATAAATATCGACATTGCCTCTTAGAAAACCCATTTATATTTTATATTAGTCATCATGTGCTCAAATATCTAGTGAAAAAACTATTAAATTAAGGGAAAATTTCCCTATGGTTTTTTCTAGTACAAGAATTTGAATTTGAAGTCATAGTCCATTTAGGGAAAAAGAATGTGGACCAAATCATTTATCAATATTAGAGATTGGAGTATTCCAGAATGGAATTGAATATTATCTCCCCGATGCAAATATTATTAGAATAGAAGACGCCCTAGATGAGTTATCGAACATAATAGGATTTTGCCAAGAAGGAACAAATACAGTTTATATGCCAAAAAAGAATAAAACATACGAGCAATGAAGGCCACCCCATTTACAATAATCAATGGATACTTTTACAAGAGAGGGATTGGTGATATCCTTATAATATGCATACTCAAACATGAAAGACATGACATCATTGATGAAGCACATGCATGACCTATCATATGCAACTATCATGCTAACACTATAGCGAAATGTTTTTATAGGTTGGTTTGTGGTGGCCTAACTTACATAAAGATTCACAAATGAGAGTAAATCAGTGTGATAAATGTCAATGACATGGTTGATGAATCAAAAGTGATTAAATCCCATTAGTATCCATCAATAACAATGTGAATTTTGAGATATGGGTAATTGATTTTATAGTAACATTTCCCAAGCAAGGAAGGAGGACAAGGGCGAGATACATCATAACAGGAGCATAATACTTAGCAAAATGGGCCAAAGTTGAACCAACCAAATCATGCACAAAGGAAGCTGATGCAAAATTCATTTATGAAAACATAATTACAAGGTTCTCAGTGTCCCCTATTCTTGATAAGTGATAGAGGAACACATTTTATAAAGAAAACAATCGAATTTATACTGAAGGAAATCGTGATCAATTGTGAGGCACCTGCAACAATTAATTAACAAGAATGCGCGAAATAGCAGAAATGACAGAACTCAGAATCACTTTTGTATTTATCACGGGCCACTTCGAGGGGGCAACCTCCTTTGAGCAAGCTCAATACAAATAACTTCACGGTGCCTTCATAGGTCTCAACACACACTTATATACTAATTCTAGGCGCCAATACTATGGGTCGAAACCATGGGCCGTTACAAACTATGGATCAACAATACTACGGGCGACTTACAAAGCATATGCGTCAACAACAATAACACAAACTATTGATCACAAATACTACGGGACGACTTACAAAGCATATGCGTCCAACACAACATACTAACAAAGTAAAGATATGGTTTCCTAACATCCCCTCCCCCTTAAAAAAAGCTTTGCCCTCAAAGCTTCAGATGTGGAAATTGTTGTTGAATCTGAAGGAGTGGTTCCCATGTAGCATCCTCTCGTTGCATGCCGTGCCACTGAATTAAGACCTCTGTGATAGAGCGAGAGCGAAGCTGACGTGTGCGCCGATTGAGGATGGCCTCTGGCTCCAAAAGGATGGATCCTTCATTATCCAGTTCGGGTAAAATCGTTTGGCTGCTGATGTTGGTGCCAAGAACTTTCTTCAAACAAGAGACATGAAAGACTGGATGAATGCGGGAAGAAGGAGGAAGTTCCAATTTATAAGCAACGGACCCAATCTTCTGAAGAATCCGATATGGCCCATAGAACTTTGGAGCAAGCTTATGACGCCCTTTGAGTTTCAAGGAGGATTGTTTGTACGGCTGGAGATGAAGAAAAACCATATCGCCGACTTGAAAAGTGCGCTCTGAACGGTGCTGATCCGCTTGTTGCTTCATGCGATTTCTTGCCATGTGAAGATTGTCCCGCAAAATGCGAAGAATCTGATCGCGGTTGCGAAGGACCGTGTCAACTTCCTGAACTGGTGAACTGGTGGGGGTGTATGGAAGAAGAGCTGGAGGTGCTTGACCATAGACTGCTTCATATGGGGTCATTTTAGAGGCAGTGTGGTAAGAGGTATTGTACCACCATTCAGCAAGAGGGAGCCACTTTGCCCACTGATGTTGTTGTTCTGAGGTGAAGCAACGAAGATAAGTTTCCAAGCATTTATTGACAATTTCAGTCTGACCATCTGTTTGTGGGTGATACCCTGAACTCATCTTCAGTTTGGTGCCAGTGTGGCGAAATAGTTCTGTCCAAAAATGACTAGTGAAAGTTGCATCACGATCCGAGACAATGGAAGAAGGGATGCCATGAAGACGAAAGATCCGGTCCATAAAAATTTGAGCAACTGAGGAGGCTGTATAGGGATGACTGAGAGCACAAAAATGACTATATTTGGAGAGGCGATCAACCACAACGAGAATCACTGTCTTCCCGCCAGATTTAGGGAGCCCTTCAATGAAATCCATAGAAATATCTGTCCAAATCCGTGTAGGTATGGGTAGGGGTTCAAGCAATCCTGGAACGAGTGTTGTTTCCCCCTTATTGCGCTGGCAGGTATCACATTCGGCCACCATCTGTTGAATTGTCCTTTTCATGCCCTGCCAAAAGAAGTTACGTCGTGCTCGTTCATATGTTTTGAGGAACCCAGAGTGCCCAGCTGATGGAGAAGCATGGAGTTCATAGAAGACAGCTTGTTGAAGATCTGTGCTCTGGGGAAGCACCAGACGACCCTTATATCGCAGAGAAGCACCATCCCAAGAGTAATGTGGTACAGCAGAAGGGTTGTTGGTCAAGCATTGGATGATCTGAGATAAGGAAGAGTCATTGACATAACCCTGTTGAATAGATTGCAACCAATTTGGAACAGGCATAGAAATAGCTGAAAGAGAACCTTGGGCACCAAATGTGCGAGAAAGAGCATCTGCCACGATATTGTCTTTACCCTTCTTGTAAGTGATCTCATAGTCATAACCCATGAGTTTGCTAACCCATTTCTGTTGTGCCGGGGAGGAGACACGCTGGTCCAAGAAATATTTCAGACTCTGGTGATCAGTCTTGATGCAGAAATGATTCCCTAATAGGTATGGACGCCACTTCTGTACTGCATGCAAAATAGCCATCATTTCCTTCTCATAGGTAGAGGCAGCTAAATTCTTACCTGAAAGGGCTTTGCTGGTGAATGCAATGGGGTGTTCATCTTGAAGGAGAACAGCACCAAGTCCATTGCCGCAAGCATCACTCTCAATAGTGAAGGGCTTGGAAAAATCGGGCATAGCTAGCACAGGTGTAGTGCACATATCTTGTTTGAGTTTGTCAAATGCACACTGAGCAGCAGGTGTCCATGTAAAAGCATCCTTTTTTAACAGAGCGGTTAATGGAGCTGCAATCTTCCCATAATCCTTGACAAACTTGCGGTAGTATCCAGTCAACCCCAAAAAACCACGAAGGCTCTTGAGTGTCTGAGGACATGGCCAATTGTTCATGGCGTCGATTTTGGCAGGATCCACGCGAACCCCTTGTGCTGAGATAATGTGCCCGAGATACTCAACTTCCTTTTGTCCAAAAACACATTTAGACTGCTTGGCATGGAGATGATGGTCAGAGAAAAGTTGCATGACAAGATCCAGATGCTGGAGATGTTCATCCCATGTTTTACTATAGATGAGGATATCATCAAAGAATACCAGAATGAATTTACGCAAGTAGGGTCGAAATATTTTATTCATTAAGGCCTAGAATGTGGAAGGAGCATTAGTGAGGCCAAAGGGCATGACCAAAAACTCATAATGGCCATCATGTGTGCGGAAAGCTGTTTTAGGAATATCATCCTCATGAACCCGAATTTGATGATACCCCGAACGAAGATCCAACTTGGAGAAAAAGTGAGCCCCATGAAGCTCGTCAAGAAGTTCATCAACAACAGGAATTGGAAACTTATCCTTGATGGTGAGGTGATTAAGTGCTCGGAAGTCAATGCAGAGGCGCCATGACCCATCTTTTTTGCAGACGAGAATAACTGGAGAAGAAAAGGAACTAGTGCTTGGGCGAATAATACCTTGCTTCAATAAGTCCCGAACAAGCATTTCAATCTCCGTTTTTTGGTGGAATGGGTAGCGATAGGGCCGGATGTTGGGAGGAGCGCTGCCAGGAAGGAGCTGAATACGATGGTCTTCTGGTCTAGAAGGTGGTAATCCCACTGGTTCAGCAAAGACACCTGTATATCGATCCAGAATTTGTTGTAGATCCCAAGGAGTAGTGGAGACCGCTGATGGTTGCATCTGGATGGAATGGATCTGAGCGATGACACCATGTGAATTCTTCTTGAGGAGTTTTTCCATGCGATGTGAACTGATGATGCTGAGAGAACCTGGTTGTAATCCTGTCAATGTGTGTTTGTGTCCATTGAGGGAAAACTGCATCCAAAGTTCGGCAAAATCCCATAAGATAGGGCCGAGTGTGCGTAGCCATTGAGCGCCCAAAACCACATCACATCCGCCTAAGGGCAAGGAAAACATGTCAGAGCGTAAGGTATAATCTCCCATAGAGATACGCACATTTTGACACTTCCCTTTGCAAGGTAAGGTACCCCCATTGGCAACCATGACTTCAAAGTTGGAGCAAGGATGGATAAAACAATCAGCTTGTTTAGCAATCCGAGGGTCAATGAAATTATGAGTGCTACCAGAATCAATGAGGATTGTAAGAGGAAGCTTCTTGAAGTAACCCCTGACCCGCATTGTTTGGGGGGTGGTGACTCCAGCTAAAGCATGGAGAGATATCTCTGGCTGGTCATCCTGAGACGGAGGGTCAATAGGTGGTTCTTGAATGTCGACCGGAGCATCTAGTGTTTCTGGATCTTCGTCACCCATTTCAAAGGCAGGTGGAGACTCCACATCCAGGAGATAGAGTTTTTGCTGAACACATCTATGCCCCCGAGTGAATTTCTCATCACAATTATAGCAAAGACCCTTTTCTCTGCGTGCTTGCATCTCTGTTTCCGACAAACGCTTGATAGGAGGCGGTCGAGGAGCCTGCGGTATAGGAGGTCGCTGAGACCCCATATTTCTGAAGGGAACAAAAGTGGGCTTGGAGCGTTGTTGGGCTGCAATCTTGTCTTCTGCCAATTTAGCCAACCCGAGTGCTTCCATCATTGTGTTGGGGCAGAACATTTTGACCTCGGAGCGGATGGCATCCTTTAGACCACTGATAAAACAACTCCGGTAAAATTCATCAGACAATCCTTCGGTGTGGTTGGCTAGATTCTCAAATTCGGTTTGATACTCTCTCACAGTGACAATTTGGCGAAGTTTAGTGAGGGCTCTTGTGAAGTCATCAAAAGCACTAGGACCAAATCGTTGCAGAAGGAGCTGGCAAAAGTTTGGCCAGTTGGGCTCTGGATAAGCCTTGATGTACCAACGGTACCATTGAAGAGCTTCTTGTTCCAAATGAAAGGATGCCAACGGAACTTTGTTGACATCAAACGTATTATGCAAACTGAAATATTGTTCTGCACGATAGATCCATCCAGTTGGATCGGTACCATTGAAGTGAGGAAAATCAAGCTTCGGACCACGGAAATTGCTGGAAGAAGAGAACCCATTGTCTACTGAAGACTCGGACTGCCGTTTGTTGTTCATAGCTGAATGTTCAAGATGGAGACCAAGAAATCTTTCATCCAGATCCTAGAGTTTGGCTTGGATGGCTGCAAGGGCTTCCTCCATGGTTTTTGCTCCTGCACGGGTGACAACCATAACCAGGGATTTTTTTTTTTTTTTTTTTTTTTGATTGGGTAGGAAAACAAAAACAGGAACTACTTCACTAAAGGAAAATTTGGATTTGGGAAAAAATCAGAAGGGTAATTGGGGTTTGACTCGTTTTTTGGACACTGTTGGATAGATAGGGAAGCAAAAATGAGGATTTCAGCAGCGGGGTGAAAGGATGGGAAAATTTGGCAGAAGGGAACAAAGAAGCAGAATTCAGAAAGGAACTCTGTGGTAAAAATTGAAGGTGATTGGGTGAAATCTGAGGAAGTTATGGCAAACCCTAAAAATAGACAAATGTGGGATTTCGGGCTGTAGAAAAGGGAATTGAGGATAGGGTCCTCAGGGATGAAATATGCAGAATGGAATGATAGGGGTTCCCTGAAATTTTCAAGGAAAACAGAGGTAAAACAAGGGAGATATGGAAAACAGAGGTAAAACAAGGGAGGAAATTTTTTTTTTTTTTTTTTTTTTTAAACAAACTGGAGCGGCTACGGCTCTGCTTGCAGAATGGGATTTCCGGTTCGAAGGATTCTGGAACAACGCCGAACGGCTGGATCTGGAACGGTTTGCAAAATGAATCTGAAACGTCGCAGCAGTGATCGACAATAGTTCAGCTGAAAGTAGATATGGACCCCAGGTATGTGCGGCTTCCTAACAGTTCAGGGTTTTCACTCGGCCACCAATGCTGTCTGACGGCTTGCGTATTGGGGCAGTACCCCTCACTCCACGGCTCAGGTAAAACTGATAACCGCTTTGCCACAAACGACAGCTCTTGGTTTACCTCACGGGTGGGAACTAGTCAATCAGGTAGGGGTCGTTGCCCTTTTCGCCGGTAGGTCCTCTCAATGGGCCAACTACTTCGGGGTTCCTGTGGTACTCCTCACAATGAGTTTTAGGGCTTATGCCCAAGTACTTCCCACAGTTAAGCGGATAGGGATTATTCCCAAATCCGAACCTGCAACAGATGTGAAAAAAAAATTTGGCAGAAATTTCACCCAGCGAGCCCAAGAAAGTGCTCTGATACTAGATGTGAGGCACCTGCAACAATTAATTAACAAGAATGCGCGAAATAGCAGAAATGACAGAACTCAGAATCACTTTTGTATTGATCACGGGCCACTTCGAGGGGGCAACCTCCTTTGAGCAAGCTCAATACAAATAACTTCACGGTGCCTTCATAGGTCTCAACACACACTTATATACTAATTCTAGGCGCCAATACTATGGGTCGAAACCATGGGCCGTTACAAACTATGGATCAACAATACTACGGGCGACTTACAAAGCATATGCGCCAACAACAATAACACAAACTATTGATCACAAATACTACGGGACGACTTACAAAGCATATGCGTCCAACACAACATACTAACAAAGTAAAGATATGGGTTCCTAACATCAATCATCATAAGAGCATCGCTTATCACCCCCAGACAAATGGAGCAATTGAATATTTTAATAATACATTGATGAAAGAACTAACCAAAATTTGTGATAGTACTTTAGATGATTGGGAGGATAAGATCCATGACGTACTATGGACATAAAGAACAACATACAAGAGGTTGATGGGTCAAACACTAGTCAAACTAGTATATGGTAAAGAAGAAGGGGTGTTCCCATGAAGATGAGTAACACTTTTTGGAAAGACGTGGGCATGGATTGTCTAAAACATGAGTTCGAACGAGATTTATTTAATCCCTCGATCAAGCTTTCAAAATATCGATCGAGCATTTAAATAAGCCCTCGATCAAGATTTTACCAATAGCTCAATCGAGGGTTTAAATAACCCTCGATCAATCTATTGGAAAAAGCTTGAGTTAGGAAATAGCTTGATTAAGATATTTAAAATAGCTCGATCGAGATATTTAAAATATAATTCTATTATGAACATATATTATTTGAATAGTTAAATTGCTCGATTGAGATAATAGCTTGATCAAGGTATTAGCTAGATCGATCTATTAAAATTAATATTATTATTTCAATAAAATAATTTTTCTTTTAAAATAAATTTCATATTGTTAGAACATTATTACACCTAGAACCATAGAATCATAGTTAATTTGGTGGTTAATGGTCCAAAACATGGTTAATGATGTTAATCCAAGGTTGTTAGAAGGTTGTTGGGGCATTTATGACACATTCCACCACTTAAGGGCCCGATTTGTTGATGTATATGTAACTTTGGAATGTATTTCATATATGTATGTTGTATGTACTCCTATAGAGATGGTATTATTCCTCTATACGGAAGTGTCGTCATTTATATTGTAAATGTTGTAGCTTATACTTGATGGGTTATTAGACCACCTTGTTGGGGTCGGCCCTGTATAAGTCATGTGGGTCAAAGGGTTATTAGACCACCCTATTGGGGGTCGGCCCAGTCAGCATTATGTTATGTGGTGAAGTTCGAGCCTACATGATTTATGTAAAAGGCAAGTCAAGTCAAGTATAAATAGAGTGCGGGAGGCACTCTATTTGATCACTCACTTCTCACTCATGCACTCAAGGAGGAGTCGCACACTTATGGAGGAGGAGGATCTGCTGCTAGGATATGTCTATCTCTTATGTTTGGGTTGTATCATTGCTCTATCTATCTCTGAGGAAGTTATTGGGGTTTTTCACCTTTATAGTTTTCTCCAAGTAAATCTTGTGTCTCTTATGTGCTTGCATTATTGTCTCCATTATTGATATGCTGTATATATGCTATACATGTTGTTCTCTCAGTTAAGATCCTAGATCAGATTGAAGTAAATTCTGAAAATTTAACACGATTTTAGTAAAACTAGTTGTTAGGCGCCCTCATTTATGGAAACCTATCTCATTTATTGCCACTACCTGAGTGAGGAGCGCCCTTATCCCCTATTTTATGGATATGGCTTTGAATTGATGCACTCATGCATTGAATGTGGCCATTTTCCCCCCTCCTTGACATTTTTGGCCTATCCTTGGCCACCTACACTCCACCAAATCTTCACCCACTCATGTGCCATCATCATTAATGAACTCCCATGCCATTCCAATGTTTGGATTAGGAATTCGTGACAGTTTGAGGTGAGTTGGGAGACTATTGGTCAACTTAGGGGGGATTGAGGTCCAATGTAAGCTAGCCACTTGTAGCCACTTTTGATGCCTCCAAAGGCTCATGATTTCTCCCAAATGTTATATAAGGGTGTTAACAACTCATTTCTGGCTTGGACAGTTAATAATAAACCTGCTATTTGATCATTTGTGTCTTCAGAGTGCTTCTTTTACATTATTTTATGCATACTTAGTCAAATTTCTTAATTGTGAGGATATCCATAGCTAGTAGATCATACTTTGATTTATATTTCACATGGTATCAAATATATTGGAGCTTTTATTCGAACCTGTCTGCTTTAGAAGTGCACCAGAAGCAGTGGAGAAACCACAGAAATCCCCGGGGCCATTTCCTTGAAGCCATTGGAGCAATACTTTGGAGTCCAACCAAGGTGTGATGTGCTCTCGAATGTGCCTTCTATCAATGCAGGGTTTGAATTAGCTAGTTAGGATTCCCTCTTGAGTGATTCAGTTTTTGCATTGCAGGTTTACAATGCTCTTTGTCACCAAGTGCACAAGCTACCGAATGGAGAAGTCTCATATCACTCCATTCAACTGCTTTTAGTGGAAGGCCGAAATGATTATCCAACTGAGATCCAAGGGTCTCTTCAAAGTTACCATGGGGACTGAGAATGAGATAAATTTTGTAGTAGAGAAGTCGAAGTTATTCAACATAATGGATGAAGCTTTCTGCATGCATTGTCTTAGCATTTCAAGAGACCTCCTATTTCATATTGACAGTCTCATTGTACCAAATGAAGTGTGGCTCAAGATTGAGTCATTGTTTGGGAATACTGATGAGATGAGGGGCCACCAACTTGAGAATGAGTCGATATCACTCAGCCCAAGTAGTTTCGATACCATCCAATACTTTTTCACCAAGTTCACATCCTTGGTCTTGCATCTCAAGCAATGTGGAATTGAGAAGAAGGAAGAACAACTGGTGTTGTCCATACTGGCAAACTTGGGTCCTGATTACTGCGTGTTTGTTTCAACATTCCATTCCACCAAGCTCACTGTTTGAAACTGGAAGATTCCATCTTTGGAAGATTTCATGGAGATGCTTACACAAGAACAAGATAAATTGGTTCTTATGGGTACCATCAAGCAAAAGGATCAAACTATTGTAGCTGGTGATTCGAATCAAGCAAAGGGGAATCCAAATCCTAAAGGTTAGAAGCAACAAGAGAAGAAGAAAGACAAGGAGAATCCAATATATTCTGATGGGGGTTGGAATCCTATCAAGGAGAAATGAAAGAAGAAAGAGGACCAAATGCACTTACTGTCAAAAGGGTTGGCACCCTGAAAGTGCATGCATGAAGAAGACCATTGACATGATGACCCATCTCCTCCAGAACAACAAAATTCCTCTTCCAGAAAGTTCAAAGAAGAAGGAGGCTATTTCTGAAGACAAGGAGATATACCATGCATTAATGACTAGTACCTCAAAATCCACTTCTTTCATCATATATTCAGGTGCCTCAAGGCACATGGATTAAACAAGAGAAACATTCTCTACTCTTTCATCTTACAGTGGTCCTCCCATTCTCACAGGTTATGATTCAGATATCCCAACAAGAGGCATTGGGAAGATCAGTCTAGACAATGGGTACTTCATCCACTGCTACTGGAGAAGCCATAGCTTTTACCTTGACTGATGGTTACCCATATTAGAGATAAATCTATCCAATTTCCATTTTAGAGTGCTCTATGTACTCTTTTTTTATTACCTTAAATTTTTCTACCCCAACCAAGCCTCTCCCTTATGGTCCAGTGTGCTTCGCTGCATTTTAAGTAGCGTTTTATTTAGGAATAATGGAACTTGACAATGTTCACACCAATGGCTAGGGTAAATGGAAAAGCTAGGATTGCTAGTCTTGCTGGCTGGGAACATACTATGGTTCGATCCTCCCTCCCATGGGGACTAGGTGCGAAAAAGATGATAGATTCCTGGCAGGTGGTAGATGTGTGGATCCAACTGAACAAGAAACAAGGACGCTTAGCTAATCAATTGGAATTATACCTTCTCTTTAAGATACGTAAATACTGTTACAAAGCACAGGAACGGTACGTTATCAGTTACACTATCATAATATCTTATATAAGGAAAGAAACAACACCTATATGCTTAGGTACCTTAATTTAATTGATCCGCTTATGCTATTAGTCATGCCTATGCTTCTCCTGCTACTGGATAGAGACTAATGAAAATTTTTAACATCTATTTAATATACATAGTAATTGCTTTATAAGCTGTTGTGTAAGCTATTGGGTAATAAACAACCCGCTGTACAGACTCTTACTAAGTATATACTTTTGCTAAAACTGGTGCTTCTTCCAGAATCTCTTAACCAACTGGTTCAACAATGGCATAATCTACACAATATGATTTGCTAGTGGCACTTAAGCTACTCGATATAGAATAATGAACACCAGAAGAATGATATTAGGCCATGTTGTTTCCATCGAGCATAGTGATTGAGCCATTTTATTTTCAAATAATAGAAAAGATCGATTTTACAAAAAGAGGCATGGATAGAGAAGAGAGAATTGAATCTGCTGGTGTTGCTGGCCGAAAGGTGCGGCTAGGGGAGATAGATTAATCATCCAACCACCATATGTTAGAGAAGGGCTTACCACCAGACCAAAAAGAGAGAAGGGCCCCATGTATGTTCTCAACAGATGAAAAATAGAAGTACCCCATCATTTCTACATACACGAGAGAGGAGATGTACCCTCCCTATCACTCATACATACCTGGAAATTAGACACAGGCAACATATGTAGAGAGGAGCAATCTGTTGTACATGCCTGATCTTGCAGCAGGTATCCTCTCTGTCTACCAAATGACCCACATGAGTTCGGTCAAGAGAGTGATTTTCACTCAAGAATATTTGGAAATTTATTAAGTTTCTACAGTAAAAGTGGTAGCAGTTGGTCTTGCAGATCATGAGTCAATAATGTACAAGTTCTCACACTTTCAATCTTAATCCTCTCCTAATGATATTCTGTCACATGCTAATGAGGTCAGTAGACTTTGGCATGAGATTTTTAGACATGTAAACTATAGATATCTTCAAGCATTGAACAAATACGACATGGCTGAAGGAATTCCAAGCATCATATTTTCAAAAGGTACATGCAATGGGTGCATTGTTGGGAAGCATGCAGAGCGCAAGTATGAGAAGTGGAAAGAAAGGAGATATGCTCATCCTCTTGGTTTGGTCCATTCAGATGTGATAGGACCTCTTCCTACACCCTCCTATGTAAAATCAAAGTATGTCCTAACATCCATTGATGATTTTTCAAGATATTGTTGGGTGTTCTTTCTCAAACAAAAATATGAAGTGTTCCAATCATTCAAAGTTTTCAAAGCTTCAGTGGAGAAATTTAGTTGGAGGAAGATAAAGGTCTTAAGGAATTATAATTTAAGGGAATATTTAAATAAGGACCTACAACATCTATATTAATAAGATGGCATTCAAATGCAACATTATGTTCCTTACACACCCCAACATAATGGTGTGGTAGAGCGCAAGAATGGAGCATTGAAGGCGATGGCTACCTGTATGATGGAGGATAAGTCATTGTCTCCTAAAATATGGGATGAATCCATTAACTATGATGCATATGTTAAGAATAGAGCAACACACAAATATTTGGAAGGCATGACTCCATTTGAGGCTTGGATGGGACACAAGCCTAATGTGTCTCACCTCAGGGTGTTTGGATCAAGAGCATGGGATATAATACCTCAAGAGAAAAGGAAGGCCTTGTATCCTTAAAGAAAGGAGTCCATTATGGTTGGATATGCATAATATGAAAAGGGCCACAAGCTCTTTGACCCCTCATATCAAAATACTTTCATTGAGAGTAGTGTTCAGTTCGAAGAAGAGCCCATGCATTCAACTGACAAATAAGAAGGGGAATGCTCAAACCCCCTACATGAAGAGGATGTAAGTGATGCTTCATATTATGATATTTATTATTCTAATGTTGAGGATTAATATGATGGCATGCATGAAGATCATGACCCTCCTATAAGGTCCAAGTGGGCTAATAAAAGCATACAAGCAGCTGGTGAACTTGCAGGTGATCCACAAGAACCAAGGAAGACTAGATCACAATTTAACAATGCATTGTATACTTGTGATTCAAATATTCATAAGAGGTGTTTTATCATGGTTGGATATTATCCACAATCATATGAAGAAGCATCAAAACATCCAATATGGAAAACATCCATGCAAGAAGAGTTGAACTCTCTCCATGACAATGAAACTTGGGAATTGGTCCCTCTTCCTTCCAAGACGAAATTGGTGCAATGCAAGTGGGTGTATAGGACAAAGATGGCTGATGATGGTTCTAATATGAAGTATAAGTCCATATTGGTAGCTAAAGGATTCTATAAATTCCATGGAGTGGACTACATAGAGACATTCGCACATGTGGCAAAGATGGACTCAATCAGGCTAGATTTGGCCATTACAGCTTCCAAGCGATGGGAGGTTCATCACATGGATGTGAAGAGTGCTTTTCTTCATTGAGAAAATCATGAGGAGATCTATATGAAGCATCTTGAAGGATTCATTCATGATCCTTCACTTGTGTGCAGGTTGAATAAGTGCCTCTATGGTCTCAAGCAATATCCTAGAGCTCGGTATGCCAAGATGGACAATTTTCTACTATCACAAGGTTTTGAGAAATGAAAATCTGATCCAAATGTTTACATGAAGCATGTTAGTGACTCTATATTTCTTATTGTACTATATTTTGATGATATTTTGATCACTGGTAGTTTCATTGAAGAACTAAGCTCAGTTAAAGTTGCATTAAACAGTGCATTCTCCATGTCAGATCTAGGATTGTTGAGACAATTTCCTGGTTTGGAGATTGTTCAATCTGATGAAGGGATCACTGTTTCATAGTCAAAGTATGCTTCAGATATGCTACAGAATTTCAAAATGTATAAATGTAAGGCTACTAAGTTTCCATTCCTTTCCGGTGTAAATCTTCATGATTGGGGTTCCTCACCATTGGTGGACAACTCACTGTATGTGCACTGTATAAACAATTAGTTGGGAGCTTGCTGTATATCACTCACTCTTGAACGAATTTGGCTTATGTAGTAGCTGCTGTTGAAAGATACATGCAAGAGCCTCATGAGATCCATTGGAAGGATTCCAAAAGGATCTTGCATTATGTGCAAGAAACCAACCAATTTGGGATACACTATGCATCTGGTTCATCACTTGAACTAGTTGGTTTTACTAATTCAAATTGGGATGGAGATAGCACTGACCAGAAGTCCACTTTTCCTTATGTCTTTATGCTTGCACATGGTCCCATTTTCTGATCTAGCAAGAAGCAACACACTATTTCCTTATCATCAGTTGAGGTCGAATACAGGGGCGCAATGAATGCAACTACACAATGTGTGTGGTTGCAAGGTATTCTTGAAAAGTTTGGCTTTGCATTTGATTCACCCACAATAATTTGTTGTGACAATAAAAGTGAAATCAAGATCTCCACTGATCCAGTACAGAGACAGAGGACCAAGGACATAGAGATACACATTAACTACATCATAGTATTTGTGCATGATCAGATTATTACCTTGCAGTATTTCCCATATGCTGAGAAAACTGCTGGTATCTTCACCAAGAGTTTCACTGAAAATACCTTCACTTACCTTAGATCACTCCTTGGGGTGAATGATGCATGGTGAATACTGGTACATTTTCTAGATTTTGTTTCATTTCCATTTTAGATGGGAGTTTTTATTTCCCATGTGGTTTTCCGCCTTACTTTCGTTACATGCACTAATAAAAATTGTAAGAGGTGACTTGAGCCTTAGTTTCCAAGGCCTCATTTTTGTTTTGGCTACATAAGTCTAGATTAAGAGGGGACTGTTATAATATAATTACACCTAGGACCATAGTCTCATAGTTAATTTGGTGGTTAATGGTCCAAAAAATGGTTAATGATGTTAATCCAAGGTTGTTATAAGGTTGTTGGGGCATTTATGACACATTGCACCACTTAAGAGCGCGATTTTGGTCAAAATAGTTGTTAGGTGCCCTAATTTATGGCCACCTCCCTCATTTATTGCCACTACCTGAGTGAAGTGCGCCCTTATCCCCCGTTTTATGGATCTGGATTTGAATTGAGGTGCCCATGCATTGAATGTGGCCATTTTCCCCTTGCCTTAGTAGTTTTGTCCTATCCTTGACCACCTACACTCCACCAAATCCTCACCCAATCAGGTTCCATCATCATTAACGACTTCCCATGCCATTCCAATGTTCATATTAGGAATTCATGATAGTTTGAGGTGATTTGGGAGACTATTGGTCAACCTAGGGGGGATTGAGGTCCAATGTAAGCTAGCCACTTGTAGCCACTTTTGATGCCTCCAAAGGCTCACTATTTCTCTCAAATTTTATATAAGGGTGTTCACAACTCATTTCTGGGTTGGACAATTAAACTAGCTATTAGGAGGTCAAACTAGCTCAACAGCCTCCAAACTATTGGACATTCAAACTAGCTATTAGGCACCCTCATTTATGGACACTTCCCTCATTTATTGTCACTACCTGAGTGAGGTGTGTTACACCTAAAATATTACCACCATTAGATTCAGTGTATACATTCCGGAAGTTCCATTGGCTAAGTCATTTACCTGGAAAGGACACAACTGCATTTATGTTGGGTTTTGAGAGGTCGTTGCAGGTTGCACTCATGCAACCTGCGACGTCGCACCTTGCTCTACTACAAGGTGTGACAAAGTCAGTTAATGGGAAAAAATAGCTTCTTCGAGCTCATTCTCAAATCTTGTTGGATTGTATCCTTATCCGTGATCTCTTGGGGGAGCTGGCACTCGGTTCCTAACCACTTGGAAGGATCCCCTATCTCTCTCCTACCTTATCTCAACCTACCCTATCCATACCTATCCACTTAGTCCTATATAAGTGAAGCTCTACCCCTCTCCAAAGGAAGTCTATAATGTCTACATGCCGGTGAAATCACATTGGAGAGATCTCTAACTCATCGGAACGATATGGAAAATGGCTTGGATGGAGAAGGACTACAACGTTAAGCCTTGGTTGTAGTCTATTCTTTACGATGTATTTCCCGATTTTACAGTAATACAAATGCTTTCCACCAATATTGTTTATGTATGATGATATTGAGTAGTTTACCTGCTTAACTGTTTACTTAGATCTCTTATTGTGTAGATGCTCTTTACTCGTTTATGATGTTCTTTGTGTCTCAATTGGCCTTGCAACTGAGATTTGACGACCGCGGGACATGGAACAACATCCAAGAGAAAGGATTGCAAAGTTAAGGGTAAGACATCTAGCACTTGATCCTTAAGTAGATCTAGGAAAGTCATTTGTAGTCTGTTCTATTTGTTCTAGACTCACTTGGAGCTAGAGAGATCCGGCTCGCGTCCGCTCGAGTGGATTGTCCGTCAAACAAATCTGGCGACTCCATAATTCAACCTCCATTGATTCAAGTGTATTCAGACCGTATTAACTCTGTGCCGCGTCAGCTTAATCCCAAAAACACACTCTAAGGCATACCCTACCCCGATAGTCCTTACAATCTCTGGGGACAGCAAAATGTTTTACAACATGGACCCCCACTTACAGTCCCTCAAGTCCCTTCAACCCCATTTGGTCCACCCCCACCTCATAGTGGAGGCGGCGCCCCCCCACATAACTATGGAGGAGGAAGACCTCTACCTTCTGGCAGAGGACCACCCCACTTCGGTCATCACGGCCCACCCCCCTGGTGGAGGTGGTGGAGGACCACCCCCTCCTTTCGTTGGAGTTGGGGGAGGACCATCTCATCCTGGTCGTGATGGAGGAGCACCACCCGCTCCTGGTGGTGGTGGTGGAGGACCTTCTAATCCTGGTGCTGGTGGCGGTGGACCCCTACCCTACTATGGTGGAGGTGGCAGAGGAGGATCTTACCCTTTCGGTGGTGGCAGTGGCCCACCACCCTCTCCCAGTGGAGGTGGTGGAGGCTCGTCCTATTTCGGTGGTGGTAGTGGACCACCACCTCATCCCGGCGGAGGTGATGGCTTCCCATCCTACCCTGGTGGTGGTGGCGGACCCCCACCATTTGGAGGCGGCCCACCCCCTGTCGACGGTGGATGTGGACCCCCACCTTATGGTAACAGGCCACCTTATTATGGTTATGGAACACCTTACGATGGCGGCAGACCTACATTTGGTCCGGGCGGCCAGTACCCCTATGGAAAGTTTCCTCCTGGAACACCCTATGGTCAGTCGATACAAGGTCCCATAGGTCCTTACACGCCTTATTCGTACTATCAATACTCGTAGCCTAATCTGCAGCTACCCTTTTTGGCTACTTTGGATCTACCTAACCTATCTCATTTAACTAATGAACCCATTTACCATAGAATGAATTGGCCACCCATTCCGGTAAAACTTCCATCAGATATCCCAAAATTTGATGGCAAGCTAGGTGAGGATCCTAAAAACCACGTGATGACATACCACTTATGGTGTTTATCTAACTCCCTAATGGATGACTCGATCCATCTTCGGTTATTCCAACGGACTCTCACTGGTTCGGCTGCCAAGTGGTACATTGAACTACCACCCCATTCTTTTCCTGACTTTGGTTCTCTTGCTATGAATTTTTTGACTCATTTCCAGCTACCTATACGGTACGAAATTGGTACAGAGCTTTTAACCTCTCTCCATCACAATACCGCTACACATATATCATATCATATACATGAGTGACGAAGGAGGCGATGTCTCATTAAGGAGCCTATTCCAGATGAGCTCCTAGCAGACTAGTTATACAAAGTCTCTCATACCTACCATAGCACGAGATGTTGCCATGGGTGGCGCTACCACTGAGGAACAAGCCATTGCTTGTGCCCAATTTCTAGACTTAGTCTATGCTCAATCTGGTACGTTGTTTGATGTTCGTCCTGACTCGCCCCACAACACTTACGACCCCATGAAACCACCTAAGGGACCCCAAGCCGATGGCATCATTGGATCCCTTCACGCCCAACCTTCCTCTCAAACTGTTGGTTCGTCGAACCCCCAGGGTTCTTCCCCATCACCAACACAGGCTAGTCACGGAACCACCAAATCATACACTCCTTCTATCATAGAAAAAGTGAATTCTGTTTCATCAGCTTCACCTCAAAAGTATGGTGGTAAGAAGAAGAACAAGGGGAAACCTAAGAAATCTTCCACCCAGTAGGAACAAAAGAGCACCCTTGATGATACCAAACAAAAAAGGAATTTGAAGTATCCTTGCATACTGTTTGGTGATGATCACTTTTCTAAGGAGTGCCCCCATAGAGACGAAGTTCAAAAGTTTCTTAAGGGTAAACCCACACCCGCAGTTCTCAACGATCCCTTCCATGCTCAAAATCAGCAGTCGATCGCTCACACTTTTTCTTCCTTAGAAGAAACATCCACCACCGCACTTGTTCTCATGGTGCGTAATGAGACCATCAACTTGAATACCCATTCTCGTTCATATGACTCCATTCCAACTAAGGATCCTGTTGGAGGTAATACTGAAAAATATTCCACTTCGATGCTTGATGTCACCATACCGGGTGCACCTCTCACCATAGAGAAGCCCTCTCTCGAGTCAGTGCTGCGTCCACCCAAGAGCATGATTAGAAAATCGGTTTTTAATCCTAATGCTAAGGTTGCTCAAAACTACAACATTGTAGAGGACCTAGCACAAGATCCATGTGCTAGGTCGACGCTCGAGGTCTTGCGAAACTGTCCCAAGCAGCGCAAGACTCTCCTCGCTGCCATCGGTGTAGTTGACCCGGATTCATTGAACATGATTATGTTCTGGATGGAGTATTTCAAACCGAGGCTCTCCCATCAATTAGCAGTTCAGGTTGCTACAAACATCGCTGGGAAGATAATCCATCGTACCATTTTGGATGAAGGAGCCTCTATGTTAGTCATGTCGATCGCATGCTAGAGAGCCATTGGTTCTCCTGAGTTGAACCATTCTCCTACCACTTTGAGAGCCTTTGATGGACGTGGCTTTTAACCTCATGGGCTGTTACAAGCTTTACCAGTCGAGTTGGGGGGAAGACTACAACCATTAATGTGGAAGTAGTCGCTGCCCCGTTAGATTATAACATTATTCTTGGTCGTAATTGGTTTTACGCCATGACTGTGGTCGCATCATCCGTCTTCCGCATAGTACAATTCCCCCATCAAGGCCGAATTGTCACAGTCGACCAACTGGATTTCTGCACACCTGACATCACTTCTCACCTGGGAAACAATGTTCCTTCGATTGGACAATCTTCACAGAAGTATGAGAGTGTAGGGGTTGGCCTCCTTAAGGATTCATCCCTTATGGGCATCTTTCTTACCTCAGATCCCCCAAACCATGTTGCCACAGTGAACATGATCTCCTCACATATTTCATCTACCCCTAGCTTCATTGATTCATGGCTTGTACCTAATGAAGCCACCAAACACCTGATTGGAGACATTATGCCTCTGTTACCTGCTGACCTCATGTATTATGTTATCCAGTCAACACCGGAGGATCACTTAGTTGTGGCCTCCACCTCTTGTTCTCTACAACGGAAATCATCTAATCCTCTGCTACAGAATTTTCATTCTGACGAGTCCATTATGGAAATCATGGGTGCAAATGATCTACCGTGGGAAGACCTCCACCATCATTCGTCTTTCCTTCCCTTGTTGGAGAACAACATTCACACCATCTTTACACTGAATGTCTACTTTGGCTCTCAATCTTTGATACTCGCGTGTCAAATGAATTCTGAAGGCAACTTTTCCAATATCGAACCCACCAATTTAATAGACATTTTGATTACTCTTGGTGTAGTGGAACACATTCAGTTAGGCCAGAAGTGTTCCCCTAAAGAAGTCATCGCCGCCACGGCCTTATTCAAGTGATTCCTAGATGTGTTCTCTTGGACCTATGAGCAGATCCCTAGGATAGACCCCTCCATTGTTTTACACGAGATTAAAACCTATCTCGACGTCAAGCCTGTTCGCTAGAAGTTGCGACCGGTACACCCTCGAAAGACTACAGAAATCAAGGTAGAGATTGAGAAACTCTTGAAGGCTGGCTTCATTTACCCTATCCCATTGACAGAATGGGTCTCAAACGTCGTCCCTATTAATAAAAAACAGGGTACCGTTCTCGTCTTTGTCGACTATCGGGATCTCAACAAAGCTTGTCCCAAGGACAACTACCTAACTCCCTTTATTGACCAGATTATCGACAATTGAGCCGGAAGTGTCATTTTTTCATTCATGGATGGCTTTGCCGAATACAACCAAAATTGAGATCCACCCCGTCGACCAACACAAAGACTGCATTCATCTGCCCTTGGGGAACGTTTTCATATCATAAAATTCCATTTGGTCTTAAAAACATTAGTTCCACATTCCAGCGGGCCATGTCGTACGCCTTCCATGATGTGAAGGACTTCGTGGAACCTTATTTGGATGACATCCCTTCCCACTCAAAGTAGTGTGACTTCCACTTAGATCATCTGATGGCCATTTTCCTCAGATGCAGGTAGTACAATATCCATTTGAATCCTCACAAGATTATTTTTTGTGTCGAGTCCAGACGCCTCTTAGGGTTTATTGTCTCGAAAGATGGGATCCGCATTGATCCCTTGAAGGTGGAAGCCATCGTCACTTTTCCACTTCCAACCAACATTATGGAACTTCAGAGTCTGTAAGGATATGCGACTTATTTAAGGTGTTTTGTCTGTAATTTTTCCCAAAAGACGTAGGGTTATATGAGATTGATGAAAAAAGACGTCCCGTTCATTTGGGATGATCAATCTCAACAATCTTTCGAAATTTTGAAACATGCCATCACGCATGCCCCTGTAATCCAACTATCGAATTACTATCGACATTAAATTTTATATCTCGCAGCTTTCGACATCACTATCGCCATGGTTTTTGTACAGGATGACCAAAATTCCCAAGAACATGTGATATATTATGCCAGCAATGGTCTCATTGACACTGAAACATGCTATTCACATGTTGAGAAGCTCGCTCTTGCAGCAGTCATTGCCGTGCGGAAGTTTCGTCATTACATTTTGATCCGCACCACCACTATCATCGCTTACTTGAACCCCATGTACCATGTTCTGACTCATTAGGTGCTTGGGGGAAAGTATTCACGCTGGATCGAAAAAGCCAAGTCGAAAAAGTCTTTGGTGTTCGCCAAGCTCATCTGCAACCTCCCCCGTATTGATACAGAATTTGAGCCCAATGAATTGTTTCTGGATGAGTCATTGTTTGTTATCAGTACGTCTAATCCATGGCACGGGGATATCACATTGTATCTTCAAACCCAATGATTCAGCCCCGAATTGTCTCGTGACGACCGTCGTTGAATACGCCACCATGCAAAGTACTATCTGATTATTAGTGATACTTTGTACCGTCGTGGCATCGATTCTATCCTTCGATGTTGTCTGACTCATGATGAAGCTGAACACATTCTGAATGACTGACATGATGGGGCATGTGGCGGTCACCTCTTTGGGATGGCTACAACCCATAAGATTTTGTGCGTAGGATATTATTGGCCGTTTATCTTCAAAGATTGCATCGAGGCCGTAAAAAAATGTCCTCCATGTCAACATTTTCATACGAAAAAGTGCACCCACCCCGCCCCATTACACCCGATTATTGCCATTGGCCCTTTCGCTAAATGGGCCATAGATTTCATGCATTGTAAGTCTACCTCAACCGGGGGGCATAGTTATGTCATTGTAGCTATGGATTACATTACAAAGTGGGCCGAGGCAATGCCTACATACACAAACGATGGAAAGACCACCGCACTCTTCATGTTGAATTATGTAATAACACGGTTTGGAGTTCCTCAAGCGATAGGTATTGACCATGGTTCTCACTTTATGAACCATATGGTTGATGAGTTGAGCAATAGATTGGGTTTTCGCCATGAAAACTCAACACCGTACTATCCACAGTCAAAAGGACAGGTCGAGGCCATTAACAAGGTATTGAAAACTATGGTCCAACGTATGGTGGGTACGCACAAGGCCAATTGGCATAATATGCTCTTCTCCATGCTTTGGGATTATAGAACCTTCGTCAAAACCACCACTAAATTTACTCCTTTCCAACTAGTGTATGGATTAGAGGAGGTCCTTCCTATTGAGTGCGAGAATCCGTCTCTCAAGCTCGCCATCAAAATTCTCCTAAACATTACTGCCGAGGAAGAACGCTTCCTCTACTTAGCTAAGCTCGACAAGACTCACCGAGATGCTGCTCTTGCAAACGAGGCTCATAAGAAATGCATCAAGGCACAGTACAACAAGTCAGTCGAACCTCGCGCCTATAGCGAGGGATATTTGGTGTTCACATACGGCCAGAAACATGATAAGCTAGGGGCAGGAAAGTTTGAGTCCATGTGGCATGGACCTTACATAGTGAAATGCATCTTAGAGAAGGGAGCTTATGAGCTTGAAGACTATGATAGGATATCTTTGGGTAAACCCCACAATGGGCTTTACCTGAGGAGGTACTATGCTTGAGTCTTTCATGCATGAGTACTTTTGTATATACTGTACATGGTGTGCGTGTGTGTTTTCTGTGTGGTGTGACGCTTTGATTTCTTGCGTGTTTAGGTCTTGTTTCATTTATTATACCATGTTTTGTCTACGTGTGCAGATGGAAACTTGTTTTGGATTCACGGACAGTGCCAGTCGGCATACCCGCAACCTTGCTTCGGCAGCCTGGGTACTTTATTCACCTACTGGAGAGCTCATCAGCTCAGGGGGAATGTGTCTAGGTTTCATGACCAATAATGCTGCAGAATATTAATAAGTCATTGGAACCCTAATTGACTCCATTTCTTTGGGTATGGACCATGTCGTCATCCACCTGGATTCTCAACTAGTGGTCTCTCATCTTAACCGAGTTTACGTCATCGGCGGTCCTACCTTGCTCCATATCTATCGACGAGTCTGTCTTCTAGAAAGGTCCTTCGAGTCCATTCAGTACCTACAAATTCCATGAGATGGCAACATAGTTGCTGATTCTATGGCCAACTTCATCTTAGATTGGTACATTGCACACACATAAGCATATATTCATGAATTGTTAAAAGTAGACATAACATGTAAAAAACTCATTTTATATAAGAAAACACATAACAAGACCACACCATTCATTCATTTTAAAACACATAATGTATAAATCGTCGGAATGTCTGTATATATATATATCATCATAAAAGGTAGTACTGGTACAAAATCTGAAGCACGATGGCTTTCAGTGAGTCTCTACAAAATTTGAAGCCTCATAGCTTTCAGTAAGTACAAAAAAGATGACGCCTCCAAGCTCTCAGTACATACATGATAACAACGTAAGGTCTAGCGCTTGGCCCTTTCAACCCTAGGTGGTCTAATATCTCTAGCCTGCTAAGTGTGGAAATAGTCAACTTCTCTTGCAACTCTACGGAGCAGTGCGTTGAAGTGCGCAGTCGCTCCAACCGTGTACACCTGCACGGGCCATGGCACCTCATCTACGGTCAGCTCGGGAACGTTTAGTGTCAACCTACTCAGGTTGGCATAGACTCCATCCATCTATGCAATGGCAGCATGTACGGTAGGACCCACGACTGCTCCCTCTCCTCTCTCTCTCCTCGCAAGAAGAGAGACTCCCACTGGTCATACGAGGCTCACATCTGCACACACATGTTGTTAACTTGTCAACACTATAACAAAAAAAATCATAAATGCACAAAAATTTAAAAATACAAGGGTTATTTGTTCTTACCAAGGTCTACCCATGCTGCTCCCTCTGGCAGCGACAAGTTCGGGTCATCTCTAAAGTCCGTACCACTGTGCGAGAAGTTCTCCACCATCAGTAACTGGCCCTCTAGCCAAGTGAAGAACTCAGGACCATATCCAATAATGGGACCCCCACCATGACGGTTCATCACCCCTGTCCATCTAGCCATGTGTGGATCGCTAGGATCCCTGTCCTCCAGTTGTACCCGAGGACGCAAGAGGGGAACTTGTTCCAGTAAGAACGAGATAACTATCGAACCATAGGCAAACTGTTTGAGCTCTCCCCACCGACACTTGGTCAGCTGAGCTCGCATGTTTGGGAGGAGTCCCCCGCACTAGTTAAAGATCTTCGGAGACATATAGTCCTCCACATATAGCATCTGTGACCTGGTGGCTAAGTGAGGAGCTTGGTTCCCTTCCATCCTCATAATGGTGAAGAGTATGGCACACAATGGATGTTCCTGCACATTTTTTATGGGAATATTCCCACTAGAAGCAGCAGTGTTGGGAGTACAATGCTGCAGGATCATGTCACCCACAATCCGATGACTTCCACGTGGTCCAGTCAGAAGCACATTGTCCCCTCTACGGGACAATCCAGTCAGGAAATAGATGTCCTCGACATCTATGGTAAGCACGTGCTCACCAATCACGAAGTATTGCTGGGCCGCGTCCCAACATTGGAGCATATGGGTCAGTAGTGGGATTTGGGACCTCATCCCTTGAATCTCGAAGAACATGAGGAGTCCATAGTTCCTTAGTGCTTCCACACATCGTGGATCATTTGCAGCTTGTTCATCATCTAACTCATGCTCCCATTCACGCCACTCCAAAACCATTTTGGCTGCTGGTAACCTGCCAAAAGGAGAGTTTTAACACTATTAGAATTTGCTTCAACCACTAAAAGTTCCTTTTTTGAGCTTGGCTTGAGTTTGGGGATGGACGTTTCCGTCATCGCACCCCGTTTTTGCAAAAAGTGCAACGTCGTCACAGTCTAGTTATGCGATCCTTGCGATGACTCAATCTCTTCATAGTTCCTGAAAGGACGGACTACGACGAGCTGAGGGCGCAATGGCCCTTCCCAAACGAAGCCAAAACCCAAAAAAATGAATGAAATAAAAAAATGTAAACAACTACAATTATGCTGGCTGAAGTTTAGGGTTACTTGCTCTGGACGGCGGGTGAAATGGCCACTCATAGCTCCCAATATCGACAAGTGAAGTTTTGGCTCCAAATGGCACTACTCCTCCCAAATTTGGCAAATAGAACAATGGTGACTATATTTGGTTTTTATTTCTATTTATAAACAAAATGGAATATTCCTTTTTCAAATATTTGATGCCTTTATGCCATTTGCTATAGTTTGGATCGATTTTATCATATTTGAACATTCAGTTGACTATTTGACCTAGTTTCCGAGTGTGCAGGAGTTGTTAAGTGTCTTTTCTTGTCATTTTTGCATTGGAATGGTCATCTCAGGTAAGAAAACCCCTTGTTTATTTTTTCATTATCTTTTCATTCATCAGATTGTAATTATTTTATGATGATGAGCTTACTCTTTGTTCTTTCTCGTGCTCTTGAAACTATGAGAATAAGTTACCAAGTTACGATTTATCACTTTTCCGGGCTCGTTAAAATCCTATGGAAAAGGAACCCCCCGGAGTCTATCTTTAAGCTCTTTTCAAGCTCTCGAAATACGAAAATATTGCCAAGTGAACTTGTCACGTTCACGCTTGTAAAAGGATTTGAATAGTCATCTTCCTCGTGATAGTTTACCCCTTTTTCGGACCAGGGGGCACTACTTACGTAAAAGGTATACTCTAGACAATCATGACTGGAAGAGTCCTCTCCCGCGTTGTTTTACCCTTTTTCGGGTGATGAGGATAACTTTACGAAAAAGGATCGTTGGAGTCTTCTTTAGTTCTTTTCAAACTCTCTAAACATGAAATGATGACCGAGTTTACCTTCTATGGACTCGTTAATTTTTCACATTGAAGGGCCCGCCATGGGACGAACCCCTCCTATCCTAGGTTCGAAAAATATTTGGGATTGGACTCATCTTACCTTCTATGGACGCGTTAAATTTTGATATTGAAGGGTCCACCATGGGACGAACCCCTCCTATCCCAGGTTCGGAATATATTTGGGATTGGACTCATCTATGAGATGAGCTATACCAAGCATCTGGTTACCCTCATCAAGCTCATAAAAAACACATGAGGCACTCATCATTCATGATGGGGAAAAAGGAAAGATTTTGTATTACACCTTTATCTGTGGCAGTACTTAGTCATTCTTGAACATGACACTCATTTTCATTTGCATACAGTACTTGGATCATCTGTTTGTCCTCGAGTTTCGCTTACTTCTTGAGTCTTGTACTCCTTTGAGTCATTCAAAGAAAGCTTCCATCATTAGTTGCATTAGGAGTTAGCGTCGTACTCTTCATGTCAATACTGCCAAGTCATTCCATGTCCATGTTCAAGAATACTTTCACTATTCATTATCTGCAGTCTATACACCTTCCATCATGTCGGTCTACTCTGAGTCAATCATGCATGTTATTGTACCATCCGATCTACTCTACACATCCTTTGTCATGTTTCGTGTCGATGATGGGGGATTCATCACGGCCCTCCTTCGATGGATTCATCCTCGTTGATTTCAACACATCATCCGAGGATTTAATCTAGAAACCAACCAAGTACCTTGTCCCTACATGCCTCAATGGCAGGTTACCTCACTTTCGACATGAGTTTACATCATTGACTCTTGATCAAAATATTTCATCTTGCGTTCGACTTCAACTCATTTATTCACGCTTGGTGATATGTACTATGATACCTTGGGGATCATTGACATCAATGGTGATTTCCCTCGCACTTGTTAACGGTATACATCAATGACCGGTAATCAAGTGGTTTCTACCATGTTCGACATCAAGACATTTGTAATCACATGGATAGATTCGTATCATTGCGGGTTCAGCTTGAAGACCCTGGGGAGTCATGTTTTACCCAGGTTGTGATGGAGTTTGTATTGAATCATATTACACGGATGCACATTTGTATTGGTCGTGCCTGTGTTATCATCTCATCATGGATCTATGCTTGTGTCTAGTAGCCATGATTGTGTTTAGTCGGTCATTACTACCATGGATCTGCATCGTATTGGTTGGCAACCATGTTTTACATCATACGAGATTGTCAGTTCAGAGTTAGTTGTACTGCAACAGTGTCCTTCATCCGACAAGTCCATTTTCAATTCTTTCTATCAAAGTATTTCACCTATCCAATATTTCAACAGCTTAATGCTTTGGGGGGCATTCTGTTACACCTAAAATCTTACCACCATTAGATTCAGTGTATACATTCCTGAAGTTCCATTGGCTAAGTCATTTACCTGGAAAGGACACCATTGCATTTATGCTGGGTTTTGAGAGGTCGTCGCAGGCTGCACTCATGCAACTTGCGACATCGCACCTTGCTCTACTACAGGGTGTGACGAAGTCAGTTAATGGACAAAAATAGATTCTTCGAGCTCATTCTCGAATCTTGCTGAATTGTATCCTTATCCCTGACCTCTTGGGAGAGCTGGAACTTGGTTCCTAACCTCTTGGAAGGATCCCATATCTCTCTCCTACCTTATCTCAGCCTACCCTATCCATACCCTATCCACTTAGTCCTATATAAGTGAAGCTCTACCCCTCTCCAAAGGGAGGAAGTCTATAGTGTCTACATGTTGGTGAAATCACATTGGAGAGATATCTAACTCATCCATTGAGAGAATCTACTTCCGTGGAAGGATATGGAAAATGGCTTGGATGGAGAAGGACTGCAACATTAAGCCTTGGTTGTAGTCTATTCTTTACTATGTATTTCCCGATTTTACAGTAATACAAATGCTTTCCACCAATATTGTTTATGTATGATGATATTGAGTACTTTACCTACTTAATTGTTTACTTAGATCTCTTATTGTATAGATGATCTTTACTTGTTTATGTTGTTCTTTGTGTCTCAATTGGCCTTGAAGCTGAGATATGACGACCGCGGGACATGGAATGACATCCAGGAGAAAGGATTGCGAAGCTAAAGGCAAGACATCTAGGACTTGATCCTTAAGTAGATCTAGGAAAGTTGTTTGTAGTTTGTTCTATTTGTTCTAGACTCACTTTTAGCTAGGTAGATCCAGCTCGCCTCCGCTCGAGTGGATTGTCCGTCATACAAGGTGTGCCCTTACCCCCTATTTTATGGATATGGATTTGAATTGAGGTGCCCATGCATTGAATGCAGCCAGTTTTCCCCCTCCTTGGCATTTTTGGCCTATCCTTGACAACCTACACTCAACCAAATCCTCACCCACTCAGGTTCCATCATAATTAATGACCTCCCATGCCACCACAACATTCATATTAGGAATTCGTGATAGTTTGATGTGAGTTGGGAGACTATTGGTCAAACTAGGGGGGGTTGACGTCCAATGTAAGCTAGACACTTGTAGCCACTTTTGATGCCTCCAAAGGATCATGGTTTCTCCCAAATGTTATATAAGGGTGTTCACAACTCATTTCCGGGTTGTTTATAGCCTTAAAATCCATTCATCATTGACACTCTAGTTGACCCAACTACTTTTTGTAGAATGTGATCCATTTTTGGAAAAGGGTAATTATCCTTTAAAGAGCATTTATTTAGATTCCTGAAATCAACGCATAAACGGATTTGTCCATTCTTCTTTCTGACAAGTACCAAGTTATCCACCCACTATGAATATCTTAGAGGGATGATGATTTTTGCATCAAGCAACTTTATCAATTCATTTTCAATCACAAGAAGTAAAATAGGATTACCTATCTCAACTTTTGCTTTACTGGCTTAGCCTCTGGCTTGAAGGGAATCCTATGTTGTATGATAGTCCTATCATAAGTTTTTAGGTATTCATACTTCTACACAAAAACATCTATGCAAACTTTAAACAGGTACTCATATGTTTTCTTTTGCTCGATTGTAAGAGATTGTGAAAGTTTTACAAACTTGGGTTCTTTCATTGTACCAAGATTGACTTCTTATACAACCTCAGTAGTTGGCTGCACTGCTGGTTTCAATGGGATCTCGTTTTTTTTGAACAATTGTTCTATAGGAACCAGGCCTTTATGAATGAAGTTATTCTTCAGTTGTAGAATCTTGTGGTCAACAATTTGTTGTGTCAACCCAGGGATTTTTCCATCTTATGTCTGTAGAGTATTTTGTTTCGTCTCTCCTTCATGACCATCTATATTAGTATTTGAAAATTCATCCACAATCTTCAAAAAGTGTTTGATTTATTGGTCATCTTCAAAGACCTTCCAACTTTTTACATTGTCAAGGATGTAGGGGTGATATCATATTTCAAACTCATACTTTAGCTTCGACCTCTTGGGAGGCTTGAAAGAACTAGCCATCAAGGCCAATGAATCAACCTGTTGATTGCATTATCAGGGGATGAAAGTAATGTTGAATGCATCAAAGAATTTCTCAATAAGGTCCCATGCGAGATTTCAATATGCTCTAAGCCTTGGATGTTTTGTTTGATAAACGATTTTAATTTGGTTTACCACCAGTTCAGAGTCCCAAAAGACTGTCAGCTTAGTGATTTTTAAGTCCTTAGTAGCTCGAAGGCCAAGGATAAGAGCCTCATATTCAACAACATTGTTTGTAGTGTCAAAATCTAGTTTGTAAGATAGATTGATCTCATCTCCTGCTAGTGATGATAGTACTCCACCAACTCCAAATTCTTCTTTGGCAGAGGCTCCATCAAAATATAGTTTCCACACCTGATTCCTGTTATCTTCAGAAATGGGTTCCGTGACTTGAGGTTGCACAATTTTCTCTTCAGTGGGGTCTGTTGGCTATAACTGACCCAGAGGTTTTCTATAAGACCCAGGTTCTTTGCGGTTTCCCCTTTGACCAACAAAACCCCTTCGCACCGGCCCTTTCGAAAACAACCTGCAAACAGGTTGAGGTCTCACCCGAGGTGTATCTATGGAGTACTGCGGAATCAGATTTCCATAGTAAGTGATGAGCTGCTTGGACGAACGTACAACACAGCATGACAGATGGTATGTGCTGCAAGGTGAGACTGCGTAGTGATGGGTAACGCTGCAGTCCGCACCATTGTGTTCTTCTACTGCAGGGCTTCTACCGAAGCTGCCAACACTCCAACTTTATCCTATACTGGGGTTATCTTGAAAGTGCTTAAGGTACTGAAATGAATATCACATTTCCATTCATTCAGATGTTTGACTGTATAGCCTTCTAACCTTCATTCATTAACTCAAGATATCATGATTCAAACCTAGCCGATTGATCTAATCCACAATTATACATTGCGTAAGAAAATACTTAACGAATTGACTGAGCTACTGTCTTCAGGAACAAGAATAAACGTTCACCCTTCAACCATCCATGCGAAGATTACATATCATTTCCATACTTCTGTTAATGGCAAATGCATATAAAAGCTCTCTCATAACATTATGCAAGGAAACATTCAGACATTCACTGATAGAAAACACAAGTAAGCATTCATTCATAAGCACAATCACACAACAGATATTTAACGTGGTTCACTCCCCTAGGTGGGAAGCTACGTCCACAAGAATGGTTGGTAGTATATTTATTTAGAAAGGGATGGGTACAACCATTCTTAGTTTGTGCACTCAGCTATAGACTATCCTTCCTCTCAAAACTAGGCCTCTGTGTACACAGCTGCAGATCCTTTACAATCTTCTCGACTCAAGAGATTTTACAATACAGAAGTCATACAAAGATTAACTCTAGCAACCAACTAGCCCCATCCCATACAAAATTGTCTTCTTTTATAGATCATGCCTCTAAGGTCATGTCTTTACAAAGCCGAAGACCTAAACCCCAAAACCCTTAGGGTTTACAAACTGCGCCCGTTTCCCTAAACCAACTTGTTGGCATCTGGTAGCGTCTACTGCATCATGGCGGTTTGCCACATCTTCAATCTATCACTATCATCCTTCCTGTCACACGCATGTGAACATGTCTCCTCCTCTAAACCGTTCACCTCTAATGGTTTCTCCCACCAAGCGTTCCAATATGTCACTTTCCTCAACAAATTCGTGCATTGGCTGCCTGCCGGATTTGCTCGTGCCCACCGCTTGGCACATCTGGAGCATCTTTCCAAACATAGACCATTACTGGTCCATCCGATATCTGCACTTGATTCATGTCCAACACTCTACTTTGTTGGCTCCACGTGTCTTGACTGCTTCGCAACACTGCTTCCTCGCAGCACTGGTCTTCGTTGTGCTCCCAAAATTCAGATGCTGCGCACAACTTCGCAACCCGATCAAAACATGGGTGCTGTGCACATCTTCACAACGTCCTCAATACTTACACAAAATTGTATTTTGGAGTTGCACTAAGCTCAACTTTCCCTGCTTTTCACAAAAAGGTGTTTCCAAAACTTTGTCTCAACCTGGGCCCAACATGCCCCTAACACTTACATGTGGCTCATCCCTGAGCCACTTGCTACTTCAGTAGTCTCACTCTGCTCCGCGATCGATGGGACTAGTTTGGCTGCGAACTCATTGTATACACCGAGCAACTGCTCCACTACTTGTTTGGTATCGTGCTCAACTTGCTAAACTGTTCCAAGTAGCGCTCGAGTTATCTCTTCTCCAATCTGGTCCTGTACTTGCTCCTAGTTTTCACGCAGTTCCTTTAGCTTATCTTCTATCTGCTGCGACACTGCTATAGCATCCTCCAGGAGTTGCTGCGACTGATTGTCCAACTCAATCTCCTTCTCTCTTAATTCCTGGACTTGCTTCTTTAACCCTGATACTTCCTTGTACCTGGATAGCCTCTCCTTGGGTGGCAAAGCCTTTAGCTCTGCGTCCAATTTTTCTAACGCGGTCTATTTTTATTTTACCGCAGTCTTTACCTGCAGGAGCCCCTGATCCTCTTCAAGGGTAGTGAATGCCTTGGAAACTTGTTCCAACAGATCTTGGCACTGATCCATTCCACTCGTTATGTTTTGCGCGGTGGTATTGACAGCTTTCTCTCTCAACTACTGCTCAGTGAATGGCGCCTGTATGTTCATTTTTTCCTTCAATGAGGTAATATCAGCCTGATAAAAAATTTCTTTATCCTGCATCTCCAAATTCAAGGATCTTACCTTATCTCTGATCCTTAGAACTGTGTCTGTAGGATCATCCCGGAGTTCTATACCTTCAATCTCCTTCGCATCTCCAAGTTTTGTTGGTGGTCCTGTTCATTTTGTAGCTCCATTTCCGTGTGCAACTCGAGCTGCATGTTTTCCGTAGTGAGCTCAGCTTGTGACTTCATCAACTCCACCATCTGTTCATGCATTTCCTCAATGATATTTGTGTGGATGAAGTGCAATCCTGGTAAGGGTATTTTTTCCAAGTTGAGCTCTACCCGCTCGACACCCTTTGTGTTCAACACTATTTGTTCTGCCATTGGCAAGGCAATAGCTAGTGGGTCCTGTTGATGCCTCGAAGATCGCAGCATCAATCAGAAAGGGATTCTCCCTAGTAGACTATCCCAATTAGATTGTCCACCGTATGGTATGGGGAATCCATCCGGTTAGCAGTTCCAGCAACCGTTGGATTTGGATATTTGCTCCAATTATACCGGTTATGGCCTGATCCACCGTTCTTTTTAATTTTATGGTTTAGAATGATATGAAAGTGCCTAAACTAGCTTAATCTAAATGCAGAACTCGGAACAAATCTGTATAAAAAAAAAAAAAAACTAAAATAAATCTAAACTCTCACTGCAAGGAGCAAATTATAAGTATGAGTAATGTGCTAGAAGAGTTATCTAAAAATCAACAGATAGCCATTAAATCTTAAAGATAGATCCACAACAAAAGCAAGAGATATCAGAAGATAGCTTCTAATTCAGATATAACACATTCCATTACTCATGTACGAGAAAATTCATTTGCATAGAGAGAAGTAAGATCATTCAATACAAAGAAATAATTCAAGACAACAAAGAAAGATCTCATAGTAGAATATAGAGGTTACAAGAATAATCCAACATGCATCCAATATCCATTTCCATGCAAAAGACGTCCTCTCCAGGCTCTTATTAGTTACATTTCATTTTCTTGAAACAAGTACAAGATAGCTCATACAAGTTCAAAAAATTTATTTCCCTGCCAAAAGTCCTCTACACTGTTTCCTAAACTTCTATTTATATTATTACAAAATGCCCCTTGGGCTGCCACCTGGCTCTTTACACCTGTCCCCTACAGAATTTTCCCTTTTAATAAACAAAAATTGTGACCCTTTTCTTAAAACAGAAAATTCCTAAAAAAGAAAAGGACAACTGTCCAATATCTATGCTTTAGACATAGGAAGGCCAAAAATAAAAAAATAGGAACAACGCTTTAGGATCATCATGTTCACTCTTGGGAAGGCGCTCCTGCTGGGAGAGAAGCACTCGGACTGGATGATACTACTACTGCTGCTGGGAGAGAAGCACTTGGACTGGCTTCTACTGTTGTTGCTTTATTTTCCTCCTATGCAATGTAACTGAACCAGATACCAGTGTCTCTGATAAATACATTTGCTGAGGAAGGGAGAAAGATTTTCTGGAAAGTCACATCTTTACCAAGATCTACTCCAATACCCTGAATTTCTGCAACTGTTGCTTGGCGGATTTCTTTAAGCAAATGACTGTATATTGATGACAGCCCAATATAATGATGGAGATCATCAATGGATAAGACATCAATCTTCTTTACATATTCTATTTGGATGCCCAATTCTTCCTTCAAGTCAGATAAACGTTGCTCTTTTTTTGGGAACTCATCAAGGGACTGAGGGAAACTCAACTTGCACTTATCATGCACATCATGGATTTTTTGATAAAGACTGTTAATTTTATCCATTGTTCCTTGGATCTTAGCCATTAGCTTAAGGCCACAGTTCCTGCAGAATTCCATAAGGGCTATATCTTCATTAAAACCATCTATAGATTTGAATGGGAGATGCTTGGGGAAATCAACCTTCCCTTCTCTCCATTCCATTTGGCTCAGGATGTTTTCTTTAACCCGAGTATATTTTCCTTTAAGCCTATTGGCCTCTGTATTAACTTTTTTCAATCTAACCATCATGGCTTTGAGCTTGCACACTTCTTTAGTAATCAGCTCTTGTGTGGCATGCATTTGTTTCAGGATGCTACAGGACAGCTCATGGAAGGGAGACATATCTATTGCTCTGCTCTCTTCCTGTTCTAATTGTTCAACCAATGCCTACTTATCTGCTTGCAATGAGACACTCTAGCTTCCAAATCATTCTTTTCTGCTTCTAAAACCATCATCTAGACTGCCAGGTGCTCCTTTTCTTCTTCTAAATGGTCATACTTATCTGACAATTCCTTATGCTCAACATACAGGCGATTATACTTATTCACTACAAGATCCCTATAAGCCTGCTCATTAGCCACAGTATGTGGTAACATGCGAGCTCTCCTCTTTGTCGAATCAACTTCTCTAACCATATAGGCCACATTATCCTGCGTTGCTTTTTCTACTTCTACAACGGCGGATTCCATAGCTATGGGAGCCTTATTTGTATTTTGCATCACTGTGGTCTCCCGTCGGGTAACAATATCTTTTTGGAAGAGTCTCTTTATCCTCTCTTCCGATTTCAGGACTACTTCTTTTCTCTTCTTATCATACACAATTTCATCCTATCGGGACACAGTATGCTCTTCTGATGGAGTGTAAGGTACAATTGGGAGGTCTATTATATTTATTTATGCTTCTGTGGGTGGGGTCTGGACTGCTTGAGAAGTGCCCGTTTCTACATTTTGGGTACCAGGAGCACCTACTTGAGATGTACCTGCCTCCACATTTTGGGTGCCTGGAACACCTGCTGGAGGTATGTCTATTTCCATATCTTGGGTGCCGAAGCCACCTTCCTAGGCATCTTCATCGGTCTTAAGTTCTTCTTCCGCCTTCTGCTCCTCCTTATCTTTTTGCCTTCTTTCTTCTTCTTCAGCTTGCTGTCTATTTTCACTTTCTTTCATCTACTCTGCATCTTCTGCTTCTTTATGCAACCTTGCATCTTCTGCTTCTTGCTGCAACCTTGCCTCCTAAGCGTCTCTCTGCAATCTTGCTTCTTCAGCTTCTTGCTGCAACCTTTCTTCCTCTTTCAATCTTTGTTCTTCTTGGGCTCAGGCATCAACTGCTTCTCTCTCTTTCTGCAGGCTGGCTTTTCGGGCTGGGGTAGAGCTAGAGCTTGCTCCACTGCCTTGATGACAAATCTGCAGCTCAGTCATGTTTCTAATGCCTCTGAATGCCTCTTCCTCAACATCATAATAATAAGCATATTCAGAATGAGCATAAATTTCTTTGCAATGCTCGGCAACCTTCCCCCACCTATCATTTCTATGGAAGATCATTTCACCGAAGTGGAAAGATTTCAGCTCTTGAACAAATTCCTCAGCTGATGCAACCCCTGAGAATTTGTAGGCTCCTATGAAGAAGGGTAAAGGAGGGAAAGAAGCCTTATGTTTCTTATTAAGCACCCCTCCTATTCCATTAAGGAAGATTTGTCTGACTGCTTCCTTGAGGACTACATAATCAGTAGCATACTTTGGAAAAATGTATTGCGCTTCGGTCCCTCCAAACATCCTGATGTAGGTGCCCTGCTTTGAGAAATAAAAATCTCCATAATTTTCTAGGACTTCCATGGCATATTTTGATAGACAATTGGGCTCTTCCTTGAATATCTGCTCATATAGAGGCATGATGAACTCTTCACAGATGAGCTTATAGCTTGTTCTATAATTTTGAGCCCACATTATATTATAAGAAGTGTAGACCAGGGTGTTGGATTTATTCCATGTGCAACCTAAGCTAGGGAATGATAGCTTGGCCAAAATACAGTCAATGAGATAGGAAGACATATAAAATTCTGACTTTTTTAAGGCCATAACTTCTCTTGCAGTAGCCACTATGGATGCCAAACTGTCTAAAAGGATAGTAGCCCAGTCAAACACAGTCCATTTGAATGCTACGAAGTGGATGATGGGGGCCCACTGTATCCTGTATACAGTTCCATCGGGCATGCCAAAAATTCTGCATAGCATCAGGGCGATTAACCTGAAAGGAGGTCTTAGGTTCAGAACATCATATTCATCATTACCTCTCTTTCTCAAGTGCTTGCCTGCGACTAGTAATTTTTTTGCCATCTCTATATTGTTCATCTTTCCCAACCATTCATCACTTAGAGCTTGCTTGGGACGTGAGAATTTGTAAGCTGCAACAATATATGTTGGATGGAAAGAAGCGAAAGCCTCTCCCCTGCTGTCATGTAATACTCTTGTCTCTGAGTTGGCATGTTCTAGTATCCACCCAATCACTTGAGAGCATGGGAATAATTCAGGGCGGGTAGAAGCCCTAGATATGCCAGAAACTTTGATGTTAAGGTAGATTTTCTCTTCTTCCAATAATACATCTGGGATATCTTGGTCCCTGATCATTCTGTAAACATCTCCCCAACGGACCTCGGGAGGAATGCCGGTGGTACACTTAGTATCTTGGAACATAGTTTCAGTCCTTAGTGGTGTTCGCTCTGGTTCCATCACTTTAGCTTTCTTTCTACCGCCTTTTGGCATCTTGGCTTACCCGTGCTAGCAACCAAATGCAAATCATTATAAAAAATTGCAACATGTTATAAGAGTGTAACAAAGAGAAGGACCAATTCAACATGCTAATGAGAAATATAGACAAATTATGAAGCTGCATGTTGGGGAAGCAAAATAAATCACTCCAAAAAAGAAATATGGTTCTGAGACTTGATTATCTTAGGGAGACAAAGTTTAGTCAGGAGCTTTTGGAATGCTTCTGAAAAGGTAATCATGTGACATGGAAACAACCTGCTTCCCGACTAGCCCTTGGATTGAGGGTATCCTTCATCGTTGTACTTATAATGGTCAATGGCGGGTGAGCCTGGAGTGAAACAATCCTATGATGAAACAAGGGACTGCTTTCCACATTCATCAAAAGGTGAGTGGTTGAGTGTCCCAAACGACCACAACTGCTATTAATAACATTCATGAAATGGTGTGTGGCCGGTACGAAGCTTGAATTAGAGTAGGATACGATCGAAATATGGTCATCGAAGAACTTGGATGGTCATGGCTACAGCTTTCAAATGGTGGGGATGAGGAACCTAAGGGGTCACGACGGCCTTAAAAACAAAAAAATGACCTATGCTACCAATGTCTAACGGCCACGCTATGGACGGAAAAACCCCAAAAGTAACTTGACGTGGAGATGAGACAAAAAGTGTGGTTAATTAAACCTACATGGAAACAAGATAGTGGTTGAGTGAGGTGGACGCGATCATGGGTGCGCTGAGCTGGAGCGGTCCGGCACGGTCTTCCCAACGACGTTTTTTTGAATGAAAACTAACAATGTGATCAACCAAACCCCCACTATCCTTTTAAAAGGCTAGATACATCCAACATTAAATGGATTGGTGGTGTCATTAAAACGAGGTTTTAATGCCTTATATGGCGCGATCATTTCAAGCTGTCTCCGCATTTGTGCGTGATCGTTGCTTGCGGGGCGGACTTATGAGTTTCATCCGCAATTGCGGAACGATATGGCGAACTGCCTCAGCGTTTCGGAAGAGATTGGCATATCTTTTCGAAATACAACCTTTTGGAAACTTATCATGAACGGTTTCTCTGAGTCATCTGCAGTTTCGGGAGAGTCTTTGAATTTCTTTCCGCAATTTCGATGGAGATATGCCAATTGCTTCCGTAATTGCGGAACAGTTTTGTGAATGCTCCCGCTGTTTCGGAAGACTTTCCTGAATGGATCCCGGGAAAATAAATCGAACGCTTCCACAATTTTGGAAGGCAAACCTGAATGGTTTCACAGTTTCGGAAAGGATTTTTGAATGCTTCCGCTGTTTTGGAAGAGATTTCTGAATGGCTCCCGCAATTTTGAGAGGGAAACTTAATATTTTTTCAAAAAACACTAAGTCTTTCGACGGATTTGGGAGAGAAATGCAAATGGCTTCCACCGTTTCGGAAAGGTTTTGCGAATGGCTCCCGCAAGGTCGAGAGAGATACTTAAGTTTCTTCCAAAAGATTTCCGTGGTTTCAGGAGGGAATCATGAATGCTTCTGCCGTTTCGGGGGGGAAACCTGAATGCTTCTACTGTTTCGGAAGAGATTTTTGAATGGCTCCCACAATTTCGAGAGGGAAACTTAAGATTTTTTCAAAAACACTTAGTATTTTGGCGGCTTCGGGAGAGAAATGCGAATGGCTTCCGCAGTTTCGGAAGGGAAACCTGAATGGTTTCGTAGTTTCGGGAGGAAAACTTAATGGCTCCCGCAATTTCGAGAGGAAAACTTTCCGTGGTTTCGGGAGACAAACTTGAATGGTTCCACAGTTTCGGGAGGTATTCGCCAATTGCTTCCGCAGTTTCGGGAGAATTTTATGAATTTTAACCTTAGAAGAAAAACTTGAATTTTTCAAAACAAAATCTTCAGTTGAAAACAAAACTAAGTTAAAAAAATGAGAATTAACCTCTTTAGGCAGTCTTTCTAGAAAAATAAAAGGAGGGGTCCCAATATGTACATTTTGTTTTGGGGGAATGTTGCTGCAACTACAATTGGCGAGTCGCTGGTGAACATAGATCTCTGAAAAATTCCTCTCCATGATCCGAAACCTCATTAAAATACATCCATCTTATATGCAATATTCAGCTGAGCACTTGAATCTCGGTGAAGGAAGAAGGCACTTTATCTGCTAGCCATTGGGGAAAGGGGAGCTTTGATAGAGACATCTTTAAAACTCTCAAAGGGCCAACATATGGGGTTAATTTTAGAAGATTCATCTTTCAGATGGCTACTGCTATCGGACTCCACAGGATTTGCAACACTTTCTCATAGACATTATTGCTCTTGTTCCTCATTACCATGCCGCTTGCATCCTTTTGGATGTTTATACTTTTGACAGCTTTGTTGTTTGAACCTTCCAGAAATATTTTCTTTAGACATGATCTTTGATTTAGGCTCCTTAATCCATAATGTCCTTTTGTGTGAGTGAGATATTTTATTGATTTGATCAAGCCTCACGGATGGAGAGAAGCGTATTTTGATCTGAGTCTTTTGGATAGCCTTCTTGACTTTACATGTTTTTGCTTTTGTCTTAGACATGCTTCAATTGAGGCGAGAATCTCTGGAAAACAGACCCTTGATTATAAGCCATTTTGGCTGTTAAATTTGCAGCATGGAGTCATTTCAATACCCTATGCCCTCGGGATGTGCTACCTTCCATGGGTCCAACTTCAACGACCTTCTTGAGATGCCTTTAAGTGTGAGAGTGGGTGGATCCCAAAGATAGTAATAAAGATAGCCATAGATCTCTGCTATTTAAACAGGATTAGTGTGACTAGCAGAGTAGGCTTCCTTCCTTCTGAAGAAAGTTCAGCAAGAGCACAATACATAGATAAAATTTCATTCGAGCATAGTTTCGGACTCATGGTTGTGAGATTTCTTTGAGAAACCTATCTTGATGAGAAACTCAACCGTAGGAGCTTTCAGAAAGCAAACTTTGTGCAAAGGTTCAAATGACAAGAAAAGAAACAAAATGGCTGAAAATAATGAAAACAAAAGGCTAAAGCAACATAAAAGAAAATTTTCATTTATGTACAGAAAGTATCAGTGAGACTATGCAAACTATTGTTTCAAGGCGAGGCCATTGAGAGGAAGGGTTACTTCTTCTCCCTCGAGGTCTGTCAACTTATAAGTGGATGGGCCTATCTTCACCGAAATTTGGTAAGGGCCTATCCATAAATGTTGAAACTTCGTGTGCATCCCTTTGCCTTCATGATTATGATCCCATTTCAGGACTAAATCCCCAACTTCAAAACTTCTTTTACCGGACTTCCTCTTATCGAACCATCTATTAACTATGTCTTGGTGTTGATGGAATCCATCTTTAGCTTTCTGTCGGGCTTCTTCAAGCTGAAACAGGGTATTGATCCTAGATTGTAAAACTTGGCTACCATACCCCCGAGAGGCTTGGGACAACTATAAGGATGGGAGCAAGATGTTGGGGGGAAGGATGGCTTCCTTGCCATAGACAAGAGTGAAAGGGGAAACCCCTAATGCATTCTTTGGAGTCACCCTATCTGCCCATAAGGCATTTGGGAGAGCTATATGCCAACTTCGCTGGTTTTCTATCACAGTTTTCTTGAGAATTCGAATAAGGTTTTTGTTTGAAGATTCAGCTAATCCGTTCCCTTGAGGGTAATAATTGGTTGAATAATGCAGCTTAATCCCCCATTCATAAACAAATTCATTTATCTTGAAAGATGAAAAATAGGGAACATTATCAAAAACAAGGGAAATTGGAACCCCAAACCTGGTTATGATGTTTTCTCTCAAGAAACTGATGACTGTATCTTCATTGATCTTGTGCAATGGGATAGCCTCCGTCCATATAGTGAAGTAGTTGGTAGTCATGAGGATGTATCGATGTTGCAAAGAATAATTTGGATTTATCTCTCCGATAACATCTATACCCCATTGCTGAAAAGGCTCAGAGATAATAATCGGATGCAAGGGTCCTGCTGCCTTAGGTAATTTCTCGGCACTTCTTTGGCAGACATCACAGTTTTGTGCATACGTATGGGAATCTCGGAACAGAGTGGGCCAATAATATCCAACTCTAAGTATCTTGTGTGCTGTTGTCTCCCTTGAATAATGTCCACCTGCGGGGCCATCGTGTAATTCTTTAACAACTTTACTTGCATCTTCCTTTTCTAGACATCTAAGGAAAACTCCATCATAATTATTTTTGAAAAGTATCCCATCAATGATTTGATAAGGTGCTTATTTCAAACGAAGCGCCCTTCTTTACTTAGAGTTCCAGTGCTCAGGTAGGTACCCTTACTGTAAATAATGCACCAGATCTCTATACCATGACTGAGGAGTTGAGAAGACAGGACATACTTCAACCGAGTTCAGCTCAGCTTCATTCTTCCAATGTTGCTCTTCATCAGTCGAAGTTCCTGCAAGCAATTTGCACAGGCCTTGCCCTTTAATGATCGTGGCTGGTTTAAATTCTAAATCATATTCTTGAAGAGCTGTGACCCAGTTTCCTCTCCTTTCTCCTAGTTCCTTTTGAATGAAAAGGGATCTAACAGCTGGGTGGGGAACTATAACTTTAGTTATGTTCTTAAGAATATATGGCCTGAACTGCTTGACTACTTTGAAGACAGCATATGCATGCTTGTCCACCATGGGATAATTTATCTCAGCCCCCTGCAGACCAGTGCTCATAAACGAGATTGGGTATTCGTCTCCTAGTTCCACCTTTTGAGTGAGTACAACCGTGAGGGAGTCATCCGAAGCAAAGGTGTACAGGATAAAATCCTTATCAAAATCTGGGCTTCTTAAGGAAGGAGCTTTAGCTATAGCTGCCTTAATGTCTCTAAAAGCATCCTTTTCTAAATCTATCCACTTGAACTGTATGGTTTGTTTAACCATCTGTTGTAAAAGTTTAACAATTTGCGCGAAATCTAGAACAAATCTTCGGACGAAATTGATAGTGCCCATAAAGGACTGCATAGATTTTTTTTATAAGGCATTATAATTTTATTGATAGCTTGTACTCTTTCTTGATCTATTGACACTCCTCTTTTGGAAATGATATGGCCCAAGAGTTTACCTTTGGGAATAGTGAACACACTCTTCTTGGGATTCAAAGAAATACCATATTTTCGACAGCGATAAAAAATATGCTTCAAATGGACAACATGATCTTCCCTTTTCTTTGAAAAAACTGTCACATCATCTAGGTAGATAACAACACATTGCCCACCCAATCCTCGGAAGGCGATATCCATTGCTCGTTGGAATGTAGCTCCTGTGTTTATCAGGACAAATGGCATCCTTCTATATGTGAAAGTTCCCCACTTATTGCGTAAAGTATTCTTAAGATGATCTTTTGCGGCTACTAATACCTGATTGTAGCTAGAGAAACCATTGAGAAGAGAAAATAGTTCAAATCCCAACACCATTTGAAGGATTTGTTCCATTGAAGGGACATGGTAGTTGTCTTTATCCGAAGCTCTGTTTAAATTTCTGAAGTCCACACACAGTCTTATCTCTCCTGACTTCTTTCTTACGGGAACTAAGTTAGCAACCCACTCAGAATGCCAGACTTTAAAGATTATTTTAGCGTCCAGGATTTTCTTTAATTCCTTTTGAATCAGAGGTTCCAGAGTAGGATGCATCCTTCTTAATTGTTGCTGAAATGGTTTGACACCCACTTTCATCGGTATAACATGCTAAACAATGCAGATGTCATATGTTTTCAGATCCTCATAGGTCCATGCAAAAACATCCTTATATTGCTTAAACAGTTTGATGAACCTATCTCTTTCTCCCGGTGAACAACATTTGCCAAGGTTGACAAATTTTGGTTCTTCCTCTGTACCTAAATTAACTAACTCATGCTACATTGATGAACTGTTTGTTTTGGTATTAGCTGGCCTTTTGAACTTATTTTGAATATCAAACATCATTTCGAGTGACCTTACCCATTTGGGGATGAAATTTCCTTTATCTGCATCCTTCTTTAGCAAATCAGAATCATGTTCTTCTTCATCTATCACAGCTCCTTGGAAGCTATCTTCGTTCGTTAGAAAACTGATAATCTGTTCGTCATCATCGAAAACCCTGAAGTTTGTGACGTTGTCAGGAACGGAGGGCCTGAAAATTAATTCAATTGAGCATTTGTTATTAGATGGCACCAATCTAGAAGCGGATGTTGCTAACAAATCAACTGCAGAATTTTGCAATCTAGGAATAGACTTTATATTGAAAGCATCAAAATGCATAGTTAAATCCCATACCTCAGCCTGATCACCCTTCAAATGAGGTGAGAGACAATGAATGGTGTCTCTAACCTGTCTCACAACTATTTCTGAGTCCCCAAAAACCTTCAGGTATTTAACATTTAAACCAATGGCCTTCTTTAATCCGTGTACCAAAGCTTCATATTCCGCAGTGTTGTTAGTACAATAATATTCTAATCTACAGGACAAAAAATACTTGTTTCTTCCTGGATCCATCAGAACACAACCGGCTCCGGATCCTTCCAGAGTTTTAGAACTGTCAAAGTATAATGTCCAAAAAATATATTTTGATTCAACTAAGTTAGTATCTCTATGATCTAATTCAGTGACTAAACTAACTACATTATAGTCAACATCATTAGTCTGAGAGAAATGAAGGAGATCAGACTGTTCATCTGATTCATGGCTGATGGTTTTAGACTGATAATTACACGGATCAATTTCTAAGAAATAATTCCCCAGAACCGAGGATGAGAAGGTTACATCCTCATTCTTTCCCTCTAGTTGAGTTACATTTTGCTTCATGTGTGGTTCTCTCAGGACTTTGATCTGATTTTGCCTATTTTGATAAGGCAACCACAGATGAGACCAATTAGTTGCAAAGTAACCATTCAGTTTGGTAGACCAGTCCCTACTTAAGATCAGACCATAGGCCTCAGGAATATCAACTACCATTATGTCAATAAACTGACAGACTCTAGAGTCAGCTGATAATCTAATGAGAACATCTTTCATCTCCCCAATCACTTTGACAACGGTCCTATCTAATTGGATAATTTGGGCCTGAGATGGATTTCATCTTCTATGGTGGTATAAGCATGAAACTTTCCTTTTTGCTTTGCTCTACAATATCCTGAGAAATGGCCTTTCTTTTTGCAATTGAAGCATCTAGCTTTTGACTTGTCAAGGCCTTTGTTAACTCCTTCTTCTTTGAATGAGAGAACTTCTTTTGAAAGAAGGGTTTCTTTCCTTTCTTCATTCTTGTCATGATGGAAATATTTTCTTCTTTGATGCATACTGAGTTGCTTTAGATTATCCCCTCCTCTTGGAGGCAGTCATGCCACAACCTTTCGAAGTTAGGCTGTACCTCTCGACCATTTACCGTAGCCAAGAATGCCTCCCATGAGGATGGGAGACCATGAATAGCGGTTTGGAGAAGATCATATTCATCCACCACTACTCCAATATGTAATACCCTCATTTTGACCCTTAGGATATATTGGCTTTTAATGTAAATATTGTATACATGCGATGTATGTTTTCCTAGCGTGGAGCTCAAGGCCATGGCCCTGCTAGTGGATGCTTGAATTTTATTTTAAAAGGAAAGTATTTGATATTATGTTATCCATGCACTATTAATCCATGGAAATTGTAAAAATGATGTAGATAAACATCATGCAATAAAATACCAAAAAATGGCTATGGAAGCAACTAATAAGAGGGGGCCATGTGTATCCACTAGGCAGTAGTGAGGGGGTTGTGGGGTTGAACCATATGCTTCCAAATGTCATCTTGAGAACCCATTTGAATTTCCTTGCTGACATTTAATTCAGTTGTAAGGAAGTGGTTGAGAAAATCCATCCATGGCTTCGATGGAGCATGGGCAGCTCGAAAATTGGTACGACATGTATGGGTTCTGTTTTCTTTACCCACAAGTCACTCTACCTCATGGGAATTCATTCTTCCTCATTCCCATTCCATTGTGGAACATCTAAGCTTCAGTTTTCATCCATTACACATGCCCAGCGGTGAGAAAAACCATAAATCGAAACCTTGTATCGAACCACGTTTTGAAGTGCCAAAAACACCCATAAACTTCTGTGGACAGTGAAATTCAATGGTGGATCCATAGACCTAAACCTTGGGGCAAATTTGAGAGTGCTAGATGCCCATAAATACATAGGAAAACCCCGATTTTATAGCCCGAAAATCCAATTACGGGACATAATTATTTGGTGATAGAATTGAGAAAAATACAAGTGTGAATAATAGAGCAGAAGAGAGAACATAGGTTGGAAATGCTTGATAAACCCAACTATGTGTTGGCTTATCATGACCATATGGGTGAAACCATGGCTGTGAGTGAGCATGCTTAGTTCCTCCTTAGTGGATACACATCCCAGCTCATGGGTGGTCTCTCAACTGAAATAATATAGGCTAGATAGAGACCTATGGTTGGGTGGAACGTTTATCTCACATCACTAGTTGCTTGGACAGCTTCATCTTAAAATATAAGTGTTCTTTGTGGTTTAAATAATGTCCATATGTATTCTGCAATGTGTTAACTAGTAACTATTTTTCTAATTGAATGAAATGATTATCTTAAGTTAATCAACATAAATCCTGTGCATAGCATGAGAAGGGGATTGGTTATCTGCATGTTGTTTCATCCTTCAAGCTAGGAGAGACATGCCGACGCATTCTACCTTGTGTGTGTGTTAAAATGTTTTAATTATTCTATTGTATAATTTAATTATGCATTTATTTTTAATTGTGAATTATGTCATATGGCCGTGGGGAAGAAATAGACACCCCATGTTGCGTTCATGTTTCCTCTATTGGTCAGGATGACGGGAGGGGACATGACAAAATACTAGCAAGTTGATATCTTACCTCAGAGATCTTGGAGAAGAATGAGTCCACTGCCTCATCTGTATCCATCTTTAAGTTCTGAAGGTTATTCTTTAATGCCCTCTTTTGAATCAGGTCCTTCTTCTCATATAGATTAGTCAATCTATCATAACATTCTTTCGCAGTCTGCAACGGTGTGATCACAGGCATCAAGTTATCTTTTACTGAATCAAAGATGATTTGTTTAGCATTAGATTGATTATTCTTGAAGTTGATGCACCCTGCATTACATGTAGGATCCTCCACCATAGTGGATACATAGCCATCGAAGTCATGTTCCTCTAGGATGTTGAGAATCCTAGGCTTCCAAGTGTTGAAGTTTGAGGTTCCCTCAAGACAGTGTTCTGGTCGTACAAAGACTGATGCCATAGTATTCAAATCTTGTGCTCAACTTATCAGGATCTATGTAGGATCTAGCTGGCATGTGTTGGAAGGAAATTTGATGGGTCACCATCGCAACACTGTGAGTGCTGCGATACCACGAAGGGCAGAAAGTTGAGCGCAAATGATGATATTTTATGTAATCTTTGGTTAGTTGAACTGCGGTATGCTGGTTTTTGGGTCATTTGGACCACAATAGATAGAGTCTGGGTCATTTACTTTGAAGTGTGGGTTAGGAAGTAGTTAGTAAGTGGACAAGCAATGTAAAGGCGAAAGCCTATAAATAGATGTAGGTTTGTAAGTGTTGGATATCATCTGAAAAAATCTTGGAGATCTTGGTCTGAAGTGGAGTATTTTGTATCTGGGTTTTTGGGAAGTTAATATAATGAGATAGAGTTGTTGAGAAGAATCCTTGTGTTTTCCTAGTTTTCTATGGTAATGCATTTCACGATATGAAAATATGAATGATGCGATGTTTCCTTGCTATGATTAATGCTTTACTGTTATATCTGTTGCAATTATGAATGGTTCTGTTGAATGATGCTATGAATATGAATGATGTTTGAGTTAAATGCATAGATCTATTTCTGAAATATTGCAATAAGTCTAGTGATTGAGCTGCAAACATCCTCCTTCATTCGGTGGAAACATGGTTCCGTCAACTCTCCCTTGAACATCTCGGGTGAGACCTCATCTTCTATGCAGGTGTTGTTGGATAGGGTAAAACCTGTCTGGGCCGGTGCTCAGGAATATGGCGATGGATTAGGTGTCGACAACGCTGGGAACCCCTGTCGACATGGTTTGAGACAAAAAATGGTTCCGTTGTCGGGACCGTAGCGCAAAGGAAAAGGAGGATATGTTGTGGCATCGGACGAAACCAAAAATACAAAATTGGTTCGATCAAAACTTGCAAGAATTTGCTGAAAATGAAAACTAGAACTCTTGATTAACGGTAGATCAGTGGGTGGAGCGATATATTCACGACGGTATGCACAATTATTTTTTCTACACATTTCCAGTCATCTTGTTCGAGTGGTTAGCAAAATTGACCTCCCAGAAGAGGAACTTCCAAGGTGGTGAATCGACGACCTGGACCCCGAAGCTGATCTAGGAGTTGCAGGAAGTCGACAACAATGCGTCACGAGCTGTCGAAGTTTGGATTGACAGCATATTGGAAGGCTATATCACTAAATTTGAGGTCAATACGAACAATTATTAAAGTGAAGCCGAAAGATATTTCTTCTGCGGACCATGAGGGAGGTTTCTGTTGTCACTAGAGCTGTCTATTAAGATGCTTTATTGGCTATACAATGCTGACCAAAGGTTTTATGAAGACCCAGGTTTTGCATGGTTACCTTAAACCAACAAAACCCCTTCGCACCGGCCCTTTCGGTAACAACCCACGAGCAGGTTGAGGTCTCACTCGAGGTGTTTCTAATGGGGCACTGCGGACTCAAATGTCCACAGTGAGTGATGAGTTAATGACTGTGATGAAGTTTTCGATAGCGCACTGGCTGTGTGCTGCGAAGGTCAGTCTATGCGGTGATGGTTGACACCACGGTCCACACCACTACCTTCTTCCTTACTACGAGACTTAATACTACACTGCAAATACTGCCACTTGACTTCCTATGCTTGGACTAAATGCAAAATGCTTAAGGCAATGAGATGAATACCACTGATCCACTCAGTCATATACTTAACTAACTTATTACTTAATGCTCATAACACACGCTTAGAATGTTACTATTTTAAGCATAACCCTCAGGTGTGAAATAACTGTTATACATTCATCAACTGCATCCATTCAAATATGTAATCAACTTTCCCCATGCTCAAGCAGACGATAGATTCACTGTTCCTAGAAGCTAAGCTAATATTAACCATACATCCATTCATGCAGACCTAACATATCATTCCATACTCTCTTGATGGTGAATGCATATAAAATCCTTCTCATAACAGACTGCAAGCCAATATTCAGACATCCAACTACAGAAATAGATAAATATAAACACACATAGAAACATTTAGTTACTCAACACACTATTTAACGTGGTTCACTCCCCCGGATGGGAAGCTACATCCACAAGAACTATGTTTGATATTTAGTTTAAGGAAGGGTTGACAGTTCTTAGCCACGCACTCCGCTGTGGCTCTCTTCTTGCATAGATAGGTCTCTGCACACTCAGCTGCAGAGCCTTTACAATGTTTTCTTGGCTCTAAAGATATTACAATACAATATGGTCACAATGACCAGCCTCTCTCATCTTGAGCAACTAAAACCAACCCTTCCTATACAAAATTGTCTTCTTAATATAGATAAAGCCCGAAGGTCGTGTCTTTACAACATTGAAGACTGAAGCCCTTAGGGTTTCCAAACCACTACGGTCCCTCTAAACCATCATGCAAGCTTCTACTAGCGATTTTGCTGTCGTGGCAGTCCTCCACGCCTTAGATATGTTGCTTTCATCCTTCCTACTGTGTGCACACCAACAGGCCATCCACTTCGAGTCATCCTTCCAATAATGGACTCGTGCGACTGGCTCAACTCCCAGTCGCTTTCCCTGCAGGAAATCCGTCCTCTAATGGCCGTGTACAACTGGTTTAGCTCCAGTCATTGTTTGTCCGCCGTTTTCCTCTTAACGGTCACGTACTCTGCTGCACGCCAAACTATAACTTTCCTGACCCATCCTCTACTTAATGGACTCGTATAGTTGGCCACCTTCCTGGTCTGCTTATGCCCTCAACTCGGCATCTTTCCAACATCCTTACCAATAGTAGACCACCGCTAGTCTATCCACAATATCTGGCCATCCTCCATCCAGTACACAACTTTACTGGCTCCATGTGGCCTACTACCTTCGCAGCACTGAGCCTGCGGAGTGCTGATCTTCGCAGCATCCTTCAAAAACTTGGTATTGCGCACATCTTCGCAGTACTCCCAATACTTAGCCAAAATTTACTTCTTTTCTGAGCCGCGCTCAGCTCAGCTCCATCTTGTTAACACCCAAAAAGTGCTCACTAGCTCATTTCCTTATTCATATGACCCATTTGTCCACTTTTTCACCATTTGAGCCTCTAAAGCCACCAAAAGGTCACCAAAAGACCTTAATACACCCCTTTTTCCACTCAAAATGAATATTTTTCCTCAAAGAGCATAAAAAACCCTAAAAAATGGTCCAAAATTCCCCAAAATATTAAAAAGGGAATAAAAATATTCAAAATATTCAAAAAAAAAAAAAGGAGGGAAAAGGCACCTAAACCATGTTGGTCAATGCCATTGATTTCCTCAAAACCATAATGGTTTTCCCCACCACCAAAAACTATAAAAAGGTGGTAGGGGCACCTCACTTTCCATCCATCCATCATCCTATCCTCGTGCTACCAAAATCTCCCATGAGCTTTTGGCCATTGTAGCTACCTTGGAGAAGGGACCCTTGGAGTTTGGAGCTGCTCACCCTTGGAGCTACTCAACAATATTCACCACTTGGAGGTATTACCATTGCAAGCACTTGCTTTCCCTTATTCTTAATACAAAGTTATTCTTTATTCTATTTCTTGTTCTTGTTTTCTATAATATTTCCATTGTTTGTTTATTTACTTCACATAGATCCATGTTTAATATAGTTTAGATTAGTTTGTTATTTATTTCTATTGAAACTGCTGCTACTAGTTAGCAGGTGCCCATTGCACTAAGCTTGGTTGCAAAACCAAGATAACAGTTTTTGGCGACTCCACTGGCTTAGAATTCTTAGATCTCAATTTTTAGCTTTATATCTTAGTTTTTGTTAGTATTAGTCAGTTTAATTCTTATATCTGCCACCCTAGACAACAGATCCATTGCTGTTCTAGATCTTGGCCCATTCTATTGCCATTAACAGCCCAAAATTTTCAATTTTCGGGTTCGTTTTACGACGTCCGTGTACAGCTTTCGCCTCCCAGCTTTTTTCCCAACAGTCGCACGGCTCATCGCGACTGCGCGGCTCTTTTCCGTGTGGCTCATCGCAGCTTCGCGGCCAATTTGCGCGCTGCACATCGCGGCTTCATGGCCATTTTCCGCACTGCACATCGCGACTTTGTGACGAAATCCCGCACCGCACATCGCGGCTTCGTGACTGAAACCTGCGCTACCCATCGCGACTGTGTGACATAAACCCGCGCGGTCCATCGCGGCTGTTCTGCTAGAACCCGCGATGCAAGTTTTTTTAATTCTGCCAATTCGTTTAAAAAATTAATTTTTTGCTGTATTAGCTACCCACTTAGCTATTTTACAGTATTAAAATTCTTGCATTTTTACAACCATAGAAATATTTTACTATTTAGAATGCTCCTTTAAAAAATCTTTTTAAAAATTTTCAGAAATTGAAAGAAGGATTTATTTGCATTTTATCTAGATAAAAGTTTTACTGTTTACTTCCTTGATATTTTGTCCATAGGAAATTTTAAAAGAAATCCATTTATTTCTTGAAGAATTCATATTATTTGCTTTCTTATTTCAAAGATCCTTTGTTTTTTGAATAGTTTTTGCAAAGCATTTAATTTCAGTTTAAAATACCACACGTGCACCCACTCAAACACATAATTTAAACTGAGCCTTAAAATTTACCCTAACTTCAACCAACTTTTAACCCCACTTGGGGAGCACTTAAAAGAACTTTGTAGCTAGGTAGAATTGAGGGGATAGGTGTTCCAATAACACCCCTCAGTTATTACATTTGAGACATAGCTGTTGTCCATTAGGGAACCAAAATCTCCTAGTATTTTTTGGCACGGTCATAACCAGTTTATCAGAGGGCCTCTCCCCTAGGAGGGTTGAAGTCACGAGGATGGTTCCGAAAGCCTGAGTGGAATACATAAATCCATTCAGTAACCGAAGGCTACCATTCGCAGTTCTCGGGATATCCCTGTATGGGGGTATTGCGGTAAAAGGACCAAACGACAGATTTACCTTTTCTGAACATGTCATGAACGGAGTCTCCTAGTTTCCATTCTTTAGGATTGATTACCCGGTGTCCCTCCCAGTAGGGGGATATCTAGCCGTTGATTCAACACTCAATATTGTCTGACTTGGATTTCATCACCTTGCAGAGAATATCGTTTGTTGACTCACAATACTTCTAGTTAGGTGTTTGCATGATACAATCCACCTTTGGTCTAGTAGCACCTCTTTTTTCTAGAAGCTGCTTGACTGTCGGTACTCTGACCATTTTTGTTGCATCCCTCCACTTATTATAGCACAGCTACTATAATAAGTGCCTTTTTGAGGTTGATTTTTTTTGGCCTGAGAGCCTTTATTTTCACTCCCCTTTTTTGCACCCTTGGTTGCATTAGGGTTTCGAGTTTTTTATACATTACCATCTTACACTGAAGATTTTTACACAAAAACATATTTCTCACCATTGAGAATTTTAGACGATCTCGTCGTCTTCAGGGTGAACCCCCAGAGTTCAGTCTACTTGGCTCTCCATGTCACCGACGTCGAGCCTTATCCCTTGACTCGACACATCATCGACCAAACATACAATCATCCGATTCTGACATGCCTCACTTCACATCTGATTCTGAGGAAAAATCTGAAAACCCTACTGCGTTATTCCCAACCAACCTTATGGCTGGAATACAATTCGACCCAATTTTTACCAGTACCATAGGAGATACATCCACAAACCCTTCTACTGCGGTGCCATCCATGGCAACAACCACCCCCCTAGGTATGCCTAATATGGGGGACACCCCACCTTTAGGAATGCCCAACACAGGACTACCTCCTATTATGGGTATGCCAAACATAGGGGTCACACCCCCTCTCATTACCACAACCTAGATCTTAGGAATTCCTACTACTATTCCTAACCCCAGTGTAACCCATGTTGCACTTGGAAACGTTGGCCCATACCAAACCACAAAAGTTGGAGGACACATACATTCAATACCTAGCATACCCTTAGGGTCTACTGGACCACTACATCATGCCACCATGAATAGTCATGTCCCAGTCATCATGCCACATCCATCTGCTAGTTTACCTTACATGGCGAGTCTGAACTTACCAGACTTAGCCAGGCTAACCAACGATCCTATCAGACACGACCCTGCGTGGCCTCACATGCCCACCAAACTCCCCTCCAACATCCCTAAGTTTGAGGGCAAGGTAGGTGAGGACCCCCAGAACCATATTTTGTCCTTCCATCTATGGTGTTCCTCCAACTCCATAGTGGACGACTCTGTCCGCCTCCATCTGTTACAGTGCACCTTCACTGGCTCTACAGCTAAGTGGTATATCGAGCAGCCCCATGGGACCCATGCCACCTTTACCTCCCTTGCCTCAACCTTCCTGCAGTTCTTTCAGTTACTTCATCGCATCAACAATAATCCCAATGCTCATGCTGCGTCGAATTACAGCATTGTAGATGACTTAGCCCAGTCTCCCGCAGCTATGTTTGCTTTAGAAGTCTTAAAAAACTGTCCTTCACAGCGCAAGACTTTCCTCTTTGCCATTGGCGCTATTGACCCCAATGATTCACAACTTATGGAATTCGATTCAGACCAGTCCGAACCACGCTTGCCTTCCACTTTAGCATTCCAAGTTTTCGTTTCTGTTCGGAATCTTGTCATCCATCGGTGCATTATCGATGAAGGTGCCTCTACATGCGTTATGTCCACATTCGTTTGGAAGAAGTTGGGATCTCCTACTCTCCAGCAGTCCACCACTCCATTGCGAGCCTACGACGGCCATTCGGCTCAACCCCAAGGTCTCTTAGCTAATGTCCCCGTCCAGCTAGCTGGTAAACCCGTGCTCATTGACATAGAGGTCATCAATTCCCAATTTGACTATAACCTCTTACTTGGCCGCAGCAACATGTATTCCATGCGGGCTGTTGCCTCATCCGTTTTTCATACCATGATGTTCCCTCATGACAGACGCGTGATCAAGGTCGACCAACTCACCTATTACGATCCCAAGGCCCCCGCTACACCTGAAAATGTTCTCCCTATGGTTGAACAACCTGTTTGTGGTGCAACTACCTCGTTTGTTTCCTTCGTGGGACTCAGACTTTACTCCGATGCGCCGATGACTTCTACATTCCAATCTATTCCACCACCGTCACTGGAGACCCACGTTGCTGACTTCTGTACTCTTTCACACAATACACAAACACCCAATAATCAACCATACTTGTTACCTAAGCCACCATTGGTCCCTAGTCACATTGGTGTTACACCCATCCACACAATCCCCTTTCTATTTCCTCCCTCAGGCGTAGTAAGCGCTCCGGTTATGGCTACCCTTAGTCTCCCCGGGTTAACATTGGGATTACCCGTGTGGTATATTTCACCTCCCGTTCCCCCGCTGACACCTAATGTCATCCTGCAACCGGTGCAACCCATTGTCACTTCTACTCAACCACCTCCCGGTATCACTACCCCTTCGTTGTCAATGAATCCCCCTCCTCTCATCAGGCCCACTAGGGATGGAGGCCCACAACCATACACTATGGTACCCCCACCCAAAGCAGTTAAACCTCCCCCCATGTTTCGTGCTCCTCCTAAATGCTCGTTGTGTGATTAGTTAGGCCATCCAACTCATCAATGTCCACAGTTACCTGCATTACAGGAACACATGCAAATGCTTGACGATGACCCCAACATCCCGGTTGTCAAAATCGACTCAAACCCCAAGCCTCGTGATAAATCACTACGTACCAACCACTCTTGTGCAATATGTGGTATTTACTACCACTACTCACATCACTGTCCTAATATCCTAGATTACAGAGCATCTCTCTACGAGATGAATAATTTGGACCTTGAGACGGCGCCCCCTACAATTGAGTAGATCTACCCCCCGAAATGATTCGCTTCGGAAGAAATCAATACCATCTATATGATTTCAACCACTTTCAAACCATAACCCCTTGATTTATGGTCTAACTACTTCCATATTGATGAGCAAATTTTGGAAACACTCACTGCACCTGACTACCCTTGGGACGATATGCATCATCGCTCATACTTCCTCCCAGAAGCGTCTACATCCACCGCATCTAATCAGCTATCGGTTGAATCGAAATATTTCATGCTCACTAAGGTCGATTGGTTCAAGGACCCCATCCCAGCACCAGATGCCTTCGAAGAAGGGAACATGTCAAACATTTTCCCCCATTATACAAATTGATATTTCCACCACACCTGGGAAACCTAAGCTCATCTCGGTGGGCGCATCTTGCACTCAAGCGGAAACTCAAGCATACAAAAAACTTTTCCAAGAATTCCATGATGTCTTTGCCTGGTCCTATACCGAAATGCCTGGTCTTGACCCCGCCATTATAGAGAACCACATTGACACATGGCCTGATGTCCCCCCCGTTCATCAGAAATAGTGACCCATTCATCCTTCCAAGCTCCCCACTGTTAAAGCCGAGGTTGAGAAACTTCGCAAAGCAGGATTCATTTATCCTATTGCTTATACCACCTGGGTTTCAAACCCCATTCCTGTTAACAAAAAACAAGGCACCCTTAGAGTATGCACTGACTTCCGTGATTTGAACCGTGCTTGTCCCAAAGACAATTTCCCCATGCCATTCATTGACCAACTCATTGATGTGTGTGCAGGACATGAAGTCCTATCTTTCATGGATGGTTTTTTCGGATGCAACCAGATTCAGATCCGCAAGGAGGATCAGTACAAGACTGCCTTTACCACCCCATGGGGCACCTTTGCCTATTGTGTCTTGCCTTTCGGCCTCAAAAATGCTGGTGCCACCTTCCAGCGGGCCATGACCTATTGTTTTCATGACTTGGTCCATATCTTGATGGTCTATCTTGATGACCTTACAGCTCATTTCTGGAAACGATCAGACCACCTTAACGACCTCCGGCAAGTTTTCCTGCGTTGTCACAAATATAAAATCCGCTTGAACCCACACAAGTGTGTCTTTTGCGTTTCGGCAGGTCGGTTGTTGGGTTTCATTGTTTCCCAGAATGGAATTACTATTGATCCCCTGAAAGTCAAATCCATCTTAGACCTTCCCTCTCCGCGCACGCTTCGGCAACTCTAGAGTCTGCAGGGGCGGTCCAATTTCCTTCGTCGCTTCATTCCTGATTACGCCACCAAAGTTCATGGATTCTTACGCCTACTTCGTACCCACATACCCTTTGTTTGGGATGAGCAAGAAGACAGGACATTCGATGCCCTCAAGAAAGTTCTCACACAAGCCCCCTTGATCTCCCCTCCGGATTTCTCCTAGGAATTCATCCTTTACGTCTCGGCATCCGAACAAGCCATGTCCGGAGTCTTGGTCCAAGAAGATGCCTCTCACCAAGAGCATGTCATTTATTATGTCAGCCAGACCTTGTCTGGCCCACCCCTACGTTACCCATACGAGGAAAGATTAGCCCTAGCTGTAGTCTTTTCCGTCCAAAAATTGCGACACTACATTCTGCTCAGTCATACCACAGTTGTCGCCGACTCCAACCCTATGGTCTATCTCCTAAACCGACGGCTCTTACAAGGTCGTGTTGCTAAATGGGTCATTATCCTCCAGGAATATGACCTCACTTTCAAAACTCCCAAGAGCACCAAAGCCCTTACGCTTTCCCATCTCATCACTGACCTCCCGTCCTCTTCGTCATCACCCGCTATCCAAACAGATCTGCTTGACGATCACATCTTCATCATTTTGTCTGACGACCCATGGTACGGTGACATCTTAATTTACCTCCGCACACAAAAATTTCGACCCCACATCAATCGTGACGGATGCCATCGTATACGACACCACGCTCCCCGATACCTCTTGTTAGGGGATGTACTTTATCGACGCGGCGTTGATACCATCTTACGCCATTGCTTATCCCATAGTGAGGTAGAACAAGTCCTTAATGATTACCACAGCAGTGCCTGCGGAGGCCATTTCTCCGGCATGGCCACTGCCCAAAAGATCATTCGCAAAGGTTACTTTTGGCCGTCATTATTTACTGATTGCATCACTACAGTCAAACACTGTCAAAATTGCCAACTTTTTGCCCCCAAAGCAAGAACCCCACCCGCCCCCCTTCATCCAGTCGTCACTGCCGGACCATTTTGCAAATGGGCCATCAACTTCCTCGATTGCAATCCCACGTCAGTCGGCAGTCACAAACACATTATTGTGGCCGTAGATTATTTCACCAAGTGGGCGGAGGCCATGCCAACTTACAATTGCAAGGTCGACACCGCAGCACAGTTTTTTCTCAACCATGTTATCGCTCGTTTTGGAGTGCCAAAGCAGCTCGTCTCAGACCATGGCTCTCACTTCGAAGACGCCGTCTGGAGAGAACTATCAACCTTACTGAAATTTGAACACCATTTCTCCTCTGCTTACTACCCCCAAGGAAATGGCCAAGTCGAAGCAATCAACAAAATTTTGAAAACCATCCTCCAGCGCACTGTAGACAAACACAAATCAAATTGGCACCACATGCTCTTCCTAACACTATGGGCATACCGCACATCAACTAAAACCGCCATGGGTTGTACCTCAAGCGATTTTACCCATAGTAAACCAGATGGACACAACGTCCATTACTGAACTTCATGACAGTTCTTTCCTTTTCCTGTTTTCACCAGGTCCATTTTTTGACCATTTTTTCATGCCCTCGTTGCCTTGGTTTGCGTGCCACATCGATCATCATCCATTTTTGACAAGCCTTATATAGCCGGATTCAGTTTTCTGTGCTCGTGATGATGCTTGAGATCATTTCTTGCTCTCACTCCCAGATGTTTTGGGCATTTTTCCCATGACCCCTCGTCGCCTCGGTTTGCATACCAGATTGGCCGTTGCCCCTTTTTGACAATCTTTATGTCATCGGATTCAGTTTTCCACACTCACGATGATGCTTGAGACCTTTTCTCGCTCTCATCAATCCCTTTTTGTTCGGTATAATTTTATCCCTTTTTCGGGCTGAGCAATCCCTTTTACGAAAAAGGCACTTAGGGATTTTCTGTTAAGCTCTTTTCTGACTCCTAAAAAAATGAAAAGATCGCCGAGCAACCTTGCTTCCTTTCATGCTCGCTAAACATATCTGAAAGGGCGTCTACTTGGTATAAGTTTACCCCTTTTCCAGACCTTGTAGACTAATTACGAAAAAGGAATACTCTAGTCACATTGGCTAGAAGAGTTCTCCATTTGCATCATTTTATGCTTTTTCGGGCCTTGGAGACTAACTTACGAAAAATAACACCAATGGAGTCCACTTACCACTTTCAGACTCTCTAAACATGAAAGCGACCACGAGCAATCACCATCCTGGGCTTGTAAAACCAATAGGAAAGTAATCATAACCACTGCAGAGTCTTCTTATCGTTTTCAGACTCCTTAAAAATGAAAGCACCAATGAGCACGAACAGTCCTGGGCTCACAAAATCCACAAGACAGTACCATTTCAGAGCACACTTTTATACCTTCTTGGAGCTCATTAAAACTACGAAGAAGGACCCAATGGTGCTTCTCGGTGCCACAACAGATCACGACTACTCATATGGCAGCTTCCCCATTTTGGTCGCCTTTGTTCAGAGTATTCTGCAGTATGTCACCCTGAGAATCCCTCGACAACACCCATTAGCATGACCCCCCCAGAGTCAATACATACCCTTCAGTCCTTAAAAGCCATGATAACCACACCTACAAGTCAGTTCCCTACGCTTCCAGGTCAACCATGTCATGATGCTCTGAACAAAGGAAGTTTGAGTCTACCCACTATATGACCCCAGTTACTTCCCATTCCCACAAGTATGTCAGTCCTACCATCAGTACTACCACACTTCAGTTCTACACCTTGCACTCCTATCAAGGAAACATCATTGCCTTGTTAGTTGCTGGTCTCCCTCTATCGACGACAACCAAATTTATTCCAGAGGATAGACCTAGAGGTCCCTGTGTCTTGGACTCATCACCATTTATGATGAGTGCCTACGAATCGTTTCGAGAGGAGTCCTCAGTGCCTCTCCAAATGGTTGTTTCTCACATGCTCGACTTCAACACCTTGATCGCATCGTGGAGACTTGCATAGGATATTCGTCCGTTCAGTATATTGTTCAAGACCCCGGATACCACCTGACTCTTCCATATTTTAGAGCCTACTTATGGAAACAACCAGTTACATTTTTTCTATAGATATCCGGGTTGCGCATGGCGACAGTATTTAGATGTACCCTAGTTTTTATACTCCCTCGAGTATATAGTTACATGTACATGTACTTCTCAGAGATGACTCTCAGTCATTGAGTCCCTACAGATGTTGGACACCTTCAGTTTCAACAGTTCATCAACCCTTCTGAGACCTTTGTCAGAATGGTTGTTGCTCTATTCCAGTGTATCAGTTATTGAGATTAGTCAGGTTATGATCATGAGCACATCCCAGGATGATGTCCCCTCTGGACCATTATCACGTACGAGCAGATTTTTTATGTATTTTTCAGGTCCCCCTTCTCGGGACTAATTGTTATGTATATGTCTTGATACGAGCATGGGTATGCCCGCCTCATCCATTATCAGAGATTATTCCTCATTCATATTGAGTCCATGTAATATTTTTTTTTTTTTGCAGCTTCCAAGGGTCGTGGATCCAGTCTCTTCTCCTCCCCAAACCCCAGAAAAAAGACAAAAGAACTATGATGTCTATCGGCCATATGATGAGCTCCTGCCCTCACAGATCAGGGGTCAAGACCGGGCATTTCGGTATAGGAACAAGCAAAGACATCACGGAAGTCTTTGAAGAAGTTTGTGTATTCCTCAATCTCTTGCTTACTGCAGAAGGCTCCTAAAGTGATAAGTTCAGGGGCACATCCGGGGGGCAGCGATATCAATTTGGATGACAGGTGAGATGTTGGCCATGTTATCCTCCTCGAAGGCGTCAGGAGCAGGAATAGGGTCCTTGAACCAGTCGACCTTGGTGGGAAGGAAGTCTTTGGATTCAACCGTGAATTGGGTAGCTGTGCTAGAGGAAGGTTCGTCTGGAATGAAGTAGGAACGATGATGCATGTCATCCCAGGGATAATCCGGGGCAGTAAGGGCCTCAAGAATCTCCTCATCAGTACGGAAAGTTTGTGTCGTCAAATCGGTTGATGAGGGGGTAGTGGTTGAAGAGATCATATAAATGGTATTAACCTCTTCTGAAGGGGAAGAGACCGGGGGGTAGATCTCCTCAATAGTGGGTGGTGCCGTCTCAAGATCCAGATTGTTCATCTCATAGAGAGCCGCTCTGTAATCCGAGAGATCGGGACAATGATGGGAGTAATGCCCGTAAACACCACATATGGCACAGGGGTGGTTGGTATGAAGGGATTTATCTTTGGGCTTAGGGGTGGGGTTTAGTTCAACAACTGGGATGTTGGGGTCGTCGTCGAGCATCTGCATGTGTTTTTGTAAGGATGGTAACTGTGGACACTGATGAGTCGCGTGGCCTAAATTGTCGCACAACGAGCATTTGGGAGGAGCGCGAAACACTGGAGGGTTTTTTACTGTCTTGGGAGGTGGTACAGCAGTGTAAGGTTGTGGCCCTCTACCCCCAGTGGGTTTGGGAGTAAGAGGAGGAGTCATGGAGGACGAAGGGGTAGAGACACCAGGGGGTGGCTGAGTGATAGTAGCCATGGGTTGCATCGGTTGAAGGACGACATCTGGTGTCGGCGGGCGAATGGGAGGCGAAAGGTACCATACGGGTAATCCCAAAGTTAACCCAGGGAGGCTAAGGGTAGCCATGACCGGGGCGCTTACTACTCCGGATGGAGGGACTAGGAAGGGGATTGTATGGATAGGTGTAACACCAATGTGGCTAGGTACCAATGGTGGTTTATGAAACAAGGGTGGTTGATTATTAGGTGGTTGGTGATCGTGGGACAAGGTACATAAGTCAGACACGTCCGTGGGGGCTGATGGAGGCGGAATAGATTGGAAGGTGGAGGTCATCGACGTGTCTGAGTAAACTCCAGGTCCCATAGAGGAAACAAATGAGGTGGAGGCACAAGAAACAGGTTGTTCAACCATGGGGATAACATTTTCGGGTGCCGCGGGAGCACTGGGATCATAGTAGGTGAGCTGGTCAACCTTGACCACGCGTCCCTCATGGGGGAACATCATGGTGCGAAAAATGGAAGAGGCAACCGCCCACATGGCATACATGTAACTGCGGCCAAGTAAAAGGTTATAATCCAATTGGGCATTGATTACCTCGATGTCGATGAGGATGGTTTTGCCACCTAGCTGGACGGGGACATTGGGTAGGAGGCCTTGGGGTTGGGCCGACCGACCGTCGTAGGCATGTAATGAAGTGGTGGACTGCTGGAGAGTAGGGGATCCCAACTTCTGCCATATGAATGTAGACATAACGCATGTGGAGGCACCTTCATCGATGATGCATCGATGGATGACAAGATTCCGAACAGAAACAAAAACTTGGAATGATAAGGAGGAAGGCAAGCATGGTTCGGATTGGTCCAAATCAAATGCCATTAAATTCGAATCATGTGGGTCAATCCCCCAAATGGCGGATAATAGAGTCTTGCACTGAGAAGGGCAGTTTTTCAAGACTTCTAATGCAGACATGGCTGCGGGAGATTGGGCTAAGTCATCGACGATGTTGTAGTTTGACGCAGCCCGCGCATTGGGGTTGTTGTTGATACGGCGAAGCAGGAAACAAGGTGCTTTGGGAGCGCCCTCTAGTGGAGGCGGGGGAATGCGTAACGCTTGATCAGTGGGATGAGCGTTAGGGGTTTTCTCAGCAGGAGGGGCTTCAGTGGTGGAGCCATATTGGTTCCGACGAGTCTGGAGGTTGACGTCAGTGGATGACATCATCAACAAGTGGTGAGTTCCCGAGTCAAACATGGGTTGATCAGGAGCAGCGTACGTGATCTGCTGTTGGGGTTGCACATTGGCTTGAGGGGGAGCCAACAGCTGAGCGTTCACTACGCCTTGGGTTGGTAAGGGGTTTTGCAGAACCAAAGGAGGCTGCTGAGGCTGAGGGGGGTTAGGTGGTGCCTGAGGAGCTACATGCCCTTGGCGATGGGCATCATCAACCCAAAGTTGGCGAGCTCGCTCCAAGTGTGGGAAAGCATGTGTATAGTGGCCATAGACCCCACAAATAGAATAAGGGTGGTTTGTTGGCAAATTGGGGTTTTTAGCCTGCTTGGGCGGGCGATCAGGGTTTTGGTTAGCAGGGGCCACATTATTATTGTCGGGGGGATTCACCGATTGACCAACTTGGTCTGCAGGTTGGTTGTTCCCACGATTACGGCCCTTGCCGCGGTTTTGTTAGCCCTGGTTGCGTTGGTTGTTCTGGTTTTGTTGCGGGTTTTGTTGGGCGTAAACTTGCCCTTGGGCAGCAGGTGGATTCTGAGGTTGCACAGGTGTGGGAGTAGGCTGCGGGGGATGATATGTAGGGGGTTGCTAATATGACTACGGAGCAGGTTATGGGTTTGCCGCAGGGGATGCCTGTGGCGGGTAATAAGCGGGTTGGGCTTGTGAAGGCGCAGGAGCTGGTGTAGCCTACTGGTGGTAGTAAGGCTGAGGTGCGACCGGGGGGGCATAAGCGGGAGTCGCATGACCGAAGCACTGAGGAGGACATGAGGGTCCATGGTGGAGGTGATGTGTCATGGGAGCATACGAGTTGGTTGCTCCAGACTATGAGGTATCCCGCGAAAGGTCAGGGCCAGGGGTAGGACGTGCTATGGAAAATGGTTGGGGATGCGAAGAAACACGACCAATGATACCGTCTGCAGCGTGGGATGCCCCCGGTGCATCATGCTGGGAGGACTTGCCGTGAGGGGCGTCAGGTATAATGGTATAGAGGTAACCCGACTGGGCGTAAATGAGGTCGAAATGTTGGGCCTTAAGGATGGCCTCTTCTTCAGACTGGGGTCTTTCTGATGCCACATCCTTAGCAATAACAGGGAGAAGGGATTTGAGGAACCAATCTAGTACGGTCGTCTAGTTTGATCTTGCATAAGCTACGGCGTCGAGGCCACTCATGGATGTGGTCCGTGATATGGGTAGCCGTGTTTTGTCTACAAGATAGGAGGATCTCAACGCCCGCGTCATAGCGGACAAGCAACTGGAAGAACTGCAGGAAGGTCGAGGTAAGGGAAGAAAAAATGGCATGGGTCCCATGGGGTTGCTCGATATACCATTTGGCTGCAGAGCCAGTGAAGGTGCGCTGTAAGAGACGGAGGCGAACAGAGTCGTCCACTATGGAGTTAGAGGAACACCATAGGTGGAAAGACATGATATGGTTTTGTGGGTCCTCACCGGCCTTGCCCTCGAACTTAGGGATGTCAGAGGGGAGCTTGGTAGGCATATGAGGCCACGTAGGGTCGTGTCGAATAGGATCGTTGGTCAATCTGGCCAGGTCAGGTAGATTGAGGCTAGCCTTGAATGGAAAACTTGAAGAAGGATGTGACACAGTAGTGGGTTGGACCAAGTTGGGGTCAATGCCCCCAAGTGGAGGGACAGGATTTGGGATGGTGCCCCCCAGTGGGGGAACGGAGGTAGTATAGGAGGGGCCTGCACCACCATGGGTAGTGTGAGCCACTGATGTAGTGGGGATAGGGATTCCCGCTGCGGGAGTGGTACCGTGAGGGGAACGGTAGATGGGGGCCCCATGGAGGGCATACCCAAAATAGGTGTAGAAACTGTTGTAGTGGTGGATGTGCCACCAATGGTCCCTATAACAAAAGGAGTAGAAGTCGTGCCAGCCATGGGGCTAGTAGGGGCAGTGTAAATAGGGTTCTCAGACTCTTCGTCAGAATTGGAGGTAAAGTAAGGGGCATCAATATCTGGTGACGGAGTCCTATGTCGTTGACGAGTGGAGTCAAGTGACAAGGCTCTAGATCTGTGATGAGTGGTATCAACAGATGATGATCTGAATCTATGACGGGTGGTGTCAAGTGAACCGTGCTGGGGGGGCTCGCCCCTGAGGTGTCGAGAATGTCTCGGGGACTCAATGGTTATAGATGGTGTAAAATCTCTGTGGGTTGAGGTGAGTAGAAAAATAGCTCAAAAACCCTAATGCAACCGAGTCTGCAGAAGGAGAGCTAAAAAACAAGGCACTCAGGCCAACAACCAACTCAAAACACCCACTGCAACAGCTGTGCTACAATAGGTGGAGTATCAACAAAGATGGTCAGAATACCAACAAGCAGCAGGTTTCCTAGAAATATAAAATGGTGGACTCACTAGACCAAAGGGAGGTAAAGGAGCATGCAAACACCTAACTAAAAGTATTCCGACTCAACTAAACATATCCTCTGCAAGGTGATGAAATCCAAGTCAGACAATATGAGTAGGAAAGCCAAGTGGCTATGATATCCCCCTACCGGGAGGGACACCGAGTAGTCAATCCTAGAAGAATGGCAACTAAGATACCCCGTTCATGACACATCCAGAAAGGTGAATCTGCCGTTTAGTCCGTTTACCGCAATACCCCTATACAGGGATATCCCGCGAACCGCGAAAGGTAGCTCTTCGGTTACTGAATGGAGTGCAGTATTCCACTCAGGCCTCTGGAACCAGTCTCCCGACTTCAACCCTCCTAAGGGAGAGGCCCTCTGATAAACTGGTCATGACCGTGCCAAAAAGTACTAGGGGATTTTGGCTCCCTATTTGGACAACAACTATGTCTCAAGTGTAAGTAACCAAGGGGTGTTATTGGAAGCCTATCCCCCCGATCCTACCTAACTACAAAGATTCTTTTGTGTTCCCCAAGTGGGGTTAGAATATTGGTTGAGTTAGGTACCTTTTAAGGCTCACTTGAATTATGTGATAGAGTGTGTGCTCGTGAGGTGATGAACCCCAAATAGAAGTGCCACAAAGGGGGCAACTTCTAACTATCAAGAATACTGAAATTGAAACTTTAACTTGCAAAATTTTCTGAAATAAAAATACTGAAATTTTAAAAAGATTCTGTAAAGGGAACATAAATTATGTTGCAGAAAGGCTGTAAGGAAGTGGGGCTGCAGGTAGGACAGAGGGCTATTCAGATGCAGAAAATATTGCAGCAAGAGGGGCTATGCTCAAAACAGGAAAAATGCAGAAATCAGACCGCGGGTCTATGGCGAATCAGAACAGGCGGACCGCGGGTTTGAGGGAAACAGACGCGGTCAGGTCGTGGCTTTTGGGCCAACAGACGTAGTCGGGATGCAGGAAATAGGAAAAAAGACGCAGTCGGTTCGCGGCAAAAAGTCTAACAGACGCAGTCGGGACGCGGGAAAGGGGCTGAAAGCCGCAGTCGGGACGCGGGAAAATGGCCGACAGGCGCAGTCAGATCGCAGCAAAAAGGCTGATTAGCCGCGGTCAGATCGCAGGTAACAGACTCGAATCCGTCGGCAAGGCATCGGAAACAGTCTGAGAGCTGCGGTCGGGTCGCAGGTAAGGGCCTGAAAGACGCGGTCGGGACGCGACTGCAGAGGGAAAAAACGCGGTGTACCGCAGCCGAAAGGGACAGCCGAAAGGAAATATTTTTTTTTCAAACGGAAACTAAAAATTCAAAATCTAGGGGAGTCGCCAAAACTGTAGCTAGGTTTTTACCCCTAGCTTGTGCAAATGAGCACCTACTAAGGAGAATGGACTCCTTAGTAGTAGTTCAGTAAATGGAAATAATTAAGCTAAAATAAAAATAGAAACTACTCTAAAACATGTGCATGAAAAATAAACAACAATTTGTAAACAAGGGTTTTGTATTAATATTACCTTCAATGTGAAGGTTGATGAAGCTCCTTGCAATGTCCAAGAGGGTTTCTCCAAGCTCCAATGTGCTCCTTCTCTTTCTCCAATGGTGGGGATGGGCCAAAAGAGGCTCTCAAGGTGAAAGTAGTTCAATGGTGAACTAGGGTTTCAAGAGAGATTTTGGCAGAGTAAGGGTATACTTGATTGTGGATATGAAATAAGGGATCTCCATCACCTATTTATAGTTTTTTGGTAATGAAGTGCTGACCCATGGTTTTGGGAACCATTTGTTTTAGGGCAGCTGTATAGGGTTTTTTCCTCCTTTTCCTCATTATTTTATATTTTTTATTCCCTTTTTAGGGGATTTTTGCTATTTTAGAGGAATTTTGGATATTTTTGGAGGAAAAGGGGTTTTTTAGCCTTTTTTGAGGCTATTTTAAGGGTTTTGTGGCCTTTTGGAGGCATTTTAGGCCTTTTGGAGGCTTTTTAGTGGGATTTTTTGGGTTTTTAAGGGAAATATGGTAGGAAAATGGACAAATGAGCCATATAATGTGGTATATGAGGTAGTGAACACTTTTTGGGTGTTAACACGTCTCCTTCTCTCTTAATGCCTGGACTTGCTTCTTCAAGCCTAATACTTCCTTTTACCTAGCCAACCTCTCCCTGGGTGGCAGAGCCTTGAGCTCTGTGTCCAACTTTTCTAGCGCGGTCTGCTTTTATTTTACCATGGTCTTTACCCATAGCAGCGAATGATCCTCTTCAAGGGTAGTGAATGCCTTGCAAACTTGTTCCAACAGATCTTGGCACTAAGCCATCCCACTTGTTATGTTCTGCGCGGCGGCAGTCATTGCTTTCTCTCTTAACTACTCCTCAGTTAATGGCACCTATATGTTCATTTTTTCCTTCAACAAGGCAATATCGACCTCATAAAAAATTTCTTTATCCTGCATCTCCGACTGCAAAGATTTCACCTTATATCCGATCCTAAGAACTGCGTCCACAGGATCATCCTGGATTTCTATGCCTTCAATATTCTTCGCAACATTAGATATGGTAGTCTCCAAGTTTTGTCGGTGGTCCTGCTCATTTCGTAGCTGCATTTCTGCATGCAACTCGAGCTGTCTGTTTGCTGTGGTGAGCTCAGCTTGTGACTTCATCAACTCCACTATCCGTTCATGCATCTCCTCGACGATCTACGTGTGGATGAAGTGCAATATTGGTAAGGGGATTTTTTCCAAGTTGAGCTCTACCCGCTCGACTCCCTTTGTGTCCAAGACCAACTTCTCTGTCATTGGCAGTGCAATAGCCAATGGGTCCATGTGGAAAATTCTAGTTTTCGACGGCAACGTTCTTGCTAGCTACAACAGTTGTTGATGCGAGGTCCCTACCGACCTCCCTTAAGGTCCTATGTCGTGTGGCAAGGTAAGGCTTTCTGGATATTGTCCATTTTCTTCATTAGGCCTTACATTGCGAGCCACATCTTCTATAGGTCATCCTGGATGACCATATCCTTCTTATCTTTATTCACCATGAGCTCCTTCATTTGTTCTGAGACTGTTTCGGCTATCATCCCATAATCATTTTCATTCAGGACTACCTCATATTGAGTCTTTGTAGCCTTCATCTTCTTCCTTGCCTTCGGCTTCTGCGGAGTCTCTGGCTCTTTCCGCTTCCCAGTTTCTTCAACAATCGAGCATGCCAGCAAGATTGGCTTGTCCTCTTTAGAGTTTGTCTCAACATCCATGACTTCCACACGGAATTTGGTCGGCCAATCCTTCATGAGGGCTTCAATGTCCTCCTCATACATGTGGTAGTTACCTGGGAACCACTCTGGTTTCTTCATTCTTTCCTTTGGTGAGATGAAGATACATCGCATGTCTGCACTAAAGTCCAGAACACAAATGTACTTCGACGTTATCTACTTTGTGATGTGGGGTGTATGGACAATCACATCATGCAGCTAAGTGTAATATTGGTAGAACAGCTCAGCTGTTGCATGCTATCGCTCTGCGATGACATTTTCCCAGAGGTTGGCATACCAGAATCCTCTGGGATCATTGGTTTCTATGTTGATGCCCACATAGTCCCTTGGCTCCTTCCATCCGTAAAAGGTGACGAGGATGATGAGCCATGTGAAGTGGAACTATCCACTGTTTTCCTGGATATCATTGAGTTCATACAAAAACTCATTCAGAAGAAATTGACACCAATTGAACTCAGTGCCTTCAGCCGCTGCGGCACCAAGTAATACTGCACCTGCAGGCACCTCCAGAGGCCTAGCCGTTCTGAGGATTTTTCCTGCGAGTAACTGGGTGACAAATCTTGTCATTCTGTCCTCAATGTCTTCTGTGGGAAAACCCCTTTTCCCCTTCACCAATAGCTATCTTTTCTTCATTTTCTCGACAGTTTCTTTTTTCTTGCTCTTCCCTTGGAAGAACTGCTTGGGATCCTTACCGTGCTTGCTGAGACCTATTATGCGGTGGATCAAGGCGATATTGATATCAATGTTTTTATCTAGCCATAGTTATCCCTGGTGGGTTCACGCCATCAGCATGCGAACCACAGCATTAACTTCCGCTGAACGATCAATATGTGGCAGTCTGAGGAGGTTTAACAAGCCTGACGGAACTATCGGTGTTAGCTAGCTTTCGGCAACCAAGTTAGGTGTGCCCTTTGTATCTTTCTTCCAGCACATGTACTGGTCAGGCTGGAATTGTGGGTACTTAGGCACATGGGGCTCTTCCTTTTGTATGCCTAGGACGTCAAAATCTTCCCACTTGCAATCCATAATTTTTCCAAGTAGGTTCTTGGTAACCTCTACATGCTTTGAGATTGGTGACAATGGGATCTCATACTTAACGCTTTTGACCAATTTGAAGACTGGGGCATCCAACGCCCGTGGTGATATATACTCTTGTGTGAGTTTCCGTGGTTCTTTCTGAAAGATTGGAGATTTTTGTGCCGACGAGCCCATCTTTATGATCTTGCTTCTTGGTGCAGTTACGTCTTTCCCTTTATCTTTCCCTTTTTCCTACATAATGGGATTATGATGAGGTGATCTTCTGGATGCTTGACCTGGCTTGATTACAACCGTCTTGGCAGGGGTTTTCATTAACTCTGCAATTCCCCTGTATTGAAAGACTTCAAGTGATTCTTCAATGATCAGTTCTTCTTCTCTATAAGAGGGTTCGGACATTCACTGGTTAGCTAAAGGCTATGATAATAAGATGATAGAAGAATACTAGCTCAGGGAGTGATCGCAAGAAAATTCTAAGTGTTGAGTAACGCCCGCGAGTCCTGTAGCGGTGTTTTATAGGCGTAGTTGGGTCCTCCCCACACCTTCCAACGGCTATATCCGCATTTAGTGAGTTGTCCATTGGCCAGTTTGAACAGATCCTTCCGTCTCTTCCGTCATCAGCATGTCCAGAATGGCTATCTTTCCTTTAAATGCTTGAGCAGTTCGTTGCAACGGTCACATAACGGCTATATTTTTCCAAGGACAATGTAACAACTATTTTTCAGAGTGCTGCACCGAGTTGCGTGGCAAGCTGTCTGAGATCCTGCGCAGTTACTTCGCAGTGCCAAAAATTTTCATCTGCGCGGCTTTCCTTTTTCTTTTCTTACTTCTCTTTTTTTTTTTTTTCCCTCCATGCAGCTTCAGTAGTGTTGCGCGGTACACACATTGCTCTATTTAACATACATGTACAGGCTCCTTGACATTTCCAGTGTCCAATTTCAACTGTACTTGACACTTGGAAATTTCTCCCCGCGTTTATCTTTCCATATGCTGCGAAGTAGGACTATCGTTGTACAATTTAAGTTTGCTTCCATTTATCATAGTGGGTAGAGTATCACTGGCTAAAGTGGCTAACTGGACTGCACCACTGCTAGTGACATACATAACAATATATGGACAAAGCCAATGCATTTTAAACTTGCCAGGAAATTTCATGAACTTGCTATCATAGAGGAGGACTAAGTCACCTACCTAAAATCATTTGTTCTTGATATGGCGATCATGCCATGCCTTTTCACAATCCTTCTGGACTTGTTGTTGAAAGCCTGCAACGAAACGATCCTCCTCCAAGTCGACTAAATGTAGCAGTCTTTCATCTAATGCTTCGCAGTCTGCCATTCAGGTGAATGCAGCAATCCTCAGACTGGGGACAATGTACTCCATTGGCATTATGGCCTCCTGCCCATAAGCCAACCGAAAGGGTGTTTGTCCCATCACCTTCTTACAAGTTGTTCTGTATGCCCATAGTACAGACGAGATGCGCAGGTTTTAATCATCCCTGTTTACGTTGCACACCTTTGTCAGCGCGTTTTCCAGTATCTTATTGAAAGCTTCAACAGTTCCATTCACTTGTGGATGATATGGCATACTGCAGTGATGCCGAATGTGGAACTCCTCTGTGAGGGATTCAATGGTCTTATTCAGAAAGTGAGTGCCCTATTCAGTCATCAAAATTTTTGGACAGCCGAATCTTAACAAAACTTACTCAAAAATGAATTGCGCTGCAGTCCTTCACTGGTTTATCTTCTATCCATCTGGTGAGGTAATCCGTGGTAGTAATGATATAACTCGCACCAGTTCTCTTCCCTGGTGGGTTTATAGGTCCCACAAAATCAATTTCCCACTTCTTAAAGGCCTGTAAGGTGAACTGTAGTCTCAATGTCATTTTGTCTCTCCGCGACGGCTTCCCTATCGTCTGACAGACATCGCAGTTCCTGCAGTATTCCTTAGAATCTTTGTGGATGGTAGGCCACCACAACCCTGCGCGCAATATCTTCTGCTCAGTAGCCCTTCTTGCATAATGACCTCCCGCGATCCTTGAATGTACATCTGGTAGTATATATGGTTTCTCATGATCGAGTACACATCTGCGCAGGACTTCATCTAGTCCAAGTTTGTATAACCGACATGCAATGATAGTGAAATCCACGGCGCAGACTACTAGCTGCTTGTTTTGCTGAACAAAAAATTCTTGCGGTGTCATCCCTGTTGTCAGAAAATCAATTATATCCTATAGTAATCATCCGCAACCTATATAGCAAACATCTGCGTGTCGAGCAGACTATCTTCAATGTTGGTCGGCTCCTCTCCTGACTCAATTTGAGACAGGTGGTTAGGTCCCAAATTCATCCTGTCGGGTTTAACAATGATCTCGAATTTGTACTCTTGGAATAACAACAACCATCTACATATACGCCCCCCTAACACTGGCTTATTGACCAAGTATTTCAATGCAGAATGATCAGTGAACATAAGGAAGTGCGCACCAAGTAGATAATGTCTAAACTTCTAAGGGGCATATACCATCGCAAGTCCTTCCCGCTTAGTAGTGGTATAGTTCTTCTTTGCTGTCGATAGCTTCCTACTAGAAAACACGATGGCGTGGTCAATACCCCCTTCTCCTGGTTGAGGTAACACAATGCCCAGGGCAATGCATGATGCATCCACATGAACATGAAACGGATTTGCCCAGTCTGGAAAGACTAGGATCAACGCAGTAACCATCTTTTCTTTAAGGGTGTCAAAACCCTATTCGCAATCCTCGTTCCAAACGAACAGCACGTCCTTCTTCAACAGCTTCTCCATTGTTGCAGTGATCTTCGCGTAACCTTTAATGAACTTCCTGTAATAGCCTGTATGGCCCAAGGTAGAGCGTAGCATTTTAACTGAAGTTGGTGTAGGAAAATTTACAATGATTGCAATCTTCATAGGGTCCACCATCAATCCCTGTTTGCAAACAATATGTCCCAGTAAAATTCCATAGGGCACACAGAAGATGCACCTCTTTAAATTCAATGATATTGGATGCTACTGGAACTTGTCAAGCATCATTCTCAGGTTCGCGCAATGGTTCTTTAGAAAACCAAAGACAGTCCAGTCATCAAAATGTGCTTCCAGAAACTTATGCATGGAATCTTTGAACGCCGCGATGACAACTCTGGAGAAGATGGCAGGCGTATTCTTCAGACCAAACGGCATGACTGTATACTGGAACGACCCCCATTCTGTAGCAAATGTCATCTTATGCTTGTCTGCGGGATCAATTCTGATCTGATGATAACCGGAGAAACCATCAGTAAAGGAATAGGCCTCATTCCCTCCAACATTGTCAAGTACCTCATCTGTAAACGGAGTAGGGAATGGTTCATGCATAGAGGCATCATTAAGTTTTCTGAGATCGACAGAAATCTCGATCTCGCCCTTCGTCTTTTTGTCCTGGACAACCATAGGACTGATCCATTCAGATTCCTCGACAGGTTCAATGATTCCTGCCTCTAACATTTTGTCCAACTCTACATGGACTCTCTCTTTATACCGTGGATTAAGTCTATACGGTCGCTGCTGCACAGGCTTAGTGCTTGGCTTCAAAGGGATTTTCATGACTCCTAAGTCACCCAATATTCCTTTCATCTCTATAAACTTGGTCAGAAATAGCTCCTGATATTCATGCAAAGTGTCTGCAATCTCCACGATAGTCTGATCATCCCAGTAGTCTCCGATAGATGCAAAATTCGGTTCTTCACTCGTGCCGATGTTCACCTTCTGTGTCTTAACCAGTCCACTCATGTCTAGTATTTCCAATGGCGGTCCTTCTATAACACGTGCACCTTCTAACTCTGGTATATTGATATTGCGCAGATCATCTTCATCTTCTTCTCTTCCATGGTCATCATCTTCAGCTAGATTATAACACTCTGTCGGATGTTCTTCATGTTCTTTCCATTCTGAGTGTATGTTCGCAGGACTGTCATCTGTGCCTAAGAATTATTCCCATGACATATCTTCGCGAGGACAATCTCGTCTTAATACACATTCCTTGATTATCTGCAGTGCCTCGTGTTCTCATCCTCGAAGCTAAAATCTCTCTGTAAGTTCACAGTTAATGTATCCCAATATGTGGTCTCCTTGCGTAATTCCAGGTCTAGATACCATTTCTTTGGAATATCCTCTTCCAAAGTATGCACAAACAAGTGCACCCACTCTTCAGGTGGCCTTTCTTCCCATGCCTGCAAACAGGATTTCAAATGCTGGCTAGGATCTGTCTACCCATTAAACTTTTCAAAGGGTAAGGTAATCCTTTCTTGGAACTGAATCTGCATCTTTGTTCTGCATTGATCCCAAGTGATCAATATTTGTTTGTGCGAAGCCCACCATCTGGCGAGTATGCCACGCAATGCCATATCCAATGCTGGCAACCTGTGCTCTTCTAGAACTGCTACAGTATAGTCTTGAATAAAAGTATAAACATTAGCAGAACCATCAAATGTAGGGATCGGGATTACCTCATTTCCAATCCAACACAGTGATTTTGTGACCTGTGCGCACCTTCTAGCTAACATTTCGTGCATGCAATTCTCCCAGTTTTCCAGTCCAACGTCCGAGTCAGAAACATAGGAGATATCGCATCTCCAGCTGAGTGCACTGTCTGCAATAGGTTTAATGTAATCCTCCTAGTTCGCAGTCATCTGGTACAATCGGTCCAAGTCCCGGCCCTTAGATTCCTCCTGAATCAGCTCACTATATCTATCCCCATCTGTAGGATCCAATGGTTCGATAACCCGCAGATGCTTTCCTTTGAATATCATCTTCTTTGTTTTCAAATTTATAATGGCCAAATTGTCAATAGCCCAATTAATTTCTAACAACACAGGAAAGGGATGGCTATCATCAACAATCTCAATGACTTCAAAGTCCGCATGGCTTTGTACTTCGTTAATATCAACCACAACATTGGCTAAGCGGACAAATGGTATAAATTTCTCTTAGTTGGCCATTCTCAGATGGATAGGTGACAACGACAGCTTTGGTCGACCCATCTGCTGCCATGTCTACTTGGTCAAGACATTGAATTCTGATCCCATATCAAGGATAACTTCATCCATCTCAAAGTCTCCTATCTGCGCAGTGAGTCTCATCTCTTGGCCTGACCTCTTCTGTTTCTTTATATGATGTAGTGTGCCATTAGAAGTTTCTGGTTATGTCTGTGGTTCATATAGATTTATGAGCTTCGCTAGCTGGTGCTATCCCATTTTCATTTTTCAGTAGCTTCATGCAGCTACTTACGAACTGCGCAACAGAGGTGCTAACTGTTGGGCCCAAGTTGAGACAAAGTTTTGGAAACACCTTTTTGTGACAAGCAGGGAAAGATGAGCTTAGCGCAGCTCAGAAATACAGTTTTGTCTAAGTATTGAGGATGCTGTGAAGATGTACGCAACACCCATGTTTTGATCGGGCTGCGAAGCTGTGCGCAGCATCTGAATTTTGGGAGCACCACGAAGACCAGTGCTGCGAGGAAGTAGTGCTATGAAGCAGTCAGGACACGTGGAGCCAGCAAAGCAGATTGTTGGAGACGAATTAGGTGTAGCTATTGGATGGACCGGTAATGGTCTATGTTTGGAAAGATGCTCCAGAAGTGCCAAGCGGCAGGCACGAGCAAATCAGCCAAGCGGCCAATGCACGAGCAAATCAGGCAAGCGGCCAATGCACGAGTCTGTTGAGGAAAGCGACATCTTGGCATGCTTGGTGGGAGAAACCGTTAGAGGTGAACAGTTTAGAGGAGGTGACCTGTTGGCATGCATGCGACAGGAAGCCTAATAGTGAAGGATTGAAGATATGGCAAACCGCCACCATGCAGAAGACGCTACCAGATGCCAGCAAGTCAGTTTAGGGAAACCGACGTAATTTGTAAACCCGAAGGGTTTCTGGGTTTATCTCTTCGGCTTTGTAAAGACATGAACTTAGAGGCATTATCTATAAAAGAAGACAATTTTGTATGGGATGGGGCTAGTTGGTTGCTAGAGTTAATCTTTGTATGACTTCTGTATTGTAAAATCTCTTGAGTCGAGAAGATTGTAAAGGATTTGTAGCTGTGTGCACAGAGGCCTAGTTTTGAGAGGAAGGATAGTATGCAGCTGAGTGCATAGACTAAGAATGGTTGTCCCCATCCCTTTCTAAAGAAATATACTACCAACCATTCTTATGGACGTAGCTTCCCACCCGGGGGAGTGAACCACGTTAAATCTATGTTGTGTGATTGTGCTTATAAATGAATGCTTACTTGTGTTTTCTATCAATGAATGTCTGAATGTTTCCTTGCATAATGTTATGAGAGAGATTTTATATGCATTTTCCATTAAGAGAAGTATGGAAATGATTTGTAAGATTTGCATGGATGGTTGAAGGGTGAATGTTTATTCTTGTGCATGAAGATAGTAACTCAGTGAATTCGTTAAGTATTTTCTTATGCAGTTTATAATTGTGGATTAGATCAATCGAGTAGGTTTGAGTCATGATATCTTGAGTTAATGAGTGAAGGTTAGAAGGCTAGACAGTTAAACATCTGAATGAATGGAAATGTGATATTCATTTCAGTACCTTAAGCACTTTCAAGATAACCCCAGTATAGGATAAAGTTGGAGTGTTTGCAGCTTCGATAGATGCCCTGCAAGAGAAGAACACAGTGGTGCGGACGGCAGCATTACCCATCACTACGCAGTCTCACCTCGTAGCACATACCATCTGTCGTGCCACGTTGTACACCCATCTAAGTGGCTCATCACTTACTGTGGAAATTTGATTTCCCAGTACCCCATAGATACACCTCGGGTGAGACCTCATCCTGCTTGCAGGTTGTTGCCGAAAGGGCCGGTGCGAAGGGGTTTTGTTGGTCAAAGGGGAAACTGAAAAGAAGCTGGGTCTTATAGAAAACCTCTGGGTCAGTTATATCCAACAAATGGTTCTGTTGCCACGCTAAAATCCGTGGTGAGTTGCAATCATGATGTGTGACGAAGAATACCAGTTCTCGGAAGGCTTTGACAATTGGCATCATGAAAAGACATAAATGCAAGCTTGGTGGGACAAGACTATAAGAGATTTTAAAAGACAAGAGATTAGACATCCATGCTTGAGTGACATACAGTGGTCAGATAGATATTTTTTCAACGACATTCACGATATTTTCTGGGCATCATTCCCCAACGAGCTGCATTCGTGGATCTCGCGGCTCGTAGAGAAGAAAACTTGTTTTCAAGGAGGAGTTCCTACATAGTTGACTCCCGAGCTCATGGTGCAACTCAAAGAAATAGACAACCCATTGGAAGGTGCAGTTGATTTTTGGGTTGATCATATGCTAGAAGGCTTCATAATAGAATTTGCTGTAGACACACTTAAATCCTATAGCGAAGTAGAAGCAAACGTTTTTAGAGGATTTCAAGGTAAGTTATTGAAAAATCTCAGTCTATACATTAAGATGTTGTTAGCTGAGAAAGGTGTTTTAAGAATGCAGTAATATTCTTGAAGTTTGTCATGATAAATAGTACATATATTGATTCGGACGAAGAGACACATACTCTTAGAAGTGGTAAGAGATACAAAATTAATACGAATCTGGGAGGCCCTGGACTCCATATTAATACTGAGATCCCGTGTAACATTGACAACGAAGCCGTACCACCATTTACTCCTGAAAATGCACCCTCTGCAGAGACCGCACCACATTTATCTCAAAACCCACCCGCTACACAGCCCACCCCGCAGAATACTCAGCTCACCCCGCAGAAGACTCAACCCAGTCCATCTCTCTCGATAGTCCCATTTGTATTTACTGCGCAGAGCCCTTTACAACAGCCGCGCACTAATCCTAACGCTCCACCACCTAGTAGCACAATGGAAAACACAGACATGAAGCTACCGATATTCAAAGGAACTGGCTTAGAAGACCCTAACCAACATTGGTTTCTTTGTGAAGCCGTATGGAGTGTAAGACAAATCCAGGATGAAGTAGTGAAGAGAGCACAGCTCATCACCACTTTTAGGGATAGAGCGCTACATTGCTTTATGAAATACTCTACCATACAGCCGAGAACTCTCGCAGAAATTAAAGCTGTGCTCATAGCTGAGTTTAAGAAACCTAAATTTGAATCTCAGTGTATAACTGAGTTGAAAGAAATAAAGTAGAAATTGACTGAAACGGTGTGGGAGTTTGATCAGAAGTTCAAGACCTTATTAGACAAAGTGAGCTTTGTTATAGCTCTGGAACAACACAAGGAATGGTTCATTGCTGCGCTATTGCCCCATATTAGGTTACCATTGATGCAGCAGAAGGTTGAGTCCCAGGCAGAGGCCTTGGAGATCGCAATGAAGCTAGAGGCTTCGCCGATTGTTGACACTAGTTCTGGGATGTCTCAGATCCAGAACCAGCTGACCACCCTAACACTAGAATTGCAGAGCATGAAGAATGGCAAAGAACAAAGGTATGAACCTAGACACGAGGTATGGTGTATAGATTGTAAAGGAGAAGGCCATGACAAAGAGCATTTCCCATTATTCCATGACTATCTTAACAGTGGTGCACCAAACCCATTGAATTAGAATCAAGCGCCATGGTGTGAAATCTGTAGAACCACAGGACACAGACTTGAAGACTGCTATCTTATACAGAAGTATGTGAAAACACCTAAAAACTTATACTGTAATTTTTGTAAGTCAGTTAGACATGATGAATCCAACTGCCATGCATATGAATTAATGAAGGAAAGAAAACGGGACATGGACTCAATGAGAGGCGCTAGCCTGTACCGTGTACAAGAAGATACCCAACCAAAACAAGAGAATGCACAATATGACCAACGAGGATATAGAGGTCGTGGGGGTGGATACCGCGGCAGAGAAAGAAATGCTGGCCCGGCGCAGGGAAGAGGCTGTGGCCAAGTCATTTGCTATAATTGTGGCCAGCCAGGTCACATATCCAAATATTATGTTAACCCCTACACCACATGTAATTATTGCAAATCATTTGACCATGTTATTGAAGACTGTCTAGTGCTAGAAGTGGAAATATAGAAAAGAAGATGGATAGATGCACCAAACACAAACATCCAATGGATCGCAGTAAAGAAAATACAAGCAGACCCGAGCATTAATGTGGTCACGTGCAGTGGCGCTCAGACAGGCCGTGACATGGGAGCAGAACCTTCCACATCAGGAGAGGCTCACATAAAGTAGCCTCCTCTTGAGACAGAATGGATAAGGAAAGCTCTTGGGAAGATACCTGCTCTCAACCTGCAAAAGAACAAGGAAGTCTTTATCGATGCGTGGGATAGATTCAGAGAGCCAGCAACAAAAACACAGAGAATCCCGTTGCGCAGTCAAGCATCGCATGTTGAATACATGCCAATGGCCTATGACAAAACAAGCACCGTGACAGATGTTAGCACCTCCGTTGCATAGTTCTTGCGAAGCTGCATGAAGTTACTAAAAAGTGAAAATGCCATAGTAGAGCTGCAAAAGCTCATAAATGAGTATAACCACAGACCGAAACATAGGCTTCTGACAGTGCAGTACATCACATAAGGAAGCATAAAAGAATGGGCCGCGAAATGAGATTTACCACGTAGATTGGAGATTTTGAAATGGATGAATGCATCTTGGATCTAGGATCCGAAGTAAATGTCTTAACTAAGAATACATGGCAGCAGATGGGTTGACCAAAGTTGTCATAGCCACCTATCCAGTTATGAATCGCTAACAAATAGAAAGTCATACCTTTTGGACGCTTAACTGATGTGATAGTCGACATCGATGGATTCCAAAGTCATACAGACTTTGAAGTTATCGAGATTGTGGATGATAGTCAGCCTTTTCCTGCACTGCTAGGAATTGACTGGGATATGGATAACTTGGCTATCATAGACTTAAAATCAAAGAAGATGATATTTGAAGGAAAGCATCTTAGGGTCATCGCGCTGTTGGATCCTGTAGATGGCTATAGATACAGTGAGCCGATTCAGGAGGAATCCAAGGCTCAAGACTTGGAAAGACTATACTAGCTCACATCGAACCAGGAAGATTACATTAATCCTACCGCCGACGACACACTCAGTTGGAGATGTGACAGCTCCTGCATCTCTGATTCGGAGGTAGGGCTGGAAAATTGGCAAAGCAGAATGCATGAAGTATTAGCAAGAAGGTGCATGTAGGTTACGAAATCACTACGCTAGATCGGGAAGGAGGTAAGTCCTATTCCCACATATGATGGTTCTGCTAATGTTTATACTTTCATCCAAGAATACACTACAGCTATTGCAGATGAGCACAGACTACCAGCATTCGATATGGCACTGCGCAACACACCCACCAGATGGTGGAATGCGCACAAGCAGACATTGAACACTTGGCAGCAATGCATAATTAAGATGCAAATTCGCTTTGCTGAAAAGGTTACCTTACCTTTTGAGAAGTTTAATGGACATACAGACCCTAGTCAACATATTGAAGTATGTTTGTAGGCATGGTTGGGAAGGCCACATGAAGAATGGGTGCACCTATTCGTGCATACTCTGCAGGATGACATTCCAAAGAAATGGTACCTAGAACTGGAGTTGCGCACAGAAACCACTGATTGGGAAAGATTGACTGCGAACTTCCAGAAGGACTTTAGCTTTGAGGACGAGGATCTGCTGATTCATGAGGCATTGCAAATAATTAAGGAACATATATTCAGGGATGACTGTCCTCACATAAATATGACATTGGAGGAATGTTTCGGGCCAGATCATGTTCCCGCGCACCTACACTCAGAATGGAAGGAACATGAAGAACACCTTATCGAGTGTTACAATGTAGCTGAAGACATTGATGATGCAAATGAAGAAGATGATGATGATCCGTGCAATATAAACATACTAGAGTCGGAGGGTGCACATGATATAGAAGGACCTCCATTAGAAATCCCAGATATGAGTGGACCAGTAAAAACATAGAAGGTGAATATTGGCACAAAAGAAGAACTGAAGTTCGCAGCAATTGGAGATTACTGGGACGATCAGATTGTTTCAGAGATCGCAGACACCCTGCGCAAGTATCAGGAGCTGTTTCCAACAAAATTCATAGAAATGAAAGGAATCCTGGGAGATCTAGGAGTTATGAAAATACATTTGAAGCCAGGTGCAAAACCTGTCAAGCAGAGACCGTACAGACTAAACCCACACTACAAGGAAAGAGTACGCGCGGAGTTGGATAAAATGCTTGAAGTAGGAATCATTGAGCCTGTTGAGGAATCAAAATGGGTTATCCCTATGGTCGCTCAAGCTAAGAAAGCGAAGGGTGAGATCAAGATTTGCATTGATCTCATAAAACTGAATGATGTTTCTATGCATGACCCATTCCCTACCCCTTTCACGGATGAAGTGCTTGATATTGTTGGAGGGAATGAGGCCTATTCTTTTACTGATGGTTTTTTCGAGTATCATCAGATCAAGATTGATCCCGCAGATAGGCATAAGACAACATTTGCTACAGAATGGGGGTCATTCCAGTATACAATAATGCCTTTTGGCCTGAAGAATGCACCTGCCATATATTCTAGAGTGGTCATCACAACATTTATAGAGTTTATGCATAAGTTTCTGGAAGCCTATTTTGATGATTAGACTGTGTTTAGTCTATTAAAAAACCATTGTGTGAAGCTCAGAATGATGCTTGAAAAGTGTCGACATCATCAGATCTCTTTAAATCTAAAGAAGTGTATTTTTTGTGTTCCTTATGGAGTCCTACTTGGACATATTGTTTGTAAGCAAGGATTGATGGTGGATCCTGCGAAGAACGCAATAATTGTAAACTTGCCAACACCAACTTCAGTCAAGATCTTGCGCTCTACCTTGGGTCATACTGGGTACTACAAATTTTTTATAAAGGGTTACACACAGATAATCACAACTATGGAAACGCTACTAAAGAAAGACACACCATTCATCTGGAATGAGGAATGTGAACAAGGGTTTGATACATTAAAAGAAAAGATGGTGACTGCGCCGATTCTAGTTTTTCCAGATTGGTCAAAACCATTTCATGTCCATGTCGACGCGTCATGCATTGCATTAGGAATTGTATTAGATCAACCGAGGGAAGGAGGTATTGACCACCCCATTGCATTTTCAAGCAGAAATCTCTCCACAACAGAGAAGAACTACACCACTACTGAGTGGGAAGGCCTTGCAATGGTATATGCCCTACAGAAATTCAGGCATTACTTGCTTGGTGCACACTTCCTGATGTTCACTGACCATTCTGCATTGAAGTACCTAGTCAACAACCCAATGTTAGGGGGGCGTATATGCAGATGGATGTTGCTGTTCCAAGAGTATGATTTCGAGATTGTTGTTAAGCCAGGTAGACTGAACTTGGGACCCGATCATTTGTCAAGGATTGAGTCAGGAGAAGAGCCGACGAACATTGAAGATAGTCGGCCTAATGCACAGTTATTTAATATACAGGTTGTTGATGACTACTATAAGGATATCATTATTTTTTTAACAACAAGGCTGGCACCACAGGAACTATCTGTCCAGCAGAAGAAACAGCTAGTGGTGCGCGCTGCAGACTTCACTATAATTGAAGGCCAGCTATACAAACTTGGGCCAAATGAATTCCTATGAAGATGCGTACTAGATCATGAGAAACCATTGATTCTAGTAGATGCACATTCAAGGATCGCGGGAGGTGACTATGCGGGAAGAGCCACCGCGCAAAATATATTGCGTGCAGGGATATGGTAGCCCACGATCCATAGAGATTCCAAACAATACTGCTGGAACTATGATGTTTATCAAAGGACAGGGAGACCCTCACGAAGAGATGAAATTCCATTAAATCCATAGTTGACCTTACAGGAATTTGAGAAATGGGAAATTGACTTTGTGGGTCCTATAAACCCACCAGGGAAAAGAACAGGTGCGAGGTATATTATCACTACTACTGATTACCTCACCAGATGGGCATAAGCAAAACCATTCAAGGACTGCAGTGCTAGTACTGCTGCGCAGTTCATCTTTGAAGAAATATTATCAAAATTTGGCTGTCCAAAGATTTTGATGAGTGACCAAGGTACTCATTTTTTGAACAAAACTATTGAATCACTTACAGAAGAATTCCAGATTCGTCATCAGCGCAGTACCCCATATCATTCGCAGATGATTGGCACTATAGAGGCTTTCAATAAAATTCTGGAGAATGCACTGATTAAGGTTTGCAATGTGAATAGAGATGATTGGGATCTGCGCTTCTCTTCTATATTATGGGCATACAGGATGACCTGCAAGAAATTGAAAGGACATACACCCTTTCAGTTGGCTTATGGGCAGGAAGCTGTAATGCCAATGGAGTACATTGTCCCTAGTTTGCGGATTGCTGCGTTCACGAGGATGGTAGACCGTGAAACACTAGAAGAAAGTTTGCTACACCTTGTTGGGTTGGAGGAAGATCGTTTCATTGCCGGCTTCCACTAGCAAGCTTAAAAAGATCGAGAGAAAGCTTGGCATGACCGCCATATAAAGAACAAGTGCTTTCAGGTAGGTGACCTAGTCCTCTTGTACGACAGCAAGTTCATGAAGTTTCTTGGTAAATTTAAGATGCATTGGCTTGGTCCATATAGTGTAATACATATTACTAACACTGGTGTAATCCAGTTAGTCAATTTAGCTGGGCATACTTTACCCACTTTGATAAATGGAAGCAGGCTAAAGCTGTATCACGACAGCCCTGCTTCGCAGCACCTTGAAGGATAAGAAGAGAAAGAGATTTCCAAGTGTCAGTACAACTGAAATTGGACACTGGAAATGACAAGGAGCTTGTACATGTATGATAAATAGAGAAATGTGTGTACCACGTAGCACTGCTGAAGCTGCACGGGAAAGAAAAGGGAAGGAACGCAGTTGAAAATTTTTGGCACTACGAAGTAACTGCGCAGGATCTTAGATGGGTTGCCGCGCAGCTCGGTGCAACACTCAGAAAATATAGCCGTTATACTACCGTTGCAAGAAAATAGTCGTTATGTGACCGTTGGAATGAACCGTTCGAACATTTAAAGGAAAGATAATCGTTCTAAACATGCTAATGACGGAAGAGACAGAAATATTTGTTCAAATTCGCCAACGGACAACTCATTAAATGTTCATATATCTGTTGGGAGGTGCGGGAAGGACCTAGATGCACCTATAAATAACACCTCTATAGGACTCGCGGGCGTTAATCGACACTTAGAATTTTCTTGCGATCACTCCCTGAGCTAGTATTCTTCTATCATCTAATTATCATAGCCTTTAGCTAACCAGTTAATGTCTGAACCCTCCTATAGAGAAGAAGAGCTGACCATTCAAGAAGCACTAGGAGTCTTTCAGCACGGGGGAATTGCAGAGTTAATGAAAACCCCTGCCAAGAAGGTTGTAATCAAGCTAGGTCAAGGAACCCGTAGATCACCTCACCATACTTCAGTCATGCAACACAAAGGAAAAGACAAAGGGAAAGATGTAACTGCACCACGAAGAAAGATCCTAAAGATAGGCTTGATGGCACAAAAATCGTCGATCTTCCATAAAGAACCACTGAAGCTGACACAAGAGTATATATCACCATGGGCGTTGGACGGACCAGTCTTCAAATTGGTCAAGAACGCCAAGTATGAGATCCCATTGTCGCCGATCTCAAAGAATGTAGACGTTGCCAAGAACCTGCTTGGAAAGATTCTGGATTGCAAGTGGGAGGATTTTGACCTCCTAGGTGTACAAAAGGAAGAGCTCCACGCACCTAAGTACCCGCAGTTCCAGCCGGACCAATACATGTGCTAGAAGAAAGATGCCAAGGGCACACCTAACATGGTTGCCGAAAGCTGGCTGACACCAGTAGTTCAGTCCGGATTGCTGAACCTCCTCAAACTGCCACATTTTGATCGTTCAGGGGAAGTTAATGCCATGGTTCGCACTCTGATGGCACGAACCCACCAAGCATACCTATGGCTAGACAAAAATATTGATGTCAACATTTCCTTGATCCACCGCATAATAGGTCTCAGCAAGCGCGGTAAGGGTCCCAAGCAGTTCTTCCAAGGGAAGATCTATGAAAAAGAAGCTGTTGAGAAAATGAGGAAAATCCAGGCATTAGTCAAGGGGAAAAGAGGTTTTCCCACAGAAGACATTGAGGACAAAGCAACAAGATTTTTCACCCAGTTACTCGCAAGAAAAATCCTCAGAATGGCTAGACCTCCGGAGGTGCCTACGGGCGCAATATTACTTGGTGCCGCAGCGACTGAAGGCATCGAGTTCAATTGGTGTCAATTTCTTCTGAACGAGTTCTTGGATGAACTCAATGATCCCAGAGCATTCCGGTATGCCAACCTCTGGGAAAATGTAATCGCAGAGCGACAGCTGAGGTGTTTTACCAATATTACACTCAGCTATGTGATACGATTTTCCGTACACCTTGCATCACAAAGCAGATAACGTCGAAGTACATTCATGTGTCGGACTTAAGCGCAGACATGCAATGTATCTTCATTTCACCAAAGGAAAGAATGAAGAATCTAGAGTGGTTCCTAGGTGTAGCTAGGGTTTTCACCCTAGCTTGTGCAAATGAGCACCTACTAAGGAGAAGGGACTCCTTAGTAGCAGTTCAGAAAAATAGTAAATGAAATGCAGTGTAATAAAATAGTAACTACTCTAAGCATGTGCATAAAACAGAAAAGACAAGATAATAAAAAGGGTTTTTGTATTGATTATACCTCCAATGTGAAGGTTGGTGAAGCCTTTGCAGTAGACCAAGAGGGTTGCTTCCAAGCTCCATATTTGTTCCTTTCTCTTTCTTCAAAGGGTTTTGGAAATGGGACAAAGGGGCACTCAAATGTGAAAGTAGCTCAAGGGTGAGCTAGGGTTTCAGGAGTGATTTTGGAAGAGTAAGGGTGTGGTTGACCGTGGATGTGAAATGAGGGGCCTCCATCACCTATTTATAGGTTTTTAGTGGTGGAGTGCTGGCCCATGTTTTTGGGAACCATATGGTTTAGGTCAGTTGTATAGGGTTTTGCCTCATTTTTCCCTCTTTTTCCTCTTTTTTTGTATTTTTATTCCCTTTTTAGAGGGTTTTTGCTATTTTGGAGGAATTTTGGATTATTTTTGGGGAAAAAGGGGTTTTTTGGCCTTTTGGAGGCTTTTTTATGGGATTTTAAGCTTCTGGAGGTAAATATGTTAGCAAATATGGACAAATGAGTCATGTAATGGGTAGATGAGGTAGTGAGCACTTTTTGGGTGTTAACAGATTGCCCCCTGATCTGTGAGGGCAGAAGCTCATCGTATGGCCGATAGACATCATAAGTCTTTTATGGTTTTCCTGAGGTGTGGAGAAGAGAAGAAACGAACTAGATCCCGGAACAACGGTCTTGAACAAACTGCAAAAACTGAAAGTACATAACCTCAAAAATGAATGAGGAATAATCTGAACATATGGACGAGGCAGGCATTCCCATGCTTGTATCAAGATATAGAGCAACAATAATAATGGGGTCCAAAACATGGGGACCTGAAATATACATGGCCTCAAATAATGAATGAGGAAGAATCTCAATATATGGATGAGGCGGGCATACCCATGCTCATAGCAAGATACATAAAAGATAATAGTGAGGCCCGAAAAGAGGGACCTGTAGGATACATAAACAACCACTGTGTACATCATAAGGGTCCAAAGGGGACACAAATCTGGGACATACTACTGGGATGACCATGTCTGAGCTGAAGAACTAATACACTAAAATAACAACAGTGCTGCTGAGTGTGGTACCAGAGGAACTGATGAGCTGTTGGATCATAGAAAAGGGGAGTCATACCCTCAATGGTACATTGAACTGGAACTGAACTGGGTACTCAAGGAAGCATATAACTGGTTGGCTTCCGAATACAATATCCAACGCAACTCGAACATCCACAGGAACATATAACTGGGTTTTCTGAAGTGACTCACCAATGTGCTAGAGTTGGGGGAAATCCGAGGTCTTCGACCAATAACTGAAGGGATATAAACCCTGCGCAATTCTCAACGATGCGATCAAGGTGTTGAAGTCGAGAATGTGAGAAATAACCACTCGGAGAGGCAATGATGACTCATCTCAAAATGGTCCATAGGCACTCACCACAGATGGTGATGGGTCCAAGGTGCAGGGACCTCTAGGTCTATCCTCTGGAATAGAGGGGCTATCGTCGACAGAGGGAGACCTGCAACTAGCAAGGAAATGATGTTTCCTTGATATGAGTGCGAGGTAGAGAACCGAAGTATGAGAGTATTGATGGTAGGACTGACATACTGTGGGGGATAATTGGGCAAGTAGAGTGGGTGGACTCAAACTTCCTTTGTTCAGAGTATGATGGCGGGGATGATCGGGCAGCATATGAAACTGACTAGTGGGAAAGGGATCATAGCTATAATGGATCAAGGATAGTGACTGGGATGAGTGATACTCAAGCTGGTGTAAAATGGAAGGAGACTGTAGACTACTCTGAACAAAGGCGACCTGATTGGGGGTGCTGCCAAGATGATCAATCATAGTGCCAAGCGGCACGGGGGGACTTCTTCACGGGTTAAGGAACTAGAAAAAGTGTGTGTAAAATGGTACTGTCGTGTGGATTTATACGAGCCCAGGACAGTTCATGCTCGTTATTGCTTTCAATTTTAAGGAGTCTGAAAGCAATAAGAAGACTCTAAAATAATGGAATGGTATTGTCGTGTGGATTTGTACGAGACCAGGACAGTTCATGCTCGTGGTTGCTTTCAATTTTAGAGAGTCTGAAAGCGATAAGAAGACACCAGGGGGTTGCTTTTTCGTGTGTTAGTCTCCAAGGCCCGAAGAAGCATAAAAGGATGCAATGAAGAACTCTTCTAGCCGGTGTGACTAGAGTATTCCTTTTTCGTAATTAGTCTACCAGGTCTGGAAAAGGGTTAAACTTATACCAGATAGACGCCCTTTCAGGTACTTTAACGAGCAGGAAAGGAAGCAAGATTGCTCGACGATCTTTTCATTGTTTTAGGAGTCAGAAAAGAGCTTAACAGAAACTCCCTAAGTTCCTTTTTCGTAAAGGACTTGTCCGGCCCGAAAAAGGGATAAAATTATACCGAACAAAAGGAATGGCCAGGAAAGGATGAAGTGCTCAATCAAGGAACATTGATGATGACCAAGAACACGGGTAGGGGGGAAGACTGGTGGGCCTCCTTGCGGGATAATGAATGGTGGCAAAATAATGAAATAATTGCAGTATGACAATAGTGAATGGCTCATGTAAAAATGTGGAACAATCCGATGGCGACCGATGTGGCATGCAAACTGAGGTAGCAAGGTATCGGGACACAATGGTGAAATTGTACCTAGTGGGAGAAAGAAATGATCTCAAGCATCATCACGAGATCAGATGGCGATATATAAAGTGTCAAAAACAGAGAATGGCTGAAGTGGCATGCAAACTATGGTGACGGGTGGCATTTTGGAAAAAATACCCAAAAAATATGGGGGTGAGAGTGAGAAATGATCTCAAGCATCATCAAGGGCTTGAAAAAATGAATCCGATGATATGAAATATATTAAAAATGGGATACAACTGATGTGGCACGCAAACCGGGGCGACAAGGTGTCGGGACACAATGTTGATATTGGTACTGGTGAGAGCGAGAAATGATCTCAAGCATCATCACGGGCACGGAAATATGAATCCGTTGGTGCAATTGGTGCGAAAAACAGAGTTCATAAGGACTCTGGAACGGTCAAAGGAAATAACTAGGTTAAAAAATGGTTGCAAATAAAGGTGATCCCACCAAGCCAAGGATGTAGTGGTGGGGAGAAATGATGACCCGCATGGGAAGAATACTAGGTGTATCAAATCAAATCAAATCTACAAGAAATATGTGACCTAAAAAATGGCCGAGATCACAAATGTGAAAAATTGAGAAGGGTTAAGGACCTACCCCCATGCTATGTGCATGGGGTTTGTGATTGTGGATCACACATGTGTTGGTTTGAACAATGGGATCAATGAAACACTGAGATAAATGTGGTGGGGAAGGTTCAAAATGATTGATCGTGCCCTCTATCCCAGGTTCGAGGTAATCTGTTATGCCCCTTGACTCAGAGGTGTTACTGTGGTGCTCTATGATAGCGGGGTCAAGACCAGGCATTTCGGAATAGGACCAGGAAAAAACATCAAGGAACTCTTGGAAACGTTTTTTGTACTCGCCGATCTCATGCTCACTACAGGAGGCTCCTAAAGTGATGAGTTCAGGGGCACCTCCTGGGGCAACGATATCAATTTGGATTGTGGGTGAGATGTTGGCCATGTTACCTTCCTCAAAAGCATCAGGAGCGGGAACGAGATCCTTAAACCAGTCGACTTTGGTGGGAAGGAAATCTTTGGAATCAACCACAAATTGGGTGGCTGTGGCGGAGGACTCTTCTGGGAGGAAATAGGAACGATGGTGCATGTTTTCCCAGGGATAATCCGGGGCAATGAGAGCCTCTAGAATCTCCTCATCATTGCGGAAACTTTGAGTTGTCAAATCGGTTGACGAGGGAGTTGTAGTCGAAGAGATCATATAAATGGTGTTAATCTCTCCAGATGAGGGTGATACTGGGGGTTGGATCTCCTCAATTGTGGGGGGTGTTGTCTCAAGGTCCAAATTATTCATCTCGTAGAGAGCTGCTCTGTAATCTGGCAGATCAGGATAGTGATGTGAGTAATGGCTGTAAATACCGCATATTGCATAAGGGTGGTTGGTACGCAGTGATTTATGACGAGGCTTTGGGGTTGGATCTAGTTCGACAACCGGAATGTTGGGGTCGTCGTCAAGCATTTGCATGTGTTCTTGTAATGAAGGTAATTGTGGACATTGATGAGTCGAATGGCCTAACTCATCACACAATGAGCATTTGGGGGGAGCACGAAAGATGGGGTGCTTTTAACTGTTTTGGGCGGGGGTACAACAGTGTATGGTTGTGGGCCTCTGCCCTAGTGTGCTTGATAAGAGGGGGGGGATTCGCAGATGATGAAGGGGTAGTGACACAGGGAGGTGGTTGACTAGTAGTGGCAATGGGTTACACCTATTGTAGGATGACATTTGGTGTCATCGGGGGAACGGGAGGCGAAATATACCACACAGGTATTCCTAAGGTTAACCCAGGGAGGCTGAGAGTAGCCATAACCGGAGTGCTTACTACTCCCAAGGAAGGGAATAGGAAGGGGATTGTGTGGATGGGTGTAACACCAATGCGCCTAGGTACCAATGGTGGTTTGGGTAACAAGGGCGGTTGATTGTTGGGTGTTTGTGTATTGTGGGAAAGGGTACATAGGTCATATATTTCGATCGTGGGTGACGGGGGTGGAATGGATTGGAATGTTGAGTTCATCGGCGTATCTGAGTAAAGTCTGGGTCCCACGGAGGAAACAAACGAGGTAGTTGCACCACAAACAGGTTGTTCAACCATGGGGAGAACATTTTCAGGTGCAGCCAGGGCATTGGGATCTTAATAGGTGAGTTGGTCGACCTTGACCATGCGTCCGTCATGGGGGAACATCATGGTACGAAAAATGGATGAGGCAACCGCCCGCATGGCATACATGTAGCCGCGGCCAAGTAAGAGGTTATATTCAAGTTGGGCATTGATGACCTCTATGTCAATGAGCACGATTTTACCAGCCAACTGGATGGGAACATTAGCTAAGAGACCTTGGGGTTGAGCCGAACGACCGTCGTAGGCTCACAATGCAGTGGTGGACTACTAGAGAGTAGGGGATCCAAAATTCTGCCAAACGAATGTGGACATGACACATGTAGAGGCACCCTCATCGATAATGCACCGATGGATGACAAGATTCTGAACGGAAACAAAAACTTGGAACGCTAAAGTGGAAGGCAGGCGTGGTTCGGACTGGTCCAAATCAAAGGCCATTAGTCGTGAATCATTTGGGTCAATAGCACCAATGGCTGAGAGCAAAGTCTTGCACTGTGAAGGATAGTTTTTTAAGACTTCTAACGCAGACATGGCTGCGGAATATTGGGCTAAGTCATCTACAACGTTGTAATTTGACGCAGCACGAGCATTGGGGTTATTGTTGATGCGACGAAGTGGGAAGCGAGGTGCTTTGGAGGCACCATCTAGTGGAGTCAGAGGTATATGTAACATCTGATCAGTGGGATGAGTGTTAGTGCTTTTGTCGGTGGGAGAGGCTTCAGGGATGGAGCCATATTGGTTTCGACGGGCCTGGAGGTTGACATCAGTGGATGACATCATTAACAAGATGTAGGTACCTAAGTCTAAAATGGGTTGATCAGGAGCGGCATAAGTGATCTGTTGTTGTGGTGGCGCGTTGCCTTGAGGGGGAGCCAACAACTGAGTGTTCACTACACCTTGGGTTGGTAAGGGGTTTTGTAGCACCAAAGGTTGATGTTGAGGGGGTGGGGGGTTGAGTGGCGCCTGAGGAGCTGTGTGCCCTTGGCGATGGGCATCATCAGTCCAGAGTTGCCGAGATCGCTCCAAATGTGGGAAAGCATGTGTGTAGTGGCCATAGACTCAGCAAATAGAACAAGGATGGTTTGTTCGCAAATTAGGATTTTTGGCCTGCTTGGGCGGCCGATTAGGGTTCTTGTTGGCAGGAGCCGCATTATTGTTGTTTGGGGGATTGGGAGGTGGACCGCCTTGGTCTGGAGGGGGGTTGTTCCCACGGTTATGGCCTTTGCATTGGTTTTGCTGGACCTGTTGGCGCTAGTTGTTTTGGTTTTGCTGTAGATTATGTTGGGCATATACATGCCCTTGGGAAGCAGGTGGGTTCTGGGTTTGTGCAGGTGTGGGAGCAGGCTGCGGAGAATAATAAGCAGGTGGAGGCTACGCAGGTGCTGAACCTTGTGGGGGTTGCTGATAAGTCTGTGGAACGGGTTGTGGGTTTGCCGCAGGGGGTACCTGTGCCAAATAATAAGTAGGTTGGGCTTGAGAGGACACAGGAGCTGGTGCAACCTGTGGGTGGTCATATGGCTGAGGTGCAACCGGGGGGGCGTAAGCGGGTGATTCATGACGAAAGCAATGAGGTGGACAGGAGGGTCCAGGGGAATGGTGGTGATGTGCCATGGGAGCATACGAATTGGTTGCTCCGGATTTAGATGTAGCCCGCGAAAGGTCGGGGCCATGGCTAGGACGTGTTATGGAAAAGGGTTGAGGATGCGAGGCAACACGACCAATGATGCCATCTGCGGCATGGGATGCTCTCAGCGCATCGTGTTGGGAGGAATCACCGCGAGGGGCGTCAGGTATGATGGAATACAGATAACCCGACTGGGCGTAAATGAGGTCAAATTGCTGGGCTTTGAGGATGGTCTCTTCTTCGGACCAGGGTAGTTCAGATGCCACGTCCTTGGCAATGACAGGAAGGAGGGATTTTAGAAACCGATCTAAGAATATACGGTTGTCTAACTTGATTTTGCAGAGGCTGCGGCGTCGATGCCACTCATGAATGTGGTTAGTGATGTGGGTAGCCGTGTTCTTTATGCAAGACAGTAGGATCTCAACTCCCGCGTCATAGTGGACAGGTAACTGGAAGAACTACAGGAAATTTGATGCAAGGGAAGTAAAGGTGGGATGAGTCCCATGGGGTTTCTCGATGTACCACTTAACTGCAGAACTAGTGAGGGTGCGTTGTAACAGATGGAGGCGGACAGATTCATCCACTATGGAGTTGGAGGAACACCATAGATGGAAGGACATAATATGGTTTTGGGGGTCCTCACCTGCATTGCCCTCAAACTTAGGGATGTCAGAGGGAAGCTTGGTGGGCATGTGAGGCCACGCAGGGTCATGTCTGATGGGATCGTTAGTTAGTCTAGCTAGGTCAAGAAGGTTGAGACTAGCCATGAATGGAAAACTAGTAGAAGGATGTGACATACTAGTTGGTGTGACCATGTTGGGGCCAATGCCCCAAAGTGGAGGGGCTAGGTTTGGGATGTTGCCCCCAAGTGGAGGAAAGAAAGTGGTATGGGACGGTCCTGCACCACCAAGGGTAGTGTGAGTCATTGATGGAATGGTGATAGGTATGCCGGCTACTAGAATTGGTACAGTGATTGGAATGGTAGACGTGGGCCCCATAGAGGGAATACCCAAAGCAGGTGTGGTAGCTCGTGTGGTGGTGGATGTTCCACCAATGGTCCCTACAATGAAAGGGGTGGAAGTCACGCTAACCTTGGGGCTGGTTGGTGCAGTGTAAATGGGGTTCTCAGACTCTGCCTCAAAAGCATAGGAAAAATAAGGGGAATCAAGATCAGGTGACGGAGTTCTATGCCATTGATGAGTGGAGTCAAGTGACAAGGCTCGAGATCTATGATGAGTGGTATCAAGTGATGAATATCTATGTCTATGACGGGTGAATTCAAGTGAACCGTGCTGTGGGGGCTCGCCCCGGAGGTGCCGAGAATGTCTCAGGGACTCAATGGTGACAGATGGTGTCAAGTATCTGGGGGTTGTGCTGAGTGAAAAACAACTCAAAAAAACCTAATGCAACTGAGTGTGCAAAAGGAGAGCTCAAAAAATATGGCACTCAAGAAAACAACTAACTCAAAACACTTACTATAACAACTTTGATACAATAAGTGGAGTATCAACATAAATTGTCAAAATACCAAGAAGCATCAAGTTTCCTAAAATATAAAAATAGTGGACTCGCTAGACCAAAAGGAGGTAAGGGAGCATGCAAACACCTAGCTAAATAGTATTCTGACTCAACTAGACATATCCTATGTAAGGTGATGAAATCCAAGTCAAATAATATGGATAGTAGAGCCAAGTGGCTAAAGATATCCCCCTACCGGGAGGGACACCGAGTAGTCAATCCTAGAAGAAAAGCAACTAAGATACCTCGTTCATGACACATTCTGTTGGGTGAATCTTCCATTTGGTTATATTGCCGTTGTATCCCCATACGGGTGATACACCGAGAACTGCGAAAGGTATCCTTCGGTTACTGAATGGATTGCGGTATTCCATTCAGGCTTCCGAAATCAGTCTGGTGACTTCAACCCTCTTAGGGTAGAGGCCTTCCTGATAAATTGGTTTTAAACCGTGTCAAAAAATACTAGGGGATTTTGGTTCCCTAATGGACAATAGCTATGTCTCAAGTGTAAGCAACCAAGGGGTGTTATTTGGTTAGAATGTTGGTTGTGTTAAGTAGTATTTTAGGGCTCACTTGAATTAGGTGACAGAGTGTGTGTGTGTGAGATGATGAACTCAAGTAAAAGTGCCACGGGGTGGGCAACTTTCTAACTAAAAATAACAATACAGAATTTAAACTTTGAAATACAAAATTTTCTCTTTTTCAATTCAAATGCTGAAATTAAAAAAAATATATTCTATAAATGGAACAAAAATAATACTACAGAAAAGGCTGTAGGGAAGTATGGTTGCAGGTAGGATAGATGGCTTTGTAGGTGTAGAAAATATTGCAGCAAAGTTTTGGGTTCAAAACAGGAAAAAAAGTGCAGAAAACAGACCGCGGGTCTGTGGCAAATCTGGGCGGTCGGACCGCGGGAAACACCTCAACAGTCATGGACACATTGCGGGATTTTGGTCGAAAGACGCAGTCGGACTGCGGGAAATAGGTCGAAAGACGCAGGCGGGTTGCAGGAAAATGGCTGAAAGCCGCAAGCGGGATGTGGAAAAATGGTCGAAAGACACAGGCGGGTTGCAGGAAAATGGCTGAAAGCCGCAAGCGAGACATGGGAAAAAGGTCGAAATACGCAGACGTGTTGCAGGAAAATGGTTGAAAGCCGCAAGCGGCACGCAGGAAAAAGGCCGAAAGACGCAGGCGGGTTGCAAGAAAATGGCTGAAAGCCGCAAGCGAGACATGGGAAAAAGGCTGAAAGACACAGGCGGGTTGCAGGAAAATGGTTGAAAGCCACAAGCGGGACGCGGAAAAAAGTGTGAAAGATGCAGGCGAGTTGCAGGAAAATGGCTGAAAGCCGTAAGCGGGACGCGGGAAAAAGGGCTAACAACCACAGTCGGACCACACTAAACAAGCTAATAGCCATGGTCAGATCGTAGGTAATAGACTGGAAACCGTCGGTAGGTCACCGGAAACAGTCTGAGAGCCGCGGTCGGATTGTAGGTAAATGCCTGAAAGACGTGGTCGGAATGCAATGTCGGGGGGTAAAATACACAGTTTACGGCAGCCAAAAGGGACAGCCGAAAGGAAAAAATAGGAAAATATTACAGAAAATTAAAAAATTTTAAAACTTTAAAACTATAACCAGAAATTCAAAGGAACACAAGGGGAGTCGCCAAAAACTGTAGCTAGGGTTTTCACCCTAGCCTGTGCAAATGAGCACCTACTAAGGAGAAGGGACTCCTTAGTAGCAGTTCAGAAAAACAGTAAATGAAAGGCAGTATAGTAAAATAGTAACTACTCTAAGCATGTGCATAAAACAAAAAAGACAAGATAATAAAAAGGGTTTTTGTATTGGTTATACCTCCAATGTGAAGGTTGGTGAAGCCTTTGCAGTAGTCCAAGAGGGTTGCTTCCAAGCTCTAGATTTGTTCCTTTCTCTTTCTCCAAAGCGTTTTGGAAATGGGCCAAAGGGGCACTCAAATGTGAAAGTAGCTCAAGGGTGAGCTAGGGTTTCAGGAGTGATTTTGGCAGAGTAAGGGTGTGGTTGACCATGGATGTGAAATGAGGGGCCTCCATCACCTATTTATAGGTTTTTAGTGGTGGAGTGTTGGCCCATGGTTTTGGGAACCATATGGTTTAGGTTAGCTGTATAGGGTTTTTGCCTCATTTTTTCCTCTTTTTCCTCTTTTTTTTGTATTTGTATTCCCTTTTTAGAGGGTTTTTGCTATTTTGGAGGAATTTTGGATTATTTTGGGGGAAAAAAGGGTTTTTTGTTAAATTTTCAGAATTTACTTAAATCTGATCTAGGATATTAACTGAGAGAACAACATGTACAACATATCAATCATGGAGACAATAATGCAAGCACACAAAAGACACAAATATTTACTTGGGGAAAACCATAAAGGTGAAAAACCCCAATAACTTTCTCAGAGATAGATAGAGCAATGATAATACCCAACCATAAGAGATAGACATATCCTAGTAGCAGATCCTCCTCCTCCATAAGTGTGACACTCCTCCTTGAGTGCATGAGTGATAAGTGAGTGATCAAATAGAGTGCCTCCCACACTCTATTTATACTTGACTTGACTTGCCTTTTCATAAATCATGTAGGCTCGAACTTAAGCACATAACATAATGCTGACTGGGCCGACCCCCAATAGGGTGGTCTAATAACCCTTTGACCCACATGGACGACCCCCAATAGGGTGGTCTAATAACTCTTTGACCCACATGACTTATACAGGGCCGACCCCAACAAGGTGGTCTAATAACCCATCAAGTATAAGTTATGACACTTACAATATAAATTACGACACTTCCGTATAGAGGAATAATACCATCTCTATAGGAGTACAATATACATATATGTGAAATACATTCTGAAGTTACATATACATCAACACTCCCTCTTAATTAGGAAGGTATTTCTCGACATAGGTCTTCTAGCACAAGTCATCTTCTCTGGATCATCATCACTAGATAATCGTCATCGAGTCATCATCATCGTCACTGCTGTTGCTATCTCAATCAATATCTGAATCTACTCGTCATAGGAATTTCTACAGAGCCAGTCCCTTTTCATACTGGATGTAGGCCCACCACCTGCAGGTCTTCATCATCACTGGCCATACTGTGGAATCCTCAGGACTTATTACGTGCATCATGAAACCTGGCTGCAGCATCCCAGGCTATTACGAGCACACAACTCTACCTGTAGGATCTCCCAGGAGCACATTACATGTGACCCATCACAAAACCTAGCTAAAGCATCCCAGGCTGTTACGAGCACACATCTCTACCTGTCAGATCTCCCAGGAGCACATTACACGTGATCTCACCACAAAACCTGGCTGAAGCATCTAAGGCCTTTTTCATCCTGTCCAGATCTCCCAGGAGCAAATTACATGTGGTCATGGAAAAACCTGGCTGAAGCATCTGAGGCCTTTTTTATCCTGTCTAGATCTCCCAGGAGAAAATTACATGCCATGGGACAAAACCTCGAAAGAGCATCTACCAGATATCCCAGGGAAACGAATTACATGCCATAGGAAAAACCTTGAAAGACTATATGCAGATCTCCCGTGGCACAAATTATATGTCCTCCCAAGCAAAACCTTGAAAGAGCATTTTCCAGATGTCACAGGGCACCGAATTACATGCCATAGGAAAAACCTCGAAAGACCATCTGCAAATATCCCATGGCACAAATTACATGCTTACATGCAAAACCTGATCTATGGCCACAAAGTATCATCTGATACTCATCATAGATCATCCTGATCATACAATGCATCCATCTGATGCACACCACGTATCTACCTGATACATATCATCATACATAGTGTATCCACCTGATACATAGATACATGATCCACACAATGTATCCATCAACATACATGATCTACCTGATCATACCTGATACATATCAATATACATAGTGTATCCACCTGATACATAGATACATGATCCACACAATGTATCCGTCAACATACATGATCTACCTGATCATACCTGATACATATCAATATACATAGTGTATCCACCTGATACATAGATACATGATCCACACAATGTATCCATCAACATACATGATCTACCTGATCATACCTGATACATATCAATATACATGGTCCAAGAATCCAACATGAGGCTTATACAAAATACATACACATGATCCAACCGATCATATCCAGCATCCAACATGATGCGTACATACATATAAATGATCCAACTGATCATATCCAACATCCAACATGATGCATACATACATACATAAAAATGATCCAACTAATCATATCTAGCAGAAACCAGAACATCATCCTGATGCTCATCATCCAGCGCTTGTATCCACAACCATGTGAAGGATCCTCCTTCCAACATGCTTGGAATGGCTTCATCAAATGTGTCCATCACTTCTTCCTCGAAGTGTCCTCGATCTGAAGAACGCCAAGCCTCTCTCTGATGTACTCGAACTTCACTCTGGCTAGTGGCTTCGTCAACACATCTGCAATTTGCTCGTCCGTCGCAACATACAAGAGCTTCACAGCTCCTCCCAGCACCATATCCCTGATATAGTGATATTTTATCTCTATGTGTTTCAACCTGTCATGAAACACTGAATTCTTGGATAGCTTCACACAACTCTGGTTATCACAAAACAAATACCAGTAGCATCCAACGGGAGATCAAATAACTCAGACAATAGCTTCCGTAGCCATACTGCCTCACAACTAGCTGAATAGGCTGCAACATACTCTGCCTCAACTGTACTCAGTTCTACACAGGACTGCTTCCTGCTAAACCAAGAGATCACACCTGATCCCATACTGAAGCAGCACCCAGATGTGCTCTTCCTATTTGCAGCACTGCCAACCCAATCTGAATCAACATAACCCTGCAGGTTAAACTTTTGATTCGCTTCATACTTGAGCCCATAATCCATTGTACCCTTCAAGTACCTCAGAACATGCTTTACAACAACCAAGTGAACAATCCTCGGATCCGTCAGGAACTAGCTCAATGTGTTCACCGCAAAGCAAATATCTAGTCTCGTGTTCGTCAGGTACATCAAGGACCCAATCATCTGACAATACATAGTGATATCAACCGGCTCAGATGAAGCATCACGTAGACGCTTCAGGTTCGATTCCATAGGTGTGGCCATAGCCTTGTAGTCCATCATTCCGAACCTCTTCAGGATCTCTACTACATACTTCCCTTGTCCAAGGAAGATTCCATATGCACTCTGCCACACCTCCATGCCAAAAACAAAGAGTGCATCATCCCCAAGTTCTTCATCTCGAACTCGGCAGCAAGCTTTCGCTGCGTGTCGGCAATCAATCTATCTTCACCTGTAACAAACAGGTTATTTGCATACAAAAGTAGTATCATTGGATTGCCTTCCTCAACCTTCTAGAAAAGGTTGGAATCCTCTTTATTCTTGGTAAAGCCCAAACTGGATAGAAAGCTGTCTATCCTACCATACCAAGTTCTGCACACATATATGACTACACCATGCTGTCTTGAAATCCATCTGGTGCATCTTCTATTGCATCACTTTTATATTTCTCAATGCTGCCAACTGCAACATGCTTGATTTGATAGTTCCATTTGGAAGTCACAACAGAATTCCCTTCAGCTCTTCGGACTGCATCCCAAACATCGTTCTTCATGATCGACGGATCATGGCATTCTCCCCGTATTCTGGGAACTTCAATATCTTCAATAGATAATTTTGTTGTTGAGCAAATGTTGTAGTTCTTCTTTTGTAGGTGATGGCATACAATCTTTCCTACAACAAGTTAAATTGCATGATTAGAAAACATCTCATAGTTTTCAGAACAAATTCTTACACATAAAGAAATATGTCATACAGTCATGCAATTGTCTTAGCCAATGCTTCAATACAACATTTATCCATATCCCGTAACTTTCTAGATGCCTTCCAATCTCTACCAAAACATTGTTAAGAGTGTGCACAACTCCCAACATGTAAGCAAAGAGGTTTCATTCTAGATAAGTAGCAATGGAATGTTGTACAGTGCCATAGGCCACTTACCCATGCATATTAGTAGTATACTGTTCATCAACGCAATTATTCTAATATGCATAATACACAACCTAATTCTAGGAGCATCAGTATGTACATTATTGAACAATATTATTTAAGAAATGACAATTCAAATACTTATATTTGTTTGTTCGTTAGGTGGACTCCCTCTGAGTCTTCGCTTCCTTGTAGGAGCTACTCGATTCCTAATATGAAGTAGCTTCTTCTACACCTTTTTGTTGTGGAATGTAGAGAGATGGTCAACTCCCTCTGAATATCTACAACCTTGCAGAAACCACTGGAGTGTACTCCCTCTTGATCTTTGCTTCCTGGATTACTTGTCCTTGAACTTATATTCATTCTCGATCCCTATGCATGCTTGTTAGTATCATCATTGTGTTATCCTCTAGGTCTCATACGTAATCAAACATTCATTAGTATAATCACAATAATATCAAGCATGTATAGTCAGGATCATTTCAAACACAGATAATAAACATTAGTGTTCAAGGTTTCAAGGAAGTCTTCTTTTACTCATGCATATTCTTATTTGATCATAGGACTCTTTTGGTTAGTTAAATCATCAATCAAGATAAGAGATATAATATGCATAAAATCCGTGATTACTCAAACCTATACCTTCATGATTCTTCTGGTTAGTCATATCATCAATTACAATATGCATACAACCATGACTATTCAAACCTATGACTTCATGAATAATAATTATCAACCACACAATAGTATAAGATCCTAACACAAGGTAGGATTCTATCTTGATATAGGAAAAACATACCTGGATTAGCATGCTAGCTAGTTATGTCTAACATACTCGCATAATGTCTTCTGGTTCTCTTCAGAGACTTGTGCTAGTAACCTGCGTGTCTCATAAGTTAACCATTGTAGAAACAAGTTATACATACCTCGAAAGTAGATCTTTTATGTGATCCATGACAATGGATGACTCCTTGTCTTCATGTCACCATGATCATACGTTCTTGAAACCATAACATGATTTGTCTTTCTTGGTGTACCTTTCATGTTAGTAGACAACATAAACCTCATATAACACCATAATGCATTAGTACAATCATAAGTGTCAACACCCTAATCAATGAATATTTTCTATCGTGCATTCATAATTTTATTAAGGTGATATGACAAGTCTAAAATCAAGATTGTACTAACCATAATAACATGAAGACAATCCTACCATAAAATTAATCATGAACAAATATCGAAACATACCTCGATGAGTCATACCTATCGAGATCGCTTGTAATATTCTTATGTAAGGCCTTAGCCTCATCTCCCTCTAAAACAAGAACTTCTTTACTTATGAAGGTGACCAATCCATCTTCTTCTAGGATTAACCCAATCTACTTGATTTGCAAGAACTGGACCTGGAGCTGGATGTGGGTTTGTCAGAGAAACCCAAAAAATTCAAACTTTGAATTTCAAACTTCCTAAAGGATAGAAATATGCACCTTGATGAGCTGATCAAGCTGGTATATTCAGAATTTGAAAACTGCAAAGTTTCACTCCTCAATTTTGCCTTTGAAACTTCCGGATTCACTGGTCATGACCTTGAACTGGGGTTTGATGAAGCCCACTCTTCTGTCCAATAAAAAGGTTTGATCCAAAGCTCTAAGCTTCTATTTTTCTGAGGAGCTTCCAGCCGTGGTCACAGATTTCAAAAATTCCCATTTTTACAGAAGCCCTAATTTTTCACTTTTCTGATCAAAGTCCCGAACTATGGTCTTATCAAGCCTGGCCTTCTGCCCAACCAAAAATTCTGATATTGGTCTCTAAATTTCGATTTTGATGAGTAGCATCCAGTTGTGGTTTTTGATTACAAAAATTCCAACTTTCTCCGAAGCCCTAAATTCTGGAAGCCATGAATGAAGGTACTCAAAAATAATTCTGGTTTGACAGAAATATGTACCTGATTTTTTCTAGTGTAACTCCAAACTTTTCGATCCACAGAGTCTGAAACTGTTTCCTGAGATAGCCTGACCTGTTATCTTTCCATCCTGATAGTTCTGACCTCAATTGGACTCTCAGAGAGAGAGTTATGCCAAGTGTCGCAACGTGACCTGTTTATGGGATAATACAGGACAACAAACTTGTACGGCGTCCCACGAGTCACTGTTTCAACTTCGGCCTCTGAAAATTGTTCCTGAGATAGCCCGACCTGTTATATTTTCATCTTGATAGGTCTGACCTCAATTGGATTCTCTGAGAGAGAGTTATACCAAGTGTCGCAACGTGACCTGTTTATGGGATAATATAGGAGAGTGAATGTGTACGGCATGCCACGTGTCACTGGTTCAACTTCGGCCTCTGGAAACATTTTCTGAGATAGTACAGTCTTTTTACTACCAGTCACTTTCTACTAAATTTCATTTGGAGCTTCCTAGCCCAAGTTATGACCTTTTTCCCAAGGTCATCTGATTTTGACTCAGATCTGGAAGAGGTAGAAACCCTATATTGTACAGCTCATAAATCACAAAGTACAATGAATTAGAGGTTTTCCTTTGGACACAAGGTACATGGGTATTTAATCGTCGACCTGTAAAGATTTCAGATCTGAAAACTTCACCAAATCGGATTTATAGCGAAAGTGATACGATGACTGGTTTTTGCTATATCAAACCCTAGCATCGTAAGTGCAACAAGTGTCATACATGCCATATCATGCCTTCTTTCAGGCTAGCTCTGATACCATGTTAAATTTTCAGAATTTACTTCAATCTGATCTAGGATCTTAACTGAGAGAACAACATGTACAGCATATCACTCATGGAGACAATAATGCAAGCACACAAGAGACACAAAGATTTACTTGGGGAAAACCATAAAGGTGAAAAACCCCAATAACTTCCTTAGAGATAGATAGAGCAATGATACAACCCAACCATAAGAGATAGACATATCCTAGAAGTAGATCCTCCTCCTCCATACGTGCGCCACTCCTCCTTGAGTGCATGAGTGAGAAGTGAGTGATCAAATAGAGTGCCTTTCACACTCTATTTATACTTAAGTTGACTTGCCTTTTACATAAACCATGTAGGCTCGAACTTAACCACATAACATAATGCTGACTGGGCTGACCCCAATAGGGTGGTCTAATAACCCTTCGACCCACATGGACAACCCCCAATAGGGTGGTCTAATAACCCTTTGACCCACATGACTTATACAGGGCTGACCCCAACAAGGTGGTCTAATAACCCATCAAGTATAAGTTATGACACTTACAATATAAATGACGACACTTCCGTATAGAGGAATAATACCATCTCTATAGGAGTACAATATACATATATGTGAAATACATTCTGAAGTTACATATACATCAACATTTTTTGGCCTTTTGGAGGCTTTTTAAATGGTTTTGTGGCCTTTTGGAGGCTTTTTAATGGGATTTTAAGGTTATGGAGGTAAATATGGTAGGAAATATGGACAAGTGAGTCATGTAATGGGGTAGATGAGGTAGTGAGCACTTTTTGGGTGTTAACACCAGGTAACTACCACATGTATGAGGAGGATATTGAGCCCCTCATGAAGGATTGGCCCGCCGACTTCCATGTGAAAGTCATGGATGTTGAGACAGACTCTGAAGAGGACAAGCCAATCCCGCTCACATGCCCGATTGTTGAAGACACTAGGAAGCGGAAAGAGCTAGAGACTCCGTAGAAGCCGAAGGCAAGGAAGAAGATGAAGGCTACAAAGACCCCATCCGAGGCAGTCCTGAATGAAGATGATTACGAAATGATAGTTAAAACAGTCTCAGAACAGATGAAGGAGCTCATGGCGGCTAATTATAAGAAGGACATGGCCATCCAGGATGACTTGCAACAGACGCGGCTCGCAATGCAAGGCCTGATGAAGAAAATGGACGATGTCTAGAAAAGCCTGATCTTGCCACGTCAAACAAGAGCTGAAGGGAGGTCAGTAGGAACCTCACAACAAACACCCCCGTAGAAAGCTATAACGCTGCCGACGAAGACTAGAATTGTCCATGTGGACCCACTGGCTATTTCCTTAGCAATGGCAGAACAAATAGTGTTGGACACAAAGGGTGTCGAGCGGGTAGAGCTCGACTTGGAAAAAATGCCCCAACCAGGATTGCACTTCATACACACACAGATCATTGAGGAAATGCATGAATGGACGGTGGAGTCAATGAAGTCACAAGCTGAGCTCACCGTGGCAAACAGGAAGCTCGAGTTGCACACGAAAATGGAGCTACGAAATGAACAAGACCGCCAACAAACCTTGAAGACTACCATATCTAATTTTGCGAAGGAGATTGAAGGTATAGAACTCCAGAATGATCCTGTAGACATAGTTCTGAGGATCGGAGATAAGGTAAGATCCTTAAAGTCGGAGATGCATGATAAAGAAATTTTTGATCAGGCTGATATTACCTTGTTGAAGGAAAAAATGAACATATAGGCGCCATTCACTGAGCAATAGTTGAGAGAGAAAGCTGTCAATACCGCCACGCAGAACATAATGAGTGGCATGGATCAGTGCCAAGATCTGTTGGAACAAGTTTCCAAGGCATTCACCGCCCTTGAAGAGGATCAGGGACTCCTGCAGGTAAAGACCACGGTAAAAGAAAAATAGACCACGTTAGAAAAATTGGATGCAAAGCTCAAGGCTTTGCCATCCAGGGAGAGGATGTCCAGGTACAAGGAAGTATCAGGCTTAAAGAAGCAAGTCTAGGAATTAAGAGAGAAGGAGACTGATTTGGACAATCAGTCGCATCAACTCCTGGAGGATGATATAGCAGTGTCGTAGCAGATAGAAGATAAGCTAGAGGAAGTGCGTGAAAACCAGGAGTAGGTACAAGACTAGATTGGAGAAGAGATAACTCCAGCATTACTTAAAACAGTTCAGCAAGTTGAGCAGGATACGAAACAAGCAGTGGAGCAGTTGCTTAGTGTATACAATGTGTTCGCAGCCAAACTAGTCCCACCGGTCGTGGAGCAAAGTGAGACTACTGAAGCAGCAAGTGGCTTGGGGACGATCCACAAGTAAGTGTTAAGGGCATGTTGGGCCCAGGTTGAGACAAAGTTTTGGAAACACCTTTTTGTGACAAGCAGGGAAAGTTGAGCTTAGCGCAGTGCAGAAATACCATTTTGTCTAAGTATTGAGGATGCTGCGAAGATGTGCACAACACCCATGTTTTGATCAGGCTGTGAAGCTGTACGCAGCATCTGAATTTTGGGAGCACCACGAAGACCAGTGCTACGAGGAAGCAATGTTGCGAAGCAGTCATGACACGTGGAGCCAACAAAGCAGAGTGCTGGACATGAATCGGGTGCAGATATCGGATGGACCGGCAATGGCCTATGTTTGGAAATATTCTCCAGAAGTGCCAAGTGGCGGGCACGAGCAAATCAGGAAGGCGGCCAATGTACGAATTTGTTGAGGAAAGCGACATCTTGGCACACTTGGTGAGAGAAACCGTTAGAGGTGAACAATTTAGAGGAGGTGACCTGTTGGCACATGTGCGGTAGGAAGGCTGATAGTGACGGATTGAAGATGTGGCAAACCACCACGATGCAGTGGATGCTACCAGATGCCAGCAAGCCGGCTTATGGAAACCGACGTAGTTTGTAAACCCTAAGGGTTTTTGGGTTTAGGTCTTCGGCTTTGTAAAGACATGACCTCAGAGGCATGATCTATAAAAGAAGACAATTTTGTATGGGATGGGGCTAGTTTGTTGCTAGAGTTAATCTTTGTATGACTTCTGTATTGTAAAATCTCTTGAGTCAAGAAGATTGTAAAGGATCTGTAGCTGTGTGCTCAGGGGCCTAGTTTTGAGAGGAAGGATAGTCTGTAGTTGAGTGCGCAGACTAAGAATGGTTGTCCCCATCCCTTTATAAAGAAATATACTACCAACCGTTCTTGTGGACATAGCTTCCCACCTAGGGGAGTGAACCACGTTAAATCTCTGTTGTGTGATTGTGCTTATGAATGAATGCTTACTTGTGTTTTCTGTCAATGAATGTATGAATGTTTCCTTGCATAATGTTATGAGAGAGATTTTATATGCATTTTCCGTTAAGAGAAGTATGGAAATGATATGTAAGCTTTGCATGGATGGTTGAAGGGTGAACGTTTATTCTTGTGCATGAAGACAGTAACTCAGTCAATTCGTTAAGTATTTTCTTACGCAGTGTATAATTGTGGATTACATCAATCAGCTAGGTTTGAATCATGATATCTTGAGTTAATGAGTGAAGGTTAGAAGGCTAGACAGTCAAACATCTGAATGAATGGAAATGTGATATTCATCTCATTACATTAAGCACTCTCAACATAACCCCAGTATAGGATAAAGTTGGAGTGTTCGCAGCTTCGGTAGAAGCCCCGCAGTAGAAGAACACAGTGGTACGGACCACAGCGTTACCCATCACTGCGTAGTCTCACCTCGCAGCACATACAATATGTCGTGCTGCGTTGTACGTCCATCCAAGTAGCTCATCACTTACTATGGAAATCCGATTCCGCAATAACCCATAGATACACCTTGGATGAGACCTCAGCCTGCTTGCAGGTTGTTGTCGAAAGCGCCGGTGTGAAGGGGTCTTGTTGGTCAAAGGGGAAACCGCAAAGAACCTGGGTCTTATAGAAAACCTCTGGGTTAGTTATAGCAAACACTAACATCCGCTGTGTGTCTTGTCTTGTCATACGCAGTAGGTGTGTCTTCAACACATGGTACTTCACTGCGCAATGGGATCCTTGTTTATTTAGGTGTTGGTTCTCTGAAGGTATCCCTTGCGTCAACAAAAGCTTCTTTGTTCTTCTTCAGATCCATAGTAGGCATCTTTCCTGGAGCTTTTCTTATGCATATTGTTTCAAGAGGGCCCTGCTTCGCATGAGCCTCTCCTGAAGTGGAAGCCTCTGCTCCCCTATCACGGCCTATCTCCATGCCACTGCATGTGACTATTTTAATGCTAGAATTTGTAGGTCTTGTCTCTACTGCGATCCACTGGATGTTCGGGGCTAGCGTGTCTATCCTTCTTATTTTCTGCATCTCTACCTCTAGCACCGGGAAATCTTCTATAACATGCTCAAATGATTTACAATAATTACAGGTGGTGTAGGGGTTTACACAGTCTCTGGATACGTGACCTGGCTGGCGACAGTTATAGAAGATGACCCTGCCACAGCCTCTTCCTTGTGATAGGCCAGTATTTCTTTCTCTACCACGGTATCCACCACCATGGCCTCTGTAGACAGATTGATCATAACGCGTGTTTTCTTGATTTGGTTGGTTATCTTCTTTCACTATGTACAAGCCAGCACCTCTCATTGAATCCATGTCGTGCTTTATTTCATTCATTAGTTCATAGGCGTGGCAGTTGGATTCATCATGTCCAACTGATTTACAGAAATTACAATATGGATTCTTACGCGTCTTCACATATTTATGTATTAGGTAACAATCTTCAGGTCTATGACTAGTAGTTCTGCAGATCTGACACCAGGGTGCCTGGTTCTGATTGATGGGGTTAGGCGCACCAGTGCCGAGATAGTCGCGGTGTAGGGGACAATGTTCACGATCATGTCCTTCTCCTTTGAAACTTATGCACAAGATCTCATGATGAGGTTCATATCGCTTCTCTTTTCCATTCTTCATGCTCTGCAGCTCCAGTGTCAGGGTGGTAAGCTAGTTCTGAATTTGCGTCATCCCAGAACTAGACTCACCGATCGGCGAAGCCTCCAACTTCATCGTGATCTCTAAGGCCTCTTTCTGTGACATAACCTTTGGTTGCATCAATGGTAATCTAATGTGGGGTAACAGAGTAGCAACGAACCATTCCTTGTGTTGATCCAGGGCTATAACAAAGCATACTTGGTGTAGTAGGGTCTTGAACTTCTGATCAAACTCCCAGACTGATTCAGTCAGTCTCTGCTTGATTTCCTTCAGCTCAGTTATACACTGAGATTTAGATTTTGGTTTCTTAAAATTTGCTATCAGCGCAACTTTAATCTCTGCCAGGGTTCTGGGCTGCATGGTAGAATACTTCATGAACCAGTGTAGCGCTTTATCTTTGAATGTGGTAATAAGCTGGGCTTTCTTCTCATCATCATCCCGAATCTGTCTGACACTCCATACAGCTTCACAAAGGAACCCGTGCTAATTAGGATCTTCTAGACCGGTCCCTTTGAATATAGGCAGCTTCATATCCGTATGGGCCATGGCTCTAGGGGGAGGTGTAGCACTCGAAGGGGCACCTTGAGGTGTGCCCTGAGGGGTGCTAGGGTGTCGTAAAGGACTCTACGCAGTGAAAACAAATGGGCGTATAGGGGTAGATGTACTAGGCTGTGTATTCGGAGGGGTTGGATCTGCAAGTGGAGGATTCTGAGGGATAAATGGGGGTGCAACTTTGTTTTCAATATCAGAAGGAATCTCAGTATCTACGTGGAGTCCAGAGCCTCTAGGATTCTTATTGAACTTGTATCTTTTCCCACTTCTTAATTTGTGTGTATCTTCATTGGAATCGCTATAAATACTATTTACCATGACAACTTGAAAAGATTACTGCATTCTTAAAACACCTTTTTCAGCTAACAGCATCTTAATGTATAGACTGAGATTGTTCAGGAATTTACCTTGGAAACATTCGAAAAAGTGCCTCTGCTTGGCTGTAGGATTTGAGTGTATCCACAACAAACTCTGTGACAAATCCTTCTAGCATATGGTCGACCCAAAAGTCCATTGCATGCGTCAATGTGCTGTCTATTGCTTTGAGCTGTGATATGAGCTCAGGATTCCACTATGTAGGAACGCCTCCTTGAAAACATGTTTTATTTTCTGCGAGCCACGAGATCCATGCATGCAGCTCGTTCGGAAATGTAGCCCATAAAATATCGTGGATGTCATCCAACAGATATCTTTCTGACCACTCTGTGTCACTTAGATGCGGATGTCTGTTCTCTTGTCTTTTAAAGTCTCTTATGGTCTTATCTCACCAAGCCTAGATTTCTGTCTTCTTAGGGTGCCAGTCCAATGAACTTTCCAGGAACTCAGACTCTTCGTCACTCATCACGACGGGAACTCATCATGGATTCGAGCACGGCACCGAAACCATTTGTTGGATATACAATGCTGACTAGAGGTTTTATGAAGACCCAGGTTCTGTGCGGTTACCTTAAACCAACAAAACCCCTTTGCACCGACCCTTTCAGCAACAACCTGCGACCAGGCTGAGATCTCACCCCGAGGTGTTTCTAATGGGGCACTGCGGACTCAAATGTCCACAATGAGTGATAAGTTGATGACTATGATGAAGTTTGCAGCAGCGCACCGGTTGTGTGCTACAAAGATCGGTCTGCGCGGCGATGGTTAACACTGCAGTCCGCACCACTACCTTCTTCCTTACTACGAGACTTAATACTACACTGCGAATACTGCCAACTTGACTTCCTATGCTTGGACTAAGTGCAAAATGTTTAAGGCAGTGAGTTGAATACCACTGATCCGCTCAGTCATATACTTAACTAACTTATTACTTAATGCTCATAACAAACGCTTAGAATGTTACTATTTTAAGCATAACCCTCAGGTGGGAAATAACTGTTATACATTCATCGAATGAATCCATTCAAATACGTAAATAAATTTCCCCATGCTCAAGAAGATGATAGATTCACTGTTCCTAGAAGCAAAGCTAATATTAACCATACATCCATTCATGCAGACCTAACATATCATTCCATACTCTCTTGATGGCGAATGCATATAAAATCCTTCTCATAACAGACTGCAAGCCAATATTCAGACACCCAACTACAGAAACAGATAAATATAAACACACATATAAACATTCAGTCACTCAACACACTATTTAACGTGGTTCACTCCCCCAGATGGGAAGCTACATCCACAAGAAATGTGTTTGATATTTCTTTTAAGGAAGGGTTCACAGTTCTTAGCCACGCACTCAACAGCTGCTCTCTTCTTGCTCAGATAGGTCTCTGTGCACTCAGCTGCAGAGCCTTTACAATGTTTTCTTGGCTCTAAAGATATTACAATACAATATGGTCATAATGACTAGCCTCTCTCATCTTGAGCAACTAACACCAACCCTTCCTATACAAAGTTGTCTTCTTAATATAGATCATGCCCGAAGGTTGTGTCTTTACAACATTGAAGACTGAAACCCTTAGGGTTTCCAAACCACTACAGTCCCTCTGAACCATCATGTAGGCTTTTGGTAGTGATTATGCTATTGTGGCAGTCCTCCATGCCTTAGATCCATCACTTTCATCCTTCCTATTGTGCGCACACCAACAGGTCATCCACTTCGAGACGCCCTTACACTAATGGACTCGTGTGATTGGCTCAGCTCCCAGTCTCTTTCCCTGCAGGCCGTTCATCCTCTAACGGCCGCGTACAAGTGGCTCAGCTCCAGTCATTGTCCGTCTTTCATTTTCCTCTTAATAGTCACGTACTCTGCTGCATGCCAAACTATCACTTTCCTGACCCATCCTCTGCTTAAAAGACTGGTTTAGTTGGCCGCCTTCCTGATCTGCTTATGCCCTCAACTCGGCATCTTTCCAGTAGCCTTACCAAAAGTAGACCACTGCAGGTCTGTCCACTATATCTGGCCATCCTCCTTCTGGTAAACAACTTTACTGGCTCCACATGGCCTACTACCTTCGCAGCACTGAACCTGCGCAGTTCTGATCTTCGCAGCATCCTTCAAAAACTCGGTACTACGCACATCTTCGCAGTACTCCCAATACTTAGCCAAAATTTACTTCTTTTCTAAGATGCACTCAGCTCATCTCCATCTAGCCTAAAAAATGTTATAAAAAGTGGCCCTGTTGGGCCAGGCTCAACATGCTCATTTGTGAGAAGGGCATATTGAAGATGCATCTGGATCAGTAAAAAACCTGGTGGGTGGAGGCTGTGGGTACCGCGACAGTAGGGGGGTGGTACATGGAATGATAAGGGGTAGATGGGTGCATGTCATGATGAGACTGTGAGTGAAACTCAGGAAGAGAGTGATCTTACAAGGGGAGGAGCAAGGTTTCGATAGGAAAAGAGGCAGAGGACAGGGGAGGAGAGGTCCTACTATGATCGGAACACAAGGCTACCAAGGAAGACCACATGGGATGAAGCGACATCATAGTCCTGACAAGGACAACTAGGATATGCTTAGGGTATAGGCAAGACGGAAGCCCAGAAACCAACGTACCTACACCTCCGCTCACTGTCAATGAACCAGTAAGGAATACCACTTCGACACCACCGTGTTCATCAGGTCAACAAAATTTAATTGCTGGTAGCTCAACGACTGGAGGAAGGAAGCCCAGGATGGCGGGCAAGGATACAAAGTTACTGTTGTTCCATGAAAATGGAACAGATAATACTGAGCAGTACTAGTTTTCATGTGAAGCAGTATGGACGGTAAAGCAAATTACTAATGATAATGCCAAGAAAGGAAAATTGGTGACAACCCTTTGCAATCACGCATTAGACTAGTTTATGAAGTTTGTGCAGGTTCCCTGTAGGCACTCTAGAGAAGACGCTGGATGAATTTCGAGCTGGATTGATAATGGAGTTCAAAAAACCCAAATTTGAAGCGCAGTATATTACAGAGTTAAAAGAGATTAAGAAGTATCCCAATGAATCTGTGTGTGATTTTGACCAATGATTTAAAATGTTGATGGCGAGGGCCAGCTTCGACATGAGCACTGTCCAACACAAAGAATGGTTCATCGCGATATTTCTCCCACACATTTGATTACCACTAATGCAACAGAACATTACAACACCAAGTAAAGCTTTGGAAATTTTAATGCAGTTGGAAGCTTCGTTGATTGGTGAGAATGTAGCTAGGATGTCCCAGATTCAGACATAGTTGGCCAATTTGACCATATAACTACAAGATCTTAAGAAGGGCAAGGAACAATGTGAAGAAGTATGGTGTACGCGATGTCAAGGAGAAGGGCATACTAAGGATAATTTCCTAGACTTTCACAATGATTTGCTTTCAGGAGCACAGAATCCATTGAATGGCGGAGACATGCCGTGGTGTCTCATCTGTCAGGTATATGGGCACTTCCATGACGAATGCCAATACATGCAGAAGATTGTCACAAAACTAATGAACCTATATTATACATTCTACAAATCTATGGGACACGAAGATAAATATTTTCGTGCATATGGGTTGCTTCAGGAGAGAACGTACGATGCATTCTATGTGAAGGACTAGCAGCGTGTCATACAACAACTGCAACCACAACTAGAGGTATCCCAGTTGCTACCTCAACCGCAGGTGCAGTTCGTACCACAGCAGGAACCACAATAGTTTATGCCGCAATATGCTCCGATGCAAATGGCTCCATAGCAGCCATAGTACGTTCAACAACCACAGTATGCGCAGCAAGGGCAAGGCTTGCAATCGAATCCTATGCAGCAATAGTTCAATCAACCACAGTACTAGAAGCAGGGAGGATTCGGTGGAGGATTACAGAGCAGACGTTGCAGAGGATTTGGTCGTAGAGGAGGACGAGGAAGTCGCGAACCTGTTCAGTTCTTTCATTGCGGAGTTTGGGGGCACTACCAACGAGATTTCCCACAATTGCAGACGTAGTGTACGTTTTGTTTTGTTACAGATCACAGAGTAGAAAAATTCCCATAGTTGATTGCATGATGGCAAGCAGGGAATCTGTGAAGATGCTCATAGAAGATCCAAAGAGATGATGTAAACCTCACAATGAAATAATTTAGGAATAACAGAAGAAGAATAGAGTAGAAGAACATAGATCCAAAGGAGCTCAGATAGAGGTAGGATAATTACACGTGATACATTAATCTGAATAGTAAAAAGGTAAATATACAATGCTCAGGATTCGAATACACTAGGTGTGATTTGAATTAGCCTGCATGGACAGATCCATAATCAGTGGACTGTCATCAAGTCATAACTAGGAGTCCAACTCATCATCAGTGAAGTCATCAATGCACAAGTAATAGTCAACCAGAAGTCAAACTGAGTCTAACTCAATGTGGTAGGTGTAATTGGCACATGGAAGCACTAATGTAGTGAAGGAGGCCTAGTGGAGGGCGATAATGGACCTAACTAGAGTCAGAACAGCCTATCTAGTGACACTGGAGGTCCATTGGAGTGATAAGGTCAGTAAGAGTGAGCAAGCCTAAAATCAGGGAGAGACCTCTTGTTAATTGAACATAACTGGACTGGTAGGTGAAGAAGTGCACCTCTCTCATGCAGTAGGTGAAAGGAGGGCGCACTAGGCACTAGGAGGGCTGAAATTGATCAAGAAGAAGCTCTGGGGGCTAGCTAACTGAGGGCTAGGTGATGGGACTGATGAATGGAAATCCATGCAAACCCTAGAATGCATGCAAACCCTAAAAGACTGAAAATGAAAATGACTCAAAAGCTAGTAGGACGAGGATGGAGTATAGGAATATCCTAATAGAATATTCTGCAGTTGCAGAATCAGAATCAAGTGCAGCAATTGGCACAGAACTAGAACCAGCATCCGAATCAGAATGCTAACCAGAATGTGAACCAACCGAGGAATCCACCGCTGAACTAGACTCAGGGTGTGACTATTGTAGCTAAGGTTTTCACCCTAGCTTGTGCAAATGATCACCTACTACGGAGAAGGGATTCCTTAGTAGCAGTTCAGAAAAACAAATGAAAGACAATACAATAAAATGATAATTATTCTAAACAGGTGCATAAAACAGAAAAGACAAGATAATAAAAAGGGTTTTTGTATTGATTATACCTCCAATGTGAAGGTTGGTGGAGCTCTTGCAGCAGTCCAGGAGGGTTCCTTCCAAGCTTCCAGCTTTGCTCCTTTCTCTTTCTCCAAAGGGTTGGAAATGGGCCAAAGGGGCACTCAAGGGTGAGTTAGGGTTTCAATAGTGATTTTGGCAGAGTAAGGGTGAATTTTACTGTGGATATGAAATGACGGGCCTCCATCACCTATTTATAGGTTTTTAGTGGTGGAGTGCTGGCCCATGGTTTTGGGAACGATGTGGTTTAGGTCAGTTGTATAGGGTTTTTGCCTCCTTTTTCCCTCTTTTTCCTCTTTTTTATTCCCTTTTTAGAGGGTTTTTGCTATTTTGGAGGAATTGTGGATTATTTTGGAAGGAAAAAGGGGTTTTTTTGGCCTTTTGGAGGCTTTTTTAATGGTTTGGTGGCCTTTTGGAGGCCTTTTCATGGGATTTTAAGGTTTTAGAGGAAAATATGGTAGGAAATATGGACAAATGAGTCATGCAATGGGGTAGATGAGGTAGTGAGCACTTTTTGGGTGTTAACAGATTGCCCCTTGATGTGTGAGGGCAGGAGCTCATCGCATGGCCGATAGACATCATAAGTCTTGTATGGTTTTCCTGGGGTGTGGAGAAGAGAAAAAACAAGCTAGAGCCTGGAACAACGGTCCCGAACAAACTGCAAAAAATGAAAGTACATGACGTCAATAATGAATGAGGATTAATATGAACATATGGACGAGGGGGGCATTCCCATGCTTGTATCAAGATATAGAATAATAATAACAATGGGGTCGAAAATATGGGGACCTGAAATATACATGGCCTTAAATAATGAATGAGGAAGAATCTCAATATACGGACGAGGCGGGCATACCCATGCTCGTATCAAGATACATAAAAATAACTGTGAGGCCCGAAAAAGGGGAACCTGTAGAATACATAGAGAACCACTGTGTACATCATAAGGGTCCAGAGGGGACACAAATATGGGACATATTGCTGGGTTGATCATGTCTGATATGAAAAATGGGTACACTGGAATAACAATAGTGCTACTGAGTGGGGTACCATAGGAACTAATGAGCTGCTGGATCATAGTGACGGGGAGTCATACCCTCAATGGTACACTGAACTGGAACTGAACTGGGTACTCAAGGAAGCATATAACTGGATGGCTTCCGAATACAATTGCCAATGCAGCCCGAACATCCACGGGAACATATAACTGGGTGTTCCGAAGTGACTCACCAATGTGCTAGAGTCGGGGGAAATCCGGGGTCTTCGACGAATAACTGAAGGGATATAAACCCTGCACGATTCTCAATGATGCGATCAAGGTATTGAAGTCGAGCATGTGAGAAACAACCACTCGGAGAGGCAATGATGACTCGTCTCAAAATGGTCCATAGGCACTCACCACAGATGGTGATGGGTCCAAGGCGCAGGGACCTCTGGAATAGAGGGGTGGTCGTCGACAGAGGGAGACCAACAACTAGCAAGGAAATGATGTTTGCTTGATAGGATCACGAGGTGGAGAACCGAAGTGTGATAGTACTGATGGTAGGACTATCAGACTATGGAGGATACCTGGCCAAGTATAGTGGGTGGACTCAAACTTCCTTTGTTCAGAGTATGATGGTGGGGATGATCGGGAAGCATATGAAACTGACTGGTGGGAAAGGGATCATAGCTGTACTGGATCAAGGATAGTGACTAGGATGAGTGATACTCAAGCTGGTGTAAAATGGTAGGAGACTGCAAAATACTTTGAACAAAGGAGACCTAATTGGGGGTGCTGCCGAGATGATCGATCATAGTGCCGAGAGGCATGGGGGAACTTCTTCATGGGTTAAGGAACTAGAAGAAGTGTGTATAAAATGGTACTGTTGTGTGTATTTATATGAGCCCAGGACAGTTCATGATCGTGATTGCTTTCAATTTTAAGGAGTCTGAAAGCGATAAGAAGACTCTGAAATAATGAAATGGTACTATCGTGTGGATTTGTACAAGCCCAGGACAGTTCATGCTCGTGGTTGCTTTCAATTTTAGAGAGTTCGAAAGCGATAAGAAGACTCCAGGGGGTTGCTTTTTCGTGTGTTAGTCTCCAAGGCCCAAAGAAGCAGAAAACGATGCAATGAAGAACTCTTCTAGCCAGTGTGACTAGAGTATTCCTTTTTCGTAATTAGTCAACCAGGTCTGGAAAAGGGTTAAACTTATACCAGATAGATGCCCTTTCAGGTACTTTAACGAGCATGAAAGGAAGCAAGATTTCTCAAGGATCTTTTCATTGTTTTAGGAGTCAGAAAAGAGCTGAATAGAAACTCCCTAAGTTCATTTTTTGTAAAGGACTTGTCCGGCCCAAAAAAGGGATAAAATTATACCGATCAAAAGGAATGTCCAGGAAAGGAGGAAGTGCTCAATCAAGGAACATTGATGATGACCAAGAATGAGGGAGGTGGGGAACACTGGTGGGCCTCCTTGCGGGATAATGAATGGTGGCAAAATAATGAAATAATTGTAGTATGACAGGAGTGAATGGCTCATGTAAAAATGTGGAACAATTCGATGGCGTCCGATGTGGTGCGCAAATCGAGGAAGCAAGGTGTTGGGACACAATGGTGAAATTGTACCTGGTGAGAGCGAGAAATGATCTCAAGCATCATCACGAGCTTGGAAAACTGAATCCAGCAATATATAAAGTGTCAAAAATGGATAACGGCCAAGGTGGCACGCAAACCTAGGTGACGGGGGGCATTTTGGGAAAAATACCCAAAAAAATATGGGGGTGAGAGCGATAAATGATCTCAAGCATCATCATGGGATTGGAAAAATGAATCCGATGATATAAAATATATCAAAAATGGAGAGCATCCGAAGTGGCATGCAAATCGAGGCGACTAGTGGTGTCTAAAAAATGCTCAAAAAATTCTTTGGTGAGAGCGAGAAATGATCTGAAGCATCATCACGAGCACGGAAATATGAATCCGACGGTGCAAATGGTGCGAAAAACGGAGGTCATAAGGACTCCAGAATGGTCAAAGGAAATAACTAGGTTAAAAAATTGTTGCAAATAAAGGTGAGCCCACCAAGCCAAGGATGTAGTGGTGGGGAGAAATGTTGACCCGGGGGGAAGAATACAAGGTGTATCAAATCAAATCAAATCTATAAGTGATATGTGACCTCAAAAATGGTTGAGATCATGCATGTGAAAAAGTGAGCAGGGTTAATGACTTGCCCCCATGCTATGTGCATGGGGTTTGTGATTATGGATCACATATGTGTGGGTTTGAACAATGGGTTCACTGACGTGCTGAGATAGATGTGATGGGGAAGGTTCAAAATGATTGATCATGCCCCCTATCCCAGGGTCGAGGTAATCTATTATGCCCCCGAGCTCAGAGGTGTCAATGTGGTGCTCTATAATAGCGGGGTCAAGACCAGGCATTTTGGTATAGGACCAGGAAAAGACATCACAGAACTCTGGCGAATGTTTTTTGTACTCTCCGATCTCGTACTCAGTGCAGGAGGCTCCTAACGTAATGAGTTTAGGAGCACATGCTGGGGCAGAGATATCAATGTGGATTGTGGGTGAGATGTTGGACATGTTACCTTCCTCAAAGGCATCAGGAGCGGAAATGGGCTCTTTAAACCAGTCAACTTTGGTGGCGAGGAAATCATTGGACTAAACCGCGAATTGGGTGGCTGTGGTGGAGGAGGACTCTTCTAGGAGGAAGTAGGAATGATGGTGCATGTCTTCCCAGGGGTAATACGGGGCAGTGAGAGCCTCTAGAATCTCCTTATCATTGCGGAAACTTAGAGTTGTCAAATCGGTTGATGAGGAAGTGGTAGTAGAAGAGATCATATAGATGGTATTAATCTCACCGGATGAGGGTGATACTGGGTGGTGGATCTCCTCGATTGTGGGGGGTGTTGTCGCAAGGTCCAAATTATTCATCTTGTAGAGAGCTGCTCTGTAATCTGGGAGATCAGGATAGTGATGTGAGTAATGACCGTAAATACCGCATATTGCACAAGGGTGGTTGGTATGCAGTGATTTATCACGAGGGTTAGGGGTTGGATCAAGTTCGACAACCGGGATGTTGGGGTCGTCATCAAGCATTTGCATGTGTTCCTATAATGCAGGTAAGTGTGGACATTGATGAGTTGGATGGCCTAAATCATCACACAATGAGCATTTGGGGGGAGCACGAAACACCGGGGGGGTTTTAACTGCTTTGGGTGAGGGTACAGTAGTGTATGGTTGTGGGCCTCTACCCCCAGTGGGCTTGATAAGAGGAGGGGGATTCGTAGATGACGAAGGGGAAGTGACACCAGGAGGTGGTTGACTAGTAGTGGCAATGGGTTGCACCAGTTGTAGGATGAAATTTGGTGTCGGCAGGGGAACGGGAGGCGAAATATACCACACGGGTAATCCCAAGGTTAACCCGGGGAGGCTAAGAGTAGCCATAATCGGGGCGCTTACTACGCCTGAGGGAGGGAATAGGAAGTGGATTGTGTGGATGGGTGTAACACCAATGTGACTAGGTACCAATGGTGGTTTGGGTAACAAGTGCGGTTGATTGTTGGGTGTTTGTGTATTGTGGGAAAGGGTACATAGGTCAGAGACTTCAGTCGCGGGTGACGGGGGTAGAATGGATTGGAATGTTGAGGTCATCGACATATCTAAGTAAAGGCAGGGTCCTACGGAGGAAACAAACGAGGTAGTTGCACCCCAAATAGGTTGGTCAACCATGGGGAGAACATTTTCGGGTGCAGCGGGGGCATTGGGATGGTAATAGGTGAGTTGGTCAACCTTGACCACGCATCCGTCATCGGGGAACATGATGGTACAAAAAATGGATGAGGCAACCACCTGCATGGTATACATGTAGCTACAGCCAAGTAAGAGGTTATAATCAAGTTGGGCCTTGATGACCTCTATGTCAATGAGCACGGTTTTACCAGCCAACTGGACAGGGACATTAGCTAAAAGAGCTTGGGGTTGAGCCGAACGGCCATCATAGGCTCGTAATGCGGTGGTGGACTGCTGGAGGGTAGGGGACCCCAACTTCTGCCAAATGAATGTGGACATAATGCATGTAGAGGCACCTTCATCGATAATGCACCGATGGATGACAAGATTCTGAACGGAAACAGAAACTTGGAATCGAAGGCATGGTTTGGACTAGTCCAAATCGAAGGCCATCAGTCGTGAATCATTTGGGTCAATAACACCAATGGTGGAGAGCAAAGTCTTTCACTGTGAAGGACAATTTTTTAAGACTTCTAATGCAGACATGGCTACGGGAGATTGGGCTAAGTCATCTACAATGCTGTAATTTGATGCAGCGTGAGCATTGGGGTTATTGTTGATGCGATGAAGTGGGAAGCGAGGTGCTTTGGAGGCGCCATCGAGTGGAGCCGGAGGTATACGTAACTTCTGATCAATGGGATGAACGTTAGTGTTTTTATCAGCGGGAGAGGCTTTAGGGGTGGATCCATATTGGTTCCGACGGGTTTGGAGGTTGACATGAGCAGATGACATCATTAACAAGTGGTGGGTACCATAGTCTAACATGGGTTGATCGGGAGTGACATAATTGATTTGTTGCTGTGGTGGCGTGTTGACTTGAGGGGGAGCCAACGGCTGAGTGTTCACTATGCCTTGGTTTGGTAAGGGGTTTTGCAGCACCAAAGGTTGCTGCTGAGGGGGTGGGGGGTTGGGTGGTTCCTGAGGAGCCGCGTGCCCTTGGAAATGGGAATCATCAGTCCAGAGTTGCCGAGCTTCCTCCAAATGTTGGAAAGCATGTGTATAGTGGCCATAGACCCCAAAAATAGAACAAGGATGGTTTGTTCGCAAATTAGGATTTTTGGCCTGCTTGGGCAGCCGATTAGGGTTCTGGTTGGAAGGTGCCACATTATTGTTGTTTGGGGGATTTGGAGGTTGACCGCCTTGGTCTGGATGGGGTTTGTTCCCATGGTTACGGCCTTTGCCATAATTTTTCTGGCCTTGTTGGCGCTGGTTATTTTGGTTCTGCTGTGGATTTTGTTGGGCGTATACTTTCCCTTGGGAAGCAGGTGGGTTCTGGGGTTGTGCAGGTGGGGGAGCAGACTGCGGTGGATAATAATTAGGGGGAGGCTGCACAGGTGCTGAACCTTGTGGGGGTTGCTGATACGTTTGTAGAATGAGTTGTGGGTTTGCAGCAGGGGCTTCCTGTGGTGGGTAATAAGCAGGTTGGGTTTGAGAGGACACAGGGGCTGGTGCAGCCTATGTGTGGTAATATGGTTGAGGTGCAACTGGGGGGGCATAAGCGGGGGATGCATGACCAAAGCACTGAGGTGCACAGGAGGGTCCATGGGAATGGTGGTGATGTGTCATGGGAGCATACAAATTGGTTGCTCCTGATTAAGATGTAGCCCGCGAAAGGTCGGGGCCATGGCTAGGACATGCTATGGAAAAGGGTTGGGGATGCGAGGCAACACAGCCAATGATGCCATCTGTGGCATGGGATGCCCCCAGCGCATCGTGTTGGGAGGAATCGCCATTAGGGGCGTCAGGTATGATGGTATATAGATAGCCCGACTGGGCGTAAATGAGGTCAAATTGTTGGGCTTTGAGGATGGCCTCTTCTTGAGACTGGGCTTGTTCGGATGCCACATCCTTGTCAATGACAGGAAGGAGGGATTTTAGAAACCAATCTAAGAAGATACGGTCGTCTAACTTGATTTTGCAGAGGCTGCGGCATCGATGCCACTCATGAATGTGGTGAGTGATTGTGGTAACCGTGTTTTGTCTACAAGATAGTAGGATCTCAACTCCTGTGTCATAGCAGACATGTAACTGAAAGAACTGCAGGAAAGTCAAGGCAAGGGAAGTAAAGGTGGCATGGGTCCCATGGGGCTGCTCGATGTACCACTTAGCTGCAGAGCTAGTGAGGGTGCGCTGTAATAGACGGAGGCGGACAGAGTCGTCCACTATGGAGTTGGAGGAACACCATAGATGGAAGGACATAATATGGTTCTGGGGTTCCTCACCTCCTTGCCATCAAACTTAGGTATGTCAGAGGGGAGCTTGGTGGGAATGTGAGGCCACGCAGGGTTGTGTCTGATGGGATCGTTAGTTAGTCTAGCTAGGTCAGGAAGGTTGAGGCTAGCCATGAATGGAAAACTAGTAGAAGGATGTGACATACTAGTGGGTTGGACCATGTTGGGGTCAATTCCCCCAAGTGTAGGGGTAGGGTTTGGGATGTTGCCCCCAAGTGAAAGGATGAAAGTGGTATGGGACGGTCCTGCACCGCCAAGGGTAGTGTGAGTCACTGATGGAGTGGGAATAGGTATGCCAGCTACTAGAATGGGTGCAGTGATCGGAATGGTACATGTGGGCCCCATCGAGGGCATACCCAAAGAAGGGGTGGTAGCTGGTGTGGTGGTGGATGCTTTACCAATGGTCCCTACAAAGAAAGGGGTGGAAGTCACGCCATCCATGGGGATGGTTGGTGCAGTGTAAATGGGGTTCTCGGACTCTGCCTCAGAATCAGAGGTAAAATAAGGGGCGTCTAGCTAGGGTGACAGAGTTCTATGCCATTGACGAGTGGAGTCAAGTGAAAAGGCTCGAGATCTATGATGAGTGGTATCAAGTGATGAAGATCTATGTCTATGACGGGTGGTGTCAAGTGAACCGTGCTGTGGGGGCTCACCCCGGAGGCGCCGAGAATGTCTCAGGGACTCAATGGTGACAGATGGTGTCAAGTATCTGGGGGTTGTGTTGAGTGAAAAACAGCTCAAAAATCCTAATGCAACCGAGTGTGCAGAAGGAGAGCTCAAAAAATATGGCACTCAGGCCAACAACCAACTTAAAACACTTATTGTAACAATTGTGCTACAATAAGTGGAGTATCAACAAAAATGGTCCGAATACCAACAAGCAGCAGGTTTCCTAAAAAATAAAATTAGTGGACTCGCTAGACCAAAAGGAGGTAAGGGAGCATGCAAACACCTAGCTAAATAGTATTCTGACTCAACTAGACATATCCTCTACAAGGTGGTGAAATCCAAGTCAGACAATATGGATAGTAGAGCCAAGTGGCTAAAGATATCCCCCTACTGGGAGGGACACTGGGTAGTCAATCCTAGAAGAAAGGAAACTAAGATACCCCATTCATGACATGTCCAGAAAAGGTGAATCTTCCATTTGGTTCTATCATCGATGTATCCCCATACGGGTGATACACCGAGAACTACAAAAGGTAGCCTTCAGTTACTGAATGGATTGCGGTATTCCACTCAGGCCTTCGGAACCAGTCTGGCGACTTCAACCCTCCTAGGGGAGAGGCCCTCTAATAAAATGGTTGTGATCGTGCCAAAAAATACTAGGGGATTTTGGTTCCCTAATGGACAACAACTATGTCTCAAGTGTAAGCAACCGAGGGGTGTTATTTGGATGCCTATCCCCCCGATCCTACCTAACTACAAAAATTCTTATGTGTTCCCCAAGTGGGGTTATAATGTTGGTTATATTAAGTAGTATTTTAGGGCTCACTTGAATTAGGTGACAGAGTGTGTGCATGTGAGATGATGAACCCAAGTAAAAGTGCCATGGGGTGGGCAACTTTCTAACTAAAAATAACAATATAGGATTTAAACTTTGAAATGCAAAATTTTCTCTTTTTCAATTAAAATGCTGAAATTTAAAAATATTCTGTAAATGGAACATAAATAATACTGTAGAAAAGGCTGTAGGGAAGGATGCCTACAGGTAGGATAGATGGCTGTGCAAGTGCAGAAAATATTGCAGCAAAGTGCTGGGTTCAAAACAGGGAAAAAAGTGCAGAAAACAGACCGCAGATCTGTGGCAAATCTAGGCGGTTGGACCGCGGGAAACAACTCAACAGTCATGGACGGGTTGCGGGATTTTGGCCAAAAGATGCAGTCGGACCATGGGAAATAGGTTGAAAGTCGCAAGCCGGTTGCAGGAAAATGGCCGAAAGCCACAAGCGAGATGCGGGAAAATGGCCGAAAGACGCAGGCGGGTTGCAGAAAAATGGCTGAAAGACGCAAGCGGGATGTGGGAAAAAGGTCGAAAGAAGCAAGCGAGTTGTAGAAAAATGGCTGAAATCCACAATCAGGACGTGGGAAAAAGGCCGACAGATGTAGGTGGGTTGCAGAAAAATGGCTGAAAGCCACAAGCGAGCTACCGAAAAAGGGTTAACAGTCGTTGTCGGACTGCACGAAACAAGCTAATAGCCGCGATCGTATTGCAGATAACAGACTTGAATCCGCTGGTAGGTCGCTAGAAACAGTCTGAGAGGCACGGTCAGATTTTAGGTAAATGCCTGAAAGACGCGACCAGAACGCAACTGCGGGGATAAAAGACACGGTTTACGACAGCCAAAAGGGACAGCCTAAAGGAAAAAATAGGAAAATATTGCAGAAAATTGAAAACGTTTAAAACTTTAAAACTATAACCAGAAATTCAAAGGAACACAAGGGGAGTCGCCAAAACTGTAGCTAAGTTTTTCACCCTAGCTTGTGCAAATGAGCACCTACTAAGGAGAAGGGACTCTTTAGTAGTAGTTCATAAAAACATTAAATGAAAGACAATACAGTAAAATGATCATTATTCTAAACATGTGCAAAAAACAAAAAACACAAGATAATAAAAACGATTTTTGTATTGATTATACCTCCAATGTGAAGGTTGTTGGAGCTCTTGCAGCAGTCCAGGAGGGTTGCTTCCAAGCTTCTAGCTTTGCTCCTTTCTCTTTCTCCAAAGGGTTGGAATTGGGTCAAAGGGGCACTAAAGGGTGAAAGCAGCTCAAGGGTGAGCTAGGTTTCAAGAGTGAGTTTGGCAGAGTAAGGGTGTATTTTACTGTGGATATGAAATGAGGGGCCTCCATCACCTATTTATAGGTTTTTAGTGGTGGAGTGTTGGCCCATGGTTTTGGGAACCATGTGGTTTAGGTCAGCTGTATAGGGTTTTTGCCTCCTTTTTCCCTCTTTTTCCTCTTTTTTATTCCCTTTTTAGAGGGTTTTTGCTATTTTGGAGGAATTTTGGATTATTTGGGGAAAAAAGGCATTTTTTTGCCTTTTGGAGGCTTTTTTAATGGTTTGGTGGCCTTTTGGAGGCCTTTTAATGGGATTTTAAGGTTTTAGAGGAAAATATGGTAGGAAATATGGACAAATGAGTCATGCAATGGGGTAGATGAGGTAGTGAGCACTTTTTGGGTGTATTTCTGTGGAGCCGAGGACACAAGATGCTACTGTTGCGGTCATTACTTGTGGAGGTGTGACTACAGGTGCAAATAGTCCACACCCACTCTTCCAGTTGGAAGGGTAGAAGGTGTCATTTGACATTGATGCTGAGGGACAATTATTCCTTTAGGCACGTCGAGTGATGGAAAAAGATCGTAGTAAGGCTATTATTTGTGACATGCCTTCTACTTTCGATACCACTTCAGAAGTAGGTCCTTCGCGACAGTCTAGCACATTATAAACAGTTCTTGAATGTTGTTTATCCCTGGTAAGGGATCCTGATGCTCTTTCCAAGATTGAAGGGCTGTTGCAGCGACATCCCCAAGGGTGGCAAGATTCTGTGGTAAACTCCTTACAGCAGAGAAAGACAGGTAAGGAAATGCGGATGAACATTAAAATTGGAGACTGTGACGTTGATTTAGTTATTCTAGATCTTAGTTCAGATGTCAACATCTTAACCAAGAAGGCCTGGTAGAAAATGGGGAGTCCCACATTAAGCTAGTCTCCCATACAGCTACGGTTGGCTAATTAGGCCAAGGTGACACCGATTGGGAGAGTTCCATGTCTGGTGGTGGACATTGAGGGAATGAAGACATATGTTGACTTCAATGTCATTGAAGTAGTTAAAGGGGGAAGCTCTTATAAACTTTAAGAAGCGAATTATGACTTTTGAAAATTGTGATCTCAGAGTCATAGCCCCGTTGGATCTGGTTGAGGGACGCAGGTATATTGAACCAGTCAAAGATGAAGATCCCAGTGAATGGGACCATGCATTCAATATTTCAGAAGATTATATTCATTCGACCACCGACAGAGAGCTTGGGTGGCGTAGCTTCACCTCCACGTCTTCTGACTTTGATGACGCATTAGAAAGTTGGTAGAACCACTTGCATGAGGTATCACTCTGCAAATGTGGGTTAGTCATGCAGTCATTATGGCATGTTGCGACTGAAGCTGTTAAACTACCTGTATATGAGGGGCTGCCTGGATTGTCATATTTTCTTGTGGGATTCAAAGAGAGAGTCTCAAAACCACAATGGTTTCTAGCATTAGAGGAAGCGTTGAAGGCTACTCTAGCACATTGGTGGGCGACACATAAGAAATCAATTACAGAATGGTCGCAGTGCCAGAGATTGCTGATAGTTTGCTTCAGTGATATACAAGTTTACCACACAGGGACATATGATGGATGGAATGATTCTGGCAGTCATTTGATGGAATGTCAAATGTTGTGGGCATCGTGATCCGCGATGTCATTTTGAAGGTTGTTCCGATGGCATATCCTGCAGATCCACATACGCACTACAAGATGTAGTCCATGATGGAATGTTATAATATTACTGGTGGGATCGAAGATGGTGATGATCTGCGGAATGTCAACATTCCTGAATTCAAAGGAAGTCACGATGTAGTAGCATCGGATGCGCCAAGTGATCCGATCAGCTATCCATTGAAGCTCCGTAAGGTCAATATTGGGACAGAGGACAGCCCAAAGTTCACGAATGTTGGAGATTATTGGGATGATGAGATGATGGGGAAGGTCACAGACTTGTTGCATGAATTTCAGAACTTGTTCCCCATGAAGTTTTCTGAAATGAAGGGGATCTTGGGCGATTTAGGAGAGATGAAGATCCCATTGAAACCAGATTCCAAACCAATTAGGCAGCGACCATATCGACTGAATCGACACCATAAGGAGAGGGTTAAGATCAAACTTGATCGCATATTGGATGCTAGTATTATTGAACCAATTGAGGAGTAAGACTAGATCAGTCCTATGGTGGTGCAAGACAAGAAGACTGGTGAATTGCGCATTTGTGTCGATTTATAAAAGCTGAATGACGCATGCTTGCATGATCCCTTTCTGACCCCATTTACAGATGAGGTGCTTGAAGGTGTGGGTGTTCAGGAGATGTATTCTTTCACGGATGGGTTATCTAGCTATCATCAGATCTGAATTGCGAAGGAAGACCACCAAAAGAAAACTTTTGTAACAGAATGGGGTTGTTTTCAGTACGCAGTGATGTCGTTTGGGTTAAAGAATGCACCTGTGATATTCTCCCAGGTCGTTGTTGCTGCTTTCATGGATTTTATCCAGAATGTTTTGCAGGTATACATGGATGATTGGATAGTCTATGGCTTGATGAGTGATCATCTGGAAAATATACAGTTGATGTTGGAGCACTGTCGACAGCATCAGATATTGTTGAACTTGAAGAAGTGCATCTTCTGTGCACCATTCAGAATACTGCTAGGTCACATTGTGTGCAAGCACAGGTTGTTAGTCGACCCAACAAAGATTGCACTTATTATGAGCTTAACACCGCCGATGAATGTCAAGAAGTTAAAAGCGATGTTGGGACACACTATGTATTATCGCAAGTTCATCAAGGGCTATGCAACGATCACCGCCCCTATGGAGAAGTTATTAAAGAAAGATGCGGTATTTCAATGGAGCCCTAAATGTCAAGTCGGCTTTGAGACGCTGAAGGATAAGATGGATTCAGCGGTGATACTGGTATTTCAAGATTGGAGTAAGGACTTCCATGTCCATGTCAATGCATCATCGATTGCACTGGGAGTGGTGCTTGCACAACCAGGGGAAGGGGATCTGGACCATCCCATCGCTTTCACAAGTCGAAAGTTGTCATCGACAGAAAGAAACTATACCACTATAGAGAGGGAAGGCCTGGCAATGGTTTATGCGCTGCAAAAGTTTTGACATTACTTATTGGGAGGACACTTTAAGATGTTCACAAACCATTCTACCTTAAAATACCTGGTCAATAAGCCTATGTTGGGGGGGAAGATATGTCGCTGGCTACTTCTTTTTCAGGAGTTTGATTTTGAAGTGATTATGAAGCCAGGACATTTGAATGCTAGACCTGATCATTTGTCACGGATTGAGATAGGCGAGGAGCCAACTAATATTGAAGATGGGTTACCTGATGTGCAACTCTTCAATGTTGAAGTAGTTGATGGCTACTATGAAGATATCATTCATTTTCTGACGACCGATACCACACCAGAGGGGTTTACCACTAGTCAGAAGAAGCAGTTGGTGGTCAAGGTTATTGACTTCCACCTAATTGCAAGCGAGTTATATAAATTGGGCTCATAAGAGATATTCAGGTGCTGCATCTTACCTCATGAGCAAGGGCAGATCCTGTCGGAGGCACATGCAGGGGTAGCTGGTGGGCACTATGGCGGTCGTGCGACTGCCAGGAAGGTGCTTCGCACAGGGCTTTGGTGGCTTACACTTCACAATGATCCGACAGATTATGCGCGGACCTACGATGTCTATCAGAGAAGTGGGAAGCCCTCTAGGAGGGATGAGATGTCGTTGATACCTCAACTGACACTGCAACCATTTGATAAATGGGCAGTGAACTTTGTGGGACCATTCAACCCACTTATGAAACACACTGGCGCAAGATACATCATCATGAAGACAGACTATTTGACACGATGGGCGGAGGCTGCACCAGTCGTTGAATTCTCCACAGTAACAACCGTGCGTTTCTTGTTTGACAACATCGTCACTCGATTCGACTGCCCCAAGATATTGATGAGTGATTAGGGAAGTCATTTCATAAATCATTCCGTCAGCGCTGTTAACACTCAAAAAGTGCTCACTACCTCATCTACCCCATTACATGACTCATTTGTCCATATTTCCTACCATATTTACCTTAAGAACCCTAAAATCCCATTAAAAAGCCTCCAAAAGGCCTAAAAAGCCTCCAAAAGGCCACAAAACCATTAAAAAATCCTCCAAAAGGCTAAAAAACTCATTTTCCCCCCAAAATTATTCAAAATTCCTCCAAAAATAGCAAAAACCCTCTAAAAAGGGAATAAAAAATATATAAAAAGGAGGAAAAAGAGGGAAAAGGAGGAAAAAACCCTATACAACTGACCTAAACCATATGGTTCCCAAAACCATGGTCCAGCACTCCACCACTAAAAAACTATAAATAGGTGATGGAGACCCCTCATTTCATGTCCACAATCAAATACACCCTTACTCTACCAAAATCACTCTTGAAACCCTAGCTCACCCTTGATCTACTTTCACCATTGAGTGCACCTTTTGGCCCATTTCCACCATTTGGAGAAAGAGAAGGAGCAAAGTTGGAGTTTGGAGTAACCGTCTTGGATCATTGCAAGAACTTCATGAACCTCTACACTTCAGGTAAAATTTTAATACAAAAGAAAACCATTTGTATCCCATGTTTTGTTCTGTTTCTTAATGCTCATGCTAGTTTAGAATTCGCATTGTTTTATTACTTTAATTTACTGTTTATTGAACTGCTACTAAGGAGTCCATTCTCCTTAGTAGGTGCTCATTTGAACAAGCTAGGGTGAAAACCCTAGCTACAGTTTTGGCAACTCCCTTTGGTTTGAATTTCTGGTTATAGTTTTTAAATATTTTCCTGTCTTTTTCTTTTGGCTGTACTTTTCGGCTGCCGTAAACCACGTCTTTTACCCTCGAAGTTGCATTCTGACCGTGTCTTTTAGGTATTTACCTGCGACCCAACCGCGGCTCTCAGACTGTTTCCGGTGACCTCCCAGCGGATTCAAGTCTGTTACCTGCGATCTGATCGCAACTAATTAGCTTGTTTGTTGCAATCCGACTGCGACTGTTAAAAATTTTCCGGCATCCCGCCTGCAGCTTTTAGCCAATTTTCTGCAACCCGCCTGCGTCTGTTAGCCCTTTTCCTGCATCCTGACTCCGGATTTCAGCCCTTTTGCTGCAACTCGCCTACGTCTGTCGGCCCTTTTCCCGCGTCCTGATTGTGGCTTTCAGCCCTTTTGCTGCAACCCGACTGCGTCTGTCGGCCTTTTTCCTGCATCTCGCTTGCGGCTTTCAGCCATTTTCCTGCAACCCGCCTGTGGATTTTTACCTGTTTCCTATGGTCTGACTGCCTCTTTCGACCAAAAACCCGCAACTCGTTCGTGACTGTTGCTCTGTTTCCTGCGGTCCGACTGCCAGTATTTTCCACAGACCCGCAGTCTGCTTTCTGCACTTTTTTACTTGTTTTGAACCCAACACTTTGCTGCACTATTTTCTGCACTTGCACAGCCATCTGTCCTACTTGTAGCCATACTTCCTTATAGCCTTTTCTGTAGTTTTATTTCTGTTCCATTTACAGAATCTTTTATTTTTATTTTTAAATTTCAACATTTTACTTGAAAAAGAGAAAATTTTGCATTCTGTCTTGTTATTTTTAGTTAGAAGGTTGCCCCCCTTGTGGCACTTTTTACTTGGGTTCATCATCTCACATGCACACACTCTGTCACCTAATTCAAGTGAGCCTTAAAAAACTACTTAACACAACCAACATTCTAACCCCACTTGGGGAACACATAAGAATTTGTGTAGTTAGGTAGGATCGGGGGGATAGGCATCCAAATAACACCCCTCGGTTGCTTACATTTGAGACATAGCTGTTGTCCATTAGGGAACCAAAATTCCCTAGTATTTTTTGGCACAGCCACAACCAGTTTATCAGAATGCCTCTCCCCTAGGAGGGTTGATGTCGCGAGACTAGTTCCGAAGTCCTGAGTGGAATACCGCAATCCATTCAGTAACCGAAGGCTACCTTTCCCAGTTCTCAGGGTATCCCTGTATGGGGGTACTACAGTAAAAGGACCAAATGGCAGATTCACCTTTTCTGGATGTGTCATGAATGGGGTATCTTAGTTTCCTTTCTTCTAGGATTGACTACCCGGTGTCCCTCCTGGTAGGGGGATATCTTTAGCCACTTGGCTCTACTATCCATATTGTCTGACTTGGATTTCATCACATTGCAGAGGATATGTCTAGTTGAGTCAGAATACTATTTAGTTAGGTGTTTGTATGCTCCCTTACCTCCTTTTGGTCTAGTGAGTCCACTCTTTTTATTTTATAGGAAACATGCTGCTTGTTGGTATTCTGACCATTTCTGTTGATACTCCACTTATTGTAGCACAGCTTTTGCAGTAAGTGTTTTGAGTTGGTTGTTGGCCTGAGTGCCATATTTTTTGAGCTCTCCTTCAGCACACTCGGTTGCATTAGGGTTTTTGAGCTTTTTTTCACTCCACACAACCCCCAGATATTGGACACCAATTGTCACCATTGAGTCCCCGAGACATTCTCGGTGCCTCCAAGGCGAGCCCCCGCAGTACGGTTCACTTGACACCACCCGTCATAGACATAGATCTTCATCACTTGATACCACTCATCATTGATCTCGAGCTTTGTCACTTGACTCCATTCGTTAACGGCATAGAACTCCGTCACCCAATCCAAACTCCCCATATTTTACCTCTGATTCTGAGGCAGAGTCCGAGAACCCCATTTACACTGCACCAACCAGCCCCATGGCTGGCGTGACTTCCACCCCTTTCTTTGTAGGGGCCATTGGTGGAGCATCGACCACCACACCAGCTACCACACCTGCTTTGGGTATGCCCTCGATGGGGCCCATATCTACCATTCTGATCACTGCACCCATTCTAGTAGACGGAATACCTATTCCCACTCCATCAGTGACTCACACTACTCTTGGCGGTGCAGGACCGTACCACATTCATCCCTACACTTGGGGGAAACCTCCCAAACCCTGCCCCTACACTTGGGGGCATTGGCCCCAACATGGTCCAACCCACTAGTATGTCACATCCTTCTACTAGTTTGCCATTCATGGTTATCCTCAACCTTCCTGACCTAGCTAGGTTGACTAACAATCCTATCAGACATGACCCTACGTGGCCTCACATGCCCACCAAGCTCCCCTCGACATCCCTAAGTTTGAGGGAAAGGCAGGTGAGGACCCTGATAACCATATTATGTCCTTCCATCTATGGTGTTCCTCCAACTCCATAGTGGACGACTCTGTCCACCTCCGTTTGTTACAGCGCACCTTCACTGGCTCTGCAACTAAGTGGTACATCAAGAAACCCCATGGGAACCATGCCACCTTTACTTCCCTTGCCTCGACCTTCCTGTAGTTCTTTCAGTTACCTGTCCGCTATGATGCGGGAGTTGAGATCCTACTATCTTGCAGACAGAACACGACTATCCACATCACTGACCACATTCATGAGTGGCGTTGACGCTGCAGCCTCTGCAAAATCAAGTTAGATGACCGTATCTTCTTAGATTGGTTTCTAAAATCCCTCCTTCCTGTCATTGCCAAGGATGTGGCATCCAAACGACCCCAGTCTGAAGAAGAGGCCATCCTCAAAGCCCAGCAATTTGACCTCATTTACGCCCAGTCGGGTTATCTCTATACCATCATACCTGACGCCCCTCGTGGTGATTCCTCCCAACACGATGCGGCGGGGGAATCCCATGCTGCAGATGGCATCATTGGCCGTGTTACCTCACATCCCCAACCCTTTTCCATAGCACATCCTAGCCCTGGCCCCGACCTTTTGCGGGCTACATCTCAATCCGGAGCAACCAATTCGTATGCTCCTATGACACATCACCACCATTCTCACCGACCCTCATGTCCACCTCAGTGCTTTGGACATGCATCCCCCGCTTATGCTCCCCCGGTCGCACCTCAGTCGTATTACCATCCACAGGATGCCTCAGCTCCTGTGTCGTCGCAAGCCCAACCTGCTTATTACCCACCACAGGAAGCCCCTGCGGCAAACCCACAGCCCACTCCGCAGACGTATCAGCAACACCCACAAGGTTCAGCACCTGCGCAGCCTCCACCTACTTATTATCCACCGCAGCCTGCTCCTGCACCTACACAACCCTAGAACCCACCTATTTCCCAAGGGCAAGTTTACGCCCAACAGAATCTGCAACAGAACCAAAATAACCAGCGCCAACAGGGCCAGCAAAACCGTGGAAAAGGCCGTAACCGTGGGAACAACCCTCCTCCAGACCAAGGTGGTCAACCTCCTAATCCCCCAGACAACAATAACATGGCACCTTCCAACCAAAACCATGATCGGCCACCTAAGCAGGATAAAAATTCTAATTTGCGAACAAACCATCATTGTTCTATTTGTGGGGTCAATGGCCACTACACACATGCTTGCCCACATTTGGAGCCAGCTCGAAAACTATGGGTTGATGATGCCCATCGCCAAGGGCATGCAGCTCCTCAAGCACTGCCAAACCCCCCACCCCCTCAGAAACCACCTTTGGTATTGCAAAACCCCTTACCAACTCAAGGTGTAATGTCCCTTGTTAGGAATTTTATCAAAATGGCAATTTTTCACTTTTTTCCCTAGTTAGACCTTTGACTAGTTTTGATCTCTAGGTCCCAAATTTGCCCCAAATGATCCCAAATATTCTGAGAAGGTATATGAATTATATTAGAACATAAATATGTGTTTCAGGGATGCCTTTGGACCTTTAAAATACCTCTGCAAATCCTCTTTCAATTCTGGTCAATGTAGGTAACTTTACTAGTGATTTCCCTTTGACTAGTATTGGTCTCTAGGTCTCAAATTGACTCCAAATGCCTTCAAATATTCAAATAAGGTGTATGAATGATATTAGAACTTGAATATTATGTTCAAGGATGAAATATGGCCACCAAAATACCTCTGTAAACTCTCTTAAGATTCTGAACCACGTATGCAATTTTACTAGTAATTTGGGGTTCAAATCCCCCTGGGGTAAGTACTAAAAATGGCTTCCCAAATGCCTCCAAACCCACTCAAATTTATGAACAGAGGTAGGGAATGTATTAAATATTTTATTAAGGTCTCATGTACACCATTAATTGATTATTATATCTGTTCCAACTCTCTCCCATTCAACTGCAAAAATCACCAATTCGACCCTTGGGGAAATGGCACTATTTCTTCTCCCAATGCAATTAAACTGAGTAAAAATACTTCAAATGATCAAGTACAGTACATGAAACTTGTAAAATACATCCATGGAAGTCCATTAATCACAAATTCATCAGAGAATCATCCATTCATTCAAAATCATCAGCATTACATTGATGCACAACAGGGTAGTGGGGAAATGGCACTGTTCTTTCATTAAAATTGAGATTTATACATTTCTACTTGGAATTTCGACCTGAAAATTTTTGGATATGAAGAATAGAGTATTTAATTCATATTATAATAGAAATGGGGCATTAGAAGCTCCCCCAAAGAGTACAATAGCTCACCAAAAACGCCCTCTCTCAAGGATCAAGAATATGCCATCAAAACTGGAAATGGTTGAAGGAGTGAGATGCAATAGAATAAACCATGAGATGTCCTATAGATTACACCTACAAATAAAGACTCCATTAAAGCTCCAAATGAAAGGTCTGAATGGCCTTTCCAATTACCAACTTGGATGGGAATCTTTCACCCTCGAAATTGGCTAAGGCAAGAAACTAGTCATCCACTAGCTCTCCCTCTTCACAAATGCAATCACAAATTCTACAAATGATCAAAAATCTGGTTTCATTATTTGTTATTGACATTTATAAACTTCTAATTTCCTCCATGGGTCGAATTCCTTCCAAGAGACTCATGCCAACTCAAGTTGGGAAGAGATTCCAAAGAACACCACTTGTACAACAATTCCTAGTTTCCCACTTCCACCAAATCACATGTGGAAGCATCTTAGCTGCCCTAACACCCTTTAGCGCCCTCTTGGAGTCTATTTTTAGCCCTGACATGTCATATATGTCATATTTCAGCCTTCAGGTCTGATTTGTGTCATAGGTGTCATAGCATCTTCATCATTGTTGTCATAGAGCTAGGGAATCTAGCCCAAGTGTCTCACTAGCTCCAAATTGCCTCTTCCTCTTCCATGGGAGTTACTCTTCCTGTATATTTAGACCTTGTATGAGTCATGCAATGAATAATACCTTTTGGACTCCCCCAAGTATGTTACCATTCACCTTGAATTCGAATTGGTGAGAGATTGATGCCAAGTGTAGTGGGAAAATCTAGCCATATGTGGGTCCCACTTCCTCCATGTGTCTTCATGATGAAATGCCACTTTGATTTTCACTTGTATATATTTATTTATCTCCTTTATTAAATATTTATGCCATTCTAATTTTCAAACATCATTTATTATCCCCATTATTCCAAATCCCAAAGCTTCCACCCCAAAACTAGGAAACTAGTAATTTTCCTCCTTGGCAATTATTTGACCTTTAGCATCAATTTGACAAACTCTAATGAATAGGGCCAATGTGATTAGGCCATTTTGACCCAATACCAAATTTGGGACATGACAAGTCCTCCCTTCCCAATATTTCTTTTCCTCAAGCAATTTTAAACATGGGTGTTGAAGAACCTGCTTTCTGTATAATTCTTTGAAGTTGCCATTGAATTGCCCAACCTTGAGTCTTTGAGTTTCCATGAAGCTTTTAGAGAGGAACCAACATGCTTGTTGCTGCACTACTCTGATAAAAATCACTTTATTAAGTGGGGAAATCCATCTCCCATACTGCTTGTGTCCCCAAAAAATTTGAAACCAATGAGATAAAAATTATTCCAGGGTCCCATTGCTTGTATTGCACCCGAACAATTAAGAGTGCTCTCCAACCCATACCATCATATAAGAGGATTCCTGGATCCCATTTTCTTGTATGCATTCTTCCAAACATCATGAGTGCAAAATATATATCATCAAAGTACATAACTACATAATGAAAATTAATATCAAGGAGGTGCTTCATCAAAGAATCATGAAAGTGCTTATACCTCCAAGCAAGTAGACCATCATTTTCCAAGTGCATACAAGATTCAAGTGACCAATCAAATCTACTCCAATGACATAGGTGAGGATCCCATGTCCTATAAAGCTGCTCCAAAAGGATGTGATATGCATCAAAATATTCAGCTATTTATTCTTTCATCCAAGAAGTGAATGAAGAATCTCCACTAAAATCTGAACCAAATAATGAGCAGAAAAAACAAGAAGACTTCAAATGACTCAAAGAAGTCTCACCCATACATCCCTGAATGTGATCATCATAAAGATATAACAAAGTATGTGGCTTCCAACAAAAATGTTCTCCAATCATAAATCTATTCACCCAAGTGTTGGATGAAGTTCCTCCAACATCAAATGAATCAAGTGTTGAGCAAGAAAAACCATGAGTCTTCAAGTGACTCAAATGCATATCATAGGTGCATCCATGTAGATGTGCATCATCATAAAGTAATAAAGTATGCTGCTGCAAATGTGAATAAGAATGTGCTCCAACCATATCATCATAAAAAGTAAATCTAGGAGTTCCATACTCCTCATGTGGCGCCATCAAAAAGAACCTTTTCACCCATACTTCATTGAGACTAATGTTGCAAAACATGGAATTGTAGAATGTATGAGAATGAACCAAATCACCCAAATGATCAAAAAGTATAGAAGTTTCATCATGGGGAGGATCCATATGGGTAGTATCATGCAGCTCCTTCAAAAGTGTGAACTCTTTGTCATAGTTTGGTTCCAATGTAGAGGAATCATGCTCTTCTTTAAAAATTGCACAACCTTCATCAAGAGGCAATTCAAATTCCTCTTCCACCACATCAAGTGTTTGGATCTCTTCAAGTTCATCTTCAAACACATCAAGAACATTCAAATTTTCACATTTCTCATGATCCACCATGTCATGAGAATCCTCCAAACAATCTACCATTTGACAATCTGAAACATAGGAGGAAAAACAAGTATCTTGCAACTTTTCAAGAAGTTGCTCATTTTGAATTGTGAGCTTATGAATATACTCATTATTCTTCAAGTATGCATCATGTAACAATTCATTAAGCTCAAACAAATGGTTTCTATCAAAAATCAAAGACATGAAATTACCTTTGATGTGGCACATTGCTCTTTGAATCTTCTCCATATCTTCAATGAAGGATGTTTCCTCCAATGAAGTAGCTCTCCAACAAGAATTTGACACCAATGCTTGAGTGTCATGGAGAATGTTGAGGGACTCTTGGATCTTCTTTTCATTCATCTTTAAGGACCCTTCAAGAAAATGAGACTCTTGTAAATGAACCTCCTCATCTTCTTCATTTTTGCTTGGACCAACTTCATGAAGCTCAAGTGGTGATGGGGAAGTTGATCTTGGTTCTTCTTCAACTGCTACAAGGTCTTCATTATCATGCTTAATGGAACTTGGGCTTGCAGCAACACTTTCAAAAGTGATATCTATGTCACCAACATAGAGGTGTGAGCACCCATCAGTAGGTACTCCTTCATAGTTTAAGCATCCATCAGTAGATGCTCTTTGGTTCATGTCTAAGCTAGAAGGTGTCTCGAAATGATCTTCCATATTTTCAATAGAATCTTCTTCATGCTCTTGTGATGTCTCTTCATTTTTCTCCTTCAAGCAAGCTGATTCATTTTGCCCCTTGTTTTCCTTAGGATCGGTATATTTGGAATCCCTTATTGAATAAATCTCAAAAGCTCTCCTCAAGGAGGACATCATTTCATGCACACATATATGATACTCGCTCCAAGGGTTCTTACAAGAAGGGCATAAACCTTTCTTCACCAACTCCACATATTCATTTTTGGGGCTATTTTCAAAAATATGTTCAGCATAGTACTCAAAAGACATGGCATTTTGTGTATTTTTGCTCGAAGCAAGATATTCTTGATATTTTTGATATTGTTGGGGCAAGGTTTTATATTTTGCTCTCCATCTTTGGAACTCACTCATAGAATTATCCTTGGTTGGTGTGACACATTCATATTCATCAGATTTAAATTCATAAGAATAATCTTCATTTCTCTTGAAATTGTAAGAAGTGTTGCATGATGGCACCTCTTCCTCATACCATTCACATTCTGCTTCATATTGCTCATAAGCATCTGCATATTCATCATAAGAATTGTACTCATAGGATTCATCATAATAGTAAGACATGGCTTCCAATTATTCTTGAATGTATGTACTTAATACATAGGTGCAAGGACCATGCTCTGATACCACTGTAATGTCCCTTGTTAAGAATTTTATCAAAATGACAATTTTTCACTTTTTTCCCTAGTTAGACCTTTGACTAGTTTTGATCTCTAGGTCCCAAATTTGCCCCAAATGATCCCAAATATTCTGAGAAGGTATATGAATTATATTAGAACATAAATATGTGTTTCAGGGATGGCTTTGGACCTTTAAAATACCTCTGCAAATCCTCTTTCAATTCTGGTCAATGTAGGTAACTTTACTAGTGATTTCCCTTTGACTAGTATTGGTCTCTAGGTCTCAAATTGACTCCAAATGCCTTCAAATATTCAAATAAGGTGTATGAATGATATTAGGACTTGAATATGATGTTCAGGGATGACATATGGCCACCAAAATACCTCTGTAAACTCTCTTAAGATTCTGGACCACGTATGCAATTTTACTAATAATTTGGGGTTCAAATCCCCCTGGGGTAAGTACTGAAAATGGCTTCCCAAATGCCTCCAAACCCACTAAAATTTATGAACAGAGGTAGGGAATGTATTAAGTATGTTATTAAGGTATCATGTGAACCATTAATTTATTATTATATCTGTTCCAACCCTCTCCCATTCAACTGCAAAAATCACCAATTCGACCCTTGGGGAAATGGCACTATTTCTTCTCCCAATGCAATTAAACTGAGTAAAAATACTTCAAATGCTCAAGTACAGTACATGAAACTTGTAAAATACATCCATGGAAGTCCATTAATCACAAATTCATCAGAGAATCATCCATTCATTTGAAATCATCAGCATTACATTGATGCACAACAAGGTAGTGGGGAAATGACACTGTTCTTTCATTAAAATTGAGATTTATACATTTCTACTTGGAATTTCGACCTGAAACTTTTTGGAGATGAAAAAAAGAGTATTTAATTGATATTATAATAGAAATGGAGCATTAGAAGCTCCCCCAAAGAGTACAATAGCTCACCAAAAATGCCCTCCCTCAAGGATCAAGAATATGCCATCAAAACTGGAAATAGTTGAAGGAGTGAGCTGCAATAGAAGAAACCATGAGCTGCCCGGTAGCTTACACCTGCAAATAAAGAATCCATTAAAGCTCCAAATGAAAGGTCTGAATGGCCTTTCCAATTACCAACTTGGATGGGAATCTTTCACCCTCGAAATTGGCTAAGGCAAGAAACTAGTCATCCACTAGCTCTCCCTCTTCACAAATGCAATCGCAAATTCTACAAATGATCAAAAATATGGTTTCATTATTTTTTATTGACATTTATAAACTTCTAATGTCCTCCATGGGTCGAATTCCTTCCAAGAGACTCATGCCAACTCAAGTTGGGAAGAGATTCCAAAGAACACCACTTGTACAACAATTCCTAGTCTCCCACTTCCACCAAATCATATGTGGAAGCATCTTAGCTGCCCTAAAACCCTTGAGCGCCCTCTTGGAGTCTATTTTTATCCCTGACATGTCATATATGTCATATGTCAGCCTTCAGGTTTGATTTGTGTCATAGGTGTCATAGTATCTTCATCATTGTTGTCATAGAGCTAGGGAATCTAGCCCAAGTGTCTCACTAGCTCCAAATTGCCTCTTCCTCTTCCATGGGAGTTAATCTTCCTCTATATTTCAACCTTGGATGAGTCATGCAATGAATAATACCTTTTGTACTCCCCCAAGTATGTTACCATTCACCTTGAATTCGAATTGGTGAGAGAATGATGCCAAGTGTAGTGGGGAAATCTAGCCATATGTGGGTCCCACTTCCTCCATGTGTCTTTATGATGAAATGCCACTTTGATTTTCACTTGTATATATTTATTTATCTCCTTTATTAAATTTTTATGCCATTCTAATGTTCAAACATCATTTATTATCCCCATTATTCCAAATCCCAAAGCTTCCACCCCAAACCTAGGAAACTAGTAATTTTCCTCCTTGGCAATTATTTGACCTTTAGCATCAATTTGACAAACTCTAATGAATAGGGACAATGTGATTAGGCCATTTTGACCCAATACCAAATTTGGGACATGACACAAGGCGTAGTGAACACTCAGCCGTTGGATCCCCCTCAGGGCAACGTGCCACCACAACAACAGATCACTTATGCTGCTCCTGATCAACCCATGTTCGACTCAGGTACTCACCACTTGTTGATGATGTCGTCTGCTAATGTCAACCTCCAAACTCGTCGAAACAAATATGGCTCCAGCCCTGAAGCCCCTCCCGCTGACAAAAACACTAACGCTCATCCCACCGATCAAACGTTACGTATACCTCTGGCTCCACTGGATGGCGCCTCCAAACCACCTCATTTCCCACTTCGTTGTATCAACAATAACCCCAATGCTCACGCTGCGTCAAATGACAACATTGTAGAGGACTTAGCCCAATCTCCTGCAGCCATGTCCATGTTAGAAGTCTTAAAAAAATGTCCTTGACAGAGCAAGACTTTGCTCTCCGTCATTGGTGCTATTGACCCAAATGATTCACAATTGATGGCATTCGATTTGGACCAGTCCGAACCATGCCTGCCTTCCACTTTAGCATTCCAAGTTTCTATTTCCGTTCGAAATCTTTTCATCCATCGGTGCATTATCGATGAAGGTGCCTCTACATGCGTTATGTCCACATTCATTTGGTAGAAGTTGGGATCCCATACTCTCCAATAGTCCACCACTGCATTGCGAGCCTATGACGGCCATTCGGCTCAACCCCAAGGTCTATTAGCTAATGTCCCCGTTCAGTTGGCTGGTAAAACCGTTCTCATTGACATAGAGGTCATCAATGCCCAGCTTGATTATAACCTCTTACTTGGCCGCAGCTACATGTATGCCATGAGGGCGGTTGTCTCATCCATTTTTCGTACCATGATGTTCCCCCATGACGGACGCGTGGTCAAGGTTGACCAACTCACCTATTACGATCCCAATGCCCCCGCTGCACCCGAAAACGTTCTCCCCATGGTTGAACAACCTGTTTGTGGTGCAACTACCTCGTTTGTTTCCTCAGTGGGACCCGGACTTTACTCAGACACGCTGATGAATTCCACATTCCAATCCATTCCTCCCCCGTCACCCGCGACTGAAGTATCTGACCTTTGTACTCTTTCCCACAATACACAAACATTCAACAATCAACCGCCCTTGTTACCTAAACCACCATTGGTACCTAGTCATGTTGGTGTTACACCCATCCACACAATCCCCTTCTGAGTCCCTCCCTCGGGAGTAGTAAGCGCCCCGGTTATTGTTATGTGGAATTTTTCCCTACGGATAAGTCAAAATTCCCTTAACTTAAAGCAGACTTTCACTAACTCTAAGCTAAGAACAAAACACAACAAATGCTACCTTGAAATTACTGAACTAACTTTTACAACAAGATTAAATGTATTCAGAAATAATGAGAGATATAACACACCTTTCAATATGACATTTGTCCCGCTTCTAGCTCTTGATCCAAAGCTCCAATGTAGAACCTGTTAAGATCAACCAAAGAACAAACATACAAGCTTCCAAATACCTTGAATGTAAAGGTTAGATTCAAATCTAGATTAGATACATTCCATGCTAAGAACTTATGCTATACACATGAAATGGGAAATACAAGACAAGTTATCTTTATTACAACTTGAAGAATGCTTACAAAGGTTGCTTGATGTCCAAACCAATCTTCTAGCTCCAAGTGCTTCCTCCTCTAGCTATCTCCACAACGCTGCAAGATCATAAGTTTGGTACTTCAAGAGTCCCCCCCCTTTTCCCCATGGAATGCCTCTCTTTTATAGTGTATGGTAGGGTTAACCAACAAGAGAGATGGGTGGATCTAGGGAGAGATAAGTGGATCAGGGGTTCTAATCACAGAGAATGAGTTGAGATCGAATCAGGGACCCCAATCTTCCATCATCTTCAAAAATCCAAAATCCCAAAAGCCATGGAAAAAAGACTATAAAAAGAGTACCGCGCCCTGTGGTCTGAGCATAACGCGGTAGTACCGTGTGTCAGAGACAAAGCATAGAGTGGTAGTGTGGATTACCGCGTACCTGTAACTGAGCAAGGCGCGGTAGTGTGGGTAAGTAAAGCCTCTGCTGGGTGAAAACTTGTCAGGGTAAGTTTACCTTCAAGGTTCACTCATCTTCTAGGTGGTTCAAACAATAGGGGAAGTGTCGTCAACTCTTTTTGTGGCGGAGATGTGACACTGTGGAATATAGAGGTATAACAGATGCCCCCTAAAGTGTGAGGTCAGAAGGGACTGATGGCCGAAAGACTTTACGAATATTGTGCAGAGATATCATCGAGGAGAGCGATAAGGAGCTGAGACAGAAACAAAGTGTTAGATATACCACCGAGGCGGGCATCCCCATGCTCGGAAACAAATGACTCAAAGCATGGCTGCCGACCAATACATTGCAGATCCATGAGCACTGAGATGATATAGACTATGGACATATCATGGCTACTATGAACAATCGTAGATCCATGAGACAATAATGACACAGCCACGACCAATACAATAAGTGGATCTGTGTGACTATACAAATGATATCTCCATCGCAACCTGGGCGTAATCAAGATACTGAGGTGCGCCCAAGTTCTTCTACCCGATCGCAAAAGATACGAATCTAGCCATGTGATTACAATGTGTTGAAGTTGAACATGGTAGAAACCATTTGATTACCAGTCAATGATGTGAACCGTTAACAAATGCGAGGGATATCACCAATGATGACGATGATTCCCAAGGTATCAATAGTACATCTCAACGAGATACGAATGAATGAGTTGACATCGAGCATCCGAGAGATTGCCTGATCAGAGGTCAATGATGTGAACCTACTGTCAAACACGAGGAAACCTGCCATTAAGGCATGCAGGTACCAAGGTACTAGTGGTTGATTCCTAAGTCCAATTACCGGATAGTGATTTGGCGTAAATGGGAATAGACTCGTCGAAGGTGGGCCATAATGAATCCCACATCATTGACACGAAATCAGTACGAACGATAAGATGATGAAACAATGGAGTATGTACTGACACAGCGGAGGCCTGACACAATGAATGACTCTGAACAATGCAACCCTCTGAACATATAACGGCATGTAACAGGACTTGGCAGCAGGGATTATTGACAACAGAGGATAGACACCGGATGAGTAGGCTCATGGCCAGGGAGACGACTCAGGATGATGACCATAACTCAGTGAAAATTTGATACCCAATATAGACAAGAGACAGACACATGCCATGTTCAAAGGTAACGACTGACAAGCTGCCATTAACAAACTTGACTTGTTCCCCATATTCCCCCGACATGATAGACGAGTACCTCTTTGTCGTTTTTCAAGCTTGAAGAGGATAACAGATTGTCGGTGTAGCTCATCTTGTATATGAGTCCAATCCTACTTGTTTTACGAACCTGAGAAAGGAGAGGTTCGTCCCAAAGTGGGTCCTTCAATGTTAATTTTTAACGAGTCCAAGGAAGGAAAACTCGGTAGTTTTTCATATTTAGAGAGCCTGAAAAACTTAAAGGAGGATCCATAATGTACTTTTTTCGTATATTTAGTCCCTCGATTCCGAAAAAGTGTATAACAATTCCCGAGAGAACTCTCCCAGCCGAGATTGACTGAGGTATACCTTTCTCGTAAATAGTTTAGACAGGCCGAAAAAGGGGTAACCTATCACCGAATAGATGACTTTTCAAATACTTTTACAAGTGTGAAAGAGTCAATATCACTTGGCAATCTTTTCAATTTTAGGGAGTTTGAAAAGAGCTTAACTATTGACTCCTATGGTCTTTTCGTAATTTTTAATTATTCTGGTCCGAAAAAAAGAATAAAATACAACCAGAATAATACTTTTCTCATCGTTTAACGAGCATGAGTAAAGCTGACCGTACTCGACACCATTTACTTGGGTTTGACAAGCACGAGATGAGTGTGAAAGCGCTTGGAATCTTTTTCAAGTTTTAATCCAGAGCACGAAAAAGATAAAGTAGGCTCAAAATGAAGGTCAAACGATGGATAAATGCCAGTGTGAATATATCGCTTTTTACAGGAGATCCTGTCAATAAATGCTCATAAAAACCAGACATTAGTAATGTGAAATGGGCTTTTTATTTTAACCATATAAAATAATAATTAAAAAATAGGTGAAAAAGCTATAAAAGGATGGGTAAAAATAGAAATTACCATTTCATTTGTGTTTTTACCCAAAGAGGATATTTTTACCCATTTGAGGAGCAAAACTTCAAGGATCCATATCGGGAGTTCCAGGACACCGTTTCAACAACCATCTGCGCCAGGTAAGAGCTCTTGAGCTCCTCTTTCATTTCATGTAGGAATTATTTGCTTTTAGTAGGAAAAAAGGATTTTTTGGGAGAGCCCTACTAGGCAAAAATCGCCCTTCACAGTACCGCGTGGGGGCTCTATCGAGAAGCGCGATGCTGTGAGACAGTACCGCGCTGTGGTGCCAAACCAAGGCGCAGCACTATACAGTACCGTGCGGTAGAGTTTTCCCCGGGCGCGATGAAGGAGATTTTTGAGATGAAAAAATCAAATTTTCTCAATTTTTTTGCTGAAACTAAGTTGTTAAATAGTTACTAAATGTTTTCCCTGAACTTTTGCAGGAGTTTGCAACTTGTTTGGAGCAAAATGGTCAGCTGGAAAGAAAGAGAGCACGAAGTAGATGATTTGGCAGTTGAAAATCACTTACTGACTGTGACCGCATTGAGAGAATGTGGTTTGTTGAAGTTATTTAAGACCAAAGGGATTCGTCAGCAACCCAAGCTTCTCACCCATCTTATTCAATTGTGGGACCCTGACATTCAAGCTTTCCGAGTGGGAGAGCATGTTCTCGAAATTCAACTTGAGGAAATTTATTTCCTCACGGGCCTTTTGAAAAGAGGGGCCCGGGTGAACTTTACTGGATACATAGCCTCGGAAACGAGCACAGATGACTTGATTGCTCGGTATTTCCGTCAGGGTTCAAGTAAGAAAAGCGGCAAGGTGGCCATAAAGGATGTTATAGAACTCCCAGTAAAAACTGTACTGTTCACCATCACGCATGCAGCAGGAAGTGTGGGTTCACATCAGGCGTCCCATACACAAGTGAATCTCGCAGCGGAGTGTATGCGGGGAACAGTATTTAACTGCTGTGAGGCGGTGTTGGCCAATATCAAAGAACAAGTGCACAAGTGTAGAGTTGGAGCGAATTCCCAATTCGGCTATGGGAGCATCCTGGTTACCTTCTTTTTGGCGAGGGTGCCCTTATTGCACCCACAGATATCTATGCCCCCTCGTCCACCTACCGAGCCATGGATGGCTCGATGGAGCGATTATGCTGGATGTCTCGGGGGACCTCAGCGGTTAGCCTTTGGCGAGGATTTCTTTTCCTGGCTCGAGGAACAGATAGTTATGATTGATGACTATCCCTACTCAGGGGTGGACTTTCGTGAGGACATCGACTTGGCATTGCCAGAGGATGATGATTGGGACAACTCAGGTATGACCTTCATGGATATGCATTTTTTCTTTTTGGATATTTAATTTTTTATTGCTTGTTTAGAATGTGTAAAAGACTTCTAATGTATGTTCGTATGCATGTCACAGATCGTGGACTACAGAGACCAGCTGGGTACTCGCCTTTACGTCGCGGCGGTGTTGACCGCCAAGCTGTTCCTGACGAGGAGGAAGACGAAGACGAAGCAGGAGGCGTTCGGGACATAGAGAGGAACTTATAGGGGTTGACTCATGGTATCCCTACTATGAGGATGGATGACGTCCCTTATCACCTCCAGCGGCATATTGTGGGTGTGCCTAGTCGTATTGGTCGACTTCTTCGTAGGGTGGTCCAAGCTGTAGTATGTTACCACTAGCAGCGGGAGGAGTCTGACGAGGGACATGATAGGTCTCCCAGATCTCCCTAGATGATAGTTTTTGATCTTTTTGCGGCATGTACACGATATGTAGGCTTTGAGAGCCAGATTTTGTATGGGATTTGGTCCCAAATTTTGTCTTTGACACAAACTCTATGTATTTGGAAAACACTCTTATATACAGTGATATGGACCTATTTTCATGATCTAAATTATTTACAATGACTTGTGCATTTTATTTTTTATGATGCGTTTATGTATGGGCAAGATGCCAATCCAAAATGTAATTAGCCAATGAATCAGCTATACAATTAAATTCTCTCGGTATGTGTTGATATGTAATGAAATTAAATGTTCGTTCTAAGCAGCGTACTCTCTGAAATAAACGAAGTACTATAGGATCGCGAACTGTGTAAACACGGTTTAGATGAGAAACCACGAGTTGGGAGTCTAAGAAGACTGATAGGGAGTCAATTCCGAGTGAAGCAACCTCCGTCAAGAGACCAATGACTGCATGGTACTCCGCGATGTTGTTGGTTGCAGGACCCAGACAATTGGCTGCTGAAGAAATCAACTCGCCAGTGGGAGAATAGATGACCCATGCTGCGGAAGCGAGATTCCAGGTATGTCGGCTTGCACCGTCAGCGAATCCAAAGTAGGCAGACATCTGCGCATAAAATTACAAGTCAAAGTAAGAGTGGATACATGAGGTCCACGCGCACACCCAAAAAGAGAGTAAAAGCAAACTATGTACATTATGTACAACGAGTAACCCGCATAGGGTAACCTTACGCGTAAAAGCATTTGAGGTATAGCCCATTGCGGGGCCGTTCCAATGGCGTACCATCATAATCGATTAGTTCATAAGCTCCTTTTTCCAAGACACGTTTTACAGTAAAGGGGTCGTACCACATAGATTCAAGTTTACCTTTTCCAAGTTTATCATGCATTTGATCATATGTAAGTACGAGGTCACCTTCATTGAAGATCCGAGGTTGGACGGATTTGTCATATTGAGCTTTGACGCATTTTTTATGGGCTTCATTAGCTAAAGCAACGTCGCGACGGGTTTCATCTAGCTTAGCTAGGTATAGAAACCGTTCCTCTTCGGAAGTGGTGTGTGGAAGTAGCTCTATCGCTATCTTGAGTGATGGAATTTCACATTCAATTAGCAAAATGGCTTCTAGGCCATACACCAGCTGGAATGGTGTAAACCCAGTAGCACTTTTCACTGAGGTTCGGTATGCCCACAGTGCTGAGAATAGAGCTGAGTGCCAGTTGGATTTCTGGGTACCCACAATACGCTGAATCATTCTTTTCAGGAATTTGTTAATGGCTTCGACTTGGCCATTAGCTTGTGGGTAATACGGGGTTGAGTTTTCATGGCGAAAACCCATCTTGGCACTTAGTTCTTCGATCATATGGTTCTTGAAATGGGAACCATGATCGGTCACAATATACTGTGGGACACCGAATCTAGCTATAATATGATTGAATATGAACTGCGCTGCTGTTTTGCCATCTTCAGCATACGTAGGCATCGCTTCAACCCATTTTGTAAAGTAGTCGACAACTACTATGACATAACTATGCCCCCCAGCTGAAGTGGGCTTACAGTGCATGAAATTGATGCCCCATTTGGAAAAAGGGCGGATGGCAATAACAGGATGGAGGGGAGTAGGGTGCGAGCGTGCTTTACTATGAAAGAATTGGCATGGTGGACACTTCTTGACTGTTTCAATGCAGTCTTTGAAAATTGAGGGCCAGAAGTATCCTGCTCCCAGTATTTTCTGGGTTGTAGCCATCCCAGAGAGATGACCACCACATGCTCCAGCGTGGAAGTCATTAAGTACGCGTTCCACCTCATCTAGGGTCAAACAACGTCGAAGAACGGTGTCGACACCATGCCGATAAAGAGTATCGTTGACTATGAGGTAGTATTTTGCATGATGTCGGATACGTCGCCGTTCTTCGCGAGTGAGGTCAGGACGGAAGCGTTGGGTTTGGAGATATAAGAGAATATCCCCGTACCATGGATCAGACATGCTAATTAGGAACAACGATTCATCAGGAAGAGAATCGATGGGCTCGGGTTGCTCAGTAGCACGGGGCAAGTTACAAATCAACTCCGTGAAGACCAGAGACTTCTTGGACTTATCCTTGACAAACTCCAAGTCAAACTCTTGAAGGATGAAAATCCAACAAGAGTATTTGCCCCCAAGCACTTGATGTGTGAGGATATAATACATTGGGTTGAAGTCGGCTATAACGATGGTCTGGCGGAGTAGGATGTAGTGATGGAATCTCTGGACAACAAATACTGTTGCCAGAGCTAGCTTTTCAACATGTGAATAGCAAGATTCGGAGTCAAGAAGACTCTTACTGAGATAGTATACCACATGTTCTATGCCGTTGTGGTCTTCCTGTACTAGCACCATACCGATGGTGGAAGTCGAGGCTGCGAGATAAAGAATGTAGTCCCGTGTGTAATCGGGGGGTTGAATCACAGGATCTTTGGTTAAGGCTGCCTTTAGATTGTCAAAGGATCGTTGGGCTTCATCATCCCAAATAAAGGGAACATTCTTCTTGAGAAGCCGCATGTAGCCTTTTGTTATCTCGGACAGATTGCAGATGAAACAACGTAGAAAGTTTGCATGCCCTTGCAAACATTGAAGTTCTGGAATATTGGTGGGTGAAGGCAGGGCTACGATAGCTGCTACCTTTGCGGGATCTAAACGTATCCCGTCTTTGGAGACTATGAAGCCCAACAGTTTTCTGGCTTCTACATAGAAGACGCACTTATGCGTGTTCAAATGTATATTGTAGTGACGACACCTTTCAAAAATGGCACTTAAGTGGTCCGGATGGTATTCCCGGGTTCGAGAGTGAGCGGGAAGGTCATCAAGATATGGTTCTACAATATGTTTGATGTCATGAAATGTGTAGGACATCGCCCATTGGAAAGTTGCCCCGACATTTTTAAAACCAAAAGGTAACTTTCGATATGCAAAAATCCCCCAAGGGTAGATAAAGGCCGTTTTGTGCTGGTCGGCTGGGAGGATATCGATCTAATTATAGCTAGAGAAGCCATCCATGAATGAAAAGATGACACTCCCGGCACAGTTATCGATGATATGGTCGATAAACGGAGTTGGGTAGTTGTCCTTTGGATAAGCCTTGTTCAAATCACGGTAATCAACACAGACTCTAATCGTTCCCTGTTTCTTGGCTATGGGAACGATATTGGATACCCATTCTGTCAATGGGACAGGATAGATAAAACTAGCACGCAAAAGTTTTTTAACTTTTGCTTTAATGGCGGCTGCCTTACGAGGATGGACGGGTCGAAGCTTTTGCCGAACAGGTTGGGAGCCAGGGAAAGTTGGAATCTCGTGGACCATGATGGAGGGGTCTATTCCTGGCCTTTCTTCATAAGTCCAAGCAAAAACATCGCGGAAATTTTTGAAATAGGCATTATAGAACTCCATTTCGAGGAGAGTACATGTCTTGCCAATATGTACGTTTTCCATGATACCAGGCTTCACTGAAATATCAATGGGAGTGGTTGCCATCAGATTAGCCAAGTTTCCTTCAGAAAATATCTCGTCGAGGGAAGTGGGGAACTTGGTTTGAACCATCCCAAGTGAAGTGCTGGGTTTTGTATCGGGCTCTAGTGGCCGAATGGTGGGGAATGAAGATCGATGATGAAAATATCCCCAAGGTGGCTCATCACCACACATAACCTCCATAATTGATTCATCAATGGGAAAAATCAAATTGAGAGGATCAAAAAGTGGTGGGTGTGGATGAGTTTTAGCCGAGAGCTGCGCCACGGTATGATCAGTGGGACAGTCGACCCAATTTGTGGCTGATTGGATCGCGTCATATGCTGCAAGGTTTCTGTTCAAAGGCATGGAGTTGCCATAGCCTTGAATCTGAGTGGGACTCAGAATCACCCATGAATCATCAGAAGGGGTGACATGCAATGAAATCATGTTGACTGGTTGAAGATGGGTTCCCAGCTCTGGAAAAACTCCAATGAGGGAAGAATCCTTCATGAGACCAACAACTATGTCTTGGAACCGGTACCGAGGTTGATCCAATAATGGGACGGTGTTGGCGGAGTTCGGATGGGAGTCTGGGATACAGTAATCCAGTTGATCAATGGTGACAATTTTTCCTTCATGAGGAAATTGCACAATCAGGAACACTGTAGATGCTATGGTGGTCATGGCGTAGAACCAGTTCCGACCAAGTAGGAGATTGTAATCCAAAGGTGCATCTACGACTTCGATGTGTACGGATACTGTTTTTCCCCCCAGTTCAACACCGATTGAGGAAATGAGTCCATACGGTTGAAAGCCGTGTCCATCAAACGTCCTGAGAGTAGTGGGAGAAGTTGTGACCTCGGGTGATCCTAAGGCTCTCCACTATTTCAAAGACATAATCGACGTGGAAGCACCCTCATCTAACACAGTGCGATGGATGATATTTCCACGGATTTTAGTGTGGACCTGAAAGGCTAACTGGTGAGAAAGCTGAGGTTTAGCGTGCTCGAAATTAAACATAATGGTGTTTGAAGTATCTGGGTCCATTGCCCCCAGTGCTGAAAGTAGGGTTCTACGCTGCGTGGGGCAGTGTTTGAGAACCTCGAGAGTCGACATAGCACAAGGTGCTTGAGATAAATCCTCAACAATGTTGTAGTTTTGGGCAGCTCGCACATTAGGATTGAATATCGCTTTTCGTATGGTGCCCTTGGGTGGGCGTAGCACTGTGTGCGTAAGCGGTCTCTCGATATGGAGATGACCAATAGGGGGGGGAATAGGAATCGGATATTCAACTAGAGATTTTCCTTTGGCTATCTCGGGTTGTTTGTTTGAACTTGGAGGGCTGTCGTAAGTCTTTGAATGAGTGGTGATATTAATCTCCTCATTACTCGTCATTAGGATCTTGCGGTTTGTGGACGTCTCTCCGCGGGTGGGATTGGTCGGGTTGACCCCTTATGGGTTTTCTTGGGCAACCATTTGCTGTTGTTGTTGAGGGAAAGGGTTAGTTAACACTGCCAGGCGAGAGAATCCTTTAACAAATTTGTTGACTTCGTCCTTGTAGGGATAGTCACTTGTGTAGTGATCGTCTTGACAAATGAGGCAGGGAAACTTAGCCTTTCGGCATGGTTTCTTGTCATTTTGTGTGGGTTGTGGTTTGGGGTTCTCCTGTTGGTTCTTCTTGGTTTTGCCACGATTGTTCTTCTTCTTTCCCTGGATGGTTGTGACGTAGATTGAACTACGTTCACTTCGGAGGAAATGGCAGGAGAAGTGGAAGCTTTTGAAGCAGCCTGGTTTAAAGCAGGGGAAGCAGAAGCTTGTTGCCCCGTCGAGTTGGTAGCAGGCTGAGCCTTAACTGAACCGACAATACCATCAATGGGGGGTTCAGTGGTAGGCTTTGTTGGATCAGTGTGAACGTGGGAGGCATGTGGAAGAAGTTCATGTAAAGTACCGGATTGAGTATATACCAAATCCATGTACTGTGCTGCCGAGATGGCTTGTTCTTCTGTAACCGGCCTGTGCATAGCGATGTCTCTGGCTATGGGAGGCAAAAAGGATTTTGTGAACCAATCAGCAAGTAGATGATCCATAATAGGTTCCTTGATTAGCCTACGGTGTCGTCGCCACTCATGGATGTGATCCGAAATATGCGTAGAAGTGGTTTGACGCAGTGAGGTTAACAGTTCTGTTCCAGTCTCATACCGGATGGGGAGCTGGAAATGAGTCAGAAAATACATAGCCAAAGTGTTGAAATCATGAAAAGAGTGTTGTGGCAGCTCAATGTACCATTTTGATGTCGTGCCGGTGAGTGTGCGTTGGAAGAGCCGAAGTCAGATGGAATCATCCATCAAGGAGTTAGAAGAACACCAAAGATGGAAGGTCATCATGTGGTTCTTGGGGTCTTCCCCGGGTTTGGCATTGAAATTAGGAATGTCTGATGGTAGTTTGGCGGGGATAGGTGGCCAGTGAGGTTCATGCCATATTGGATCATTAATAAGCCTCGACAAATTAGGTAAGTCAAGTGTGGCCAAAATGGGAAGTTGATGGTTAGCCTGTGGGTATGAGTAATAACCATGTGGTGTAGAGAAACCTGGAGGGACCTGCATAGCATATTGCTATGTGTTATACCCATATGTGTTTCCCGGGGGGTACTGCTGGAAATTCTGTGAATGGTAAGCCATCTGGTTAACCGGTTGAGTGTAGGTAGCCGGTTGGTGGATGTTTTGCTGAGTGGGTATGGTACCCTGGGGTTGTTGAAACCCAGGGATGGTTGCTGCTCCTTGTTGGGGGAAAGTTCCTTGGAATTGTTGTGTTCTAGGAATGTTACCACCATATTGAGTAAGTGGAATGTTTTCCATAGCAGGGTTGGGGGGTGGCTGCGACTGTGGTGTCCATGGAAGACTCGTTCCTCCTTGGGGAATGAGTGGAAATTGAAGTGATGGGTTCCATTGAGTTGTAGCAGCTGAAGGGTAAGGGAAGCCAGAATTCAAGTTGGGGGGAATCTGAGATTGCCCCCCAGCTTGGTTCCAGTTTCCAAAAAGTGAGTACCCCCCACTCTGTGGGATTTGAGGATCCCAAGAAGGAAGCATACCTGACGGGGGAGGTTGAGAATAAGATCTGGTTGGAACACCAGAGTAAGGTTTCCCACTGCCAGGTGTGTGGTACATACCATACTGAGCAGATGCTGCTGGTTGCGAGAGTTGTTGGATGGAACAAATGGGTTGTCCGCCAGCAGATGGGTTGGATGGCCCTATAAAAGGAGGCTGTTGAGTAGGAACATGGTTCCCAACAAAAGGTTGTCCTCCAACTAGTTGGGTTGATGACCCTATAGGAGGAGGTTGCTGACTAACAATGGGGCTCCCAAGAAAAGGTTGTACCCCAGTTGGTTGGGTTGATGGCTCACTAGGGGGGGTTAGCATGTTGGAGTTAGGGACCACTGCAGTCGGTTGTCCACCTCCTAAGATAGTGTAAATGGTGGCTGAAGGTGATCCTGCAGTCAAAACAGAAGATCCAACAGTATGACTAGGTGTTCTTCCGCCGCTAGCCAAATATGATAGTGTGGATTGGCCAACGGCGCCAAAAGTACCGATTTGTGGAGGGGGTCGTCCGTATCTGACAGGCGAGGACGGAGAAAAAACTGGGTTATCCCTCATGGAATATGTGCCAAAAATGGGTGATGGCAGCAAATGTGGGGAATTTAGCCCAGGGGTATCGACGCCGTCCATAACGTGTTCAATGATAGGAGGACCATCGAGAACTGGTTCCGAGTTCATATCCTGAAAAGGGTTTTGGGGATCTGGTGGGAACCTAGGTATAGTAAAGTCTGAAGGTCCTAAACCGTCTACAAAGGAATGACGAAACTCTATGCTAAACAGGATGTTGGGATCCCTATAGTCAGAAGGACGAGTAACAGGGGGGTATCTAGATGCTGTCTAGAGCATTTTCTCTGTGTTGTGTCTAAACAGTGCCGATGCTAACGGCGAGTTCGCTAGACTAACCATACTAGACTGGATGGAAGCCATGATTTCATGTCCCGGAGGGAGGTTGGGTAGATCTATAGTACGAGGTATGTTGCTAGAAGAACTTGTTTCCTGAGGTTGAACACTGGGTGACGTAGTGATAACAGGCGGGAGTTCTGTTTGGGAAGTAATGAAGCCATAATCAGGTTAAAAAGGTGTGTCAGGAAGTCGAGTATCTTCAACGATTTCAATGTACCCTCCTGGGACTGAAATCAAGCCAGGTATGTCCTGGTCGGACCCTTCTGTGGTGCCAACAGATCCGTCTGTGTCATCGTGAAAAGTGTCTGATAGATGGGAAGTGCTGACATCCGGTAGAAGGATGACCTCTAGTCTAGTACTTTGGGATGTGCTAGGTTTAGTCGCTGTAACGGTGTCCACTGTGACAGATAAATATGGAATGACAGTGGGTGAAGTGACAGTGGAAGTCTTAGATATGCTAGTGGTTGCGGAAGCTGCAATAGATTCTGAGACTGTGCTGTGAGTATCAGTTATAGGAGGAACTGAAGATGTTGTACGTATCGGTGGTGGAATGTTGCCTCGACCAGCACCGCGGCCAGGAGGAGTGGGAATGCGTGATGCAGGTGGACCAGAAGTCCATGGTGGTGGTGGTGGTGGAGGGCTTTGGCCCTGTATCCTTCGTGATCTTTGTGGCTGATCTGACATGATGACAAGAAAATAAAAATCAGGGGCAGTATCGTAAACAAAGATCTCAAAAACTCTAATGCAACCGAGTGTGCAGAAGAGGAGCTAGAAAAGCAAGGCTCGCAGGCCAAAAAAGCAAGCTCTAAAATCTATACTGAGACCGGCGTCTCAATAAGCGAGCTGGTAAAAAGAATGGCCAAAATGCCAACAAGAAGTCCCTACAAAGAAAAAAGACCCTCTACAAAGATGAGATATCAAGCAAACTCCTAACTAAGAGATGGAGACCTCAACAAGCTGTATCCTTCGCAAGGTGATGAAATCCAAGTCGAACAATACAACATGAGAGACCGATATAAGAAGGATATCCCTCTACCAAAAGGGATCCTGGGTAAAAGAGCCCTAGTAGAATAGATACTAAGCTACCTCGTTCATGACATGTTGGAAAAGGTTTTGGGCACTTCAGCCTTCCGAAGAAGACAGCGATTGATTTTTCCTTAGGGATAAGTGGAGTGCGGCATTCCACAGAGTCCGTCCGGTTCTCAATCTCGTGGCCGTTTAACCCCTGAAAGTTAGAAACAGTCAGGAGGCCCCTCCACAAACTGGCTGTGACCGTGTCAATAAATACTAGAGGATTTTAGTTCCCTAACGACAACGACTATGTCTTAGATGAAAATGACAAGGAGGAATTATTTTGATGCCTATCCCCGATGTCCTACCTAACTACCAAATTCTTTTGATTTCCTCAAGTGAGGTTAAAGTTGGTTTAATTAGGGAGATTAATTTTAGTGGTTGTCTTACTCAATCAAGTAGTGGACATGAAACTTGATGGTGTTATGACGACTCAAACCATGCAAATGAGAATGAATCATAAATAAACCTTTGTCTTCGATGAAATCTAGCTAAGGAAAAGAGAGAGTTCTTCGATCAAACATGCATGAAATTTTTCGCAAGCAATCAAAAACCAAAGTAAAAGATTTTTCTTTTCTTTTTGTAAACAAATCCAAACTGAAATGAACACTCTTTTTAATGCACTGATTCTACAGTCTACAATGCTTCAAGTATGAGAATTTTTGTGGCAAAATCAATGGTTCATTTCCTAATGCAAAATAATGCTACTAGACTTTTTCAATTCAAACAACAAAATTGCTCTCAAATGATGATATTTTAATTACTGAAAATGATGGAAACAATGTGACTGTATAAGCTACAGGATTCAGTAACAGAGAACAGTGGTGTTGAGTTGGTTGTGGTGAAAAGATCAAGCCAATGCAATCAAACTGGAAAAATGACCCAATATGTCAAAAATGCCACTAATTCAAACGAATCAAGCTCACAACAAGAAAATAATCAGACCACACAGACTGTAAACTGACCAGGATGCTACTAGGCAACAGTAAACGCTACCTAAGGTAGAGAGAGACTCAGGAAACCAAGCAAGGGTACAAAATTTGAAAAATTGTAGACACTACCGCGTGTCAGGGTCTGACTGGAGCGCGACACTATGACAGTACCGCTTTGGTACTAATTCAGAGAACGCGGTACTACCGTGCTGGAAGCATTTATGAGGGAGCGATACTGTGGCAAGGTAAGGAAAAAGCGCAACTTGAGAAAATAAAATGAAGTTTTCAGGGTTGTTGCTAACCCATGGGACTCAGTGATCAAACAGGGAGAAAAATACAGCGAGGAGGGGTGAATAAAGGTCAAAAAAGTGACCAAGATTCAAACTGGTTTGAAGTGTAATAAAACAAATCACAATCAAAAAATGTATGACAGTGAACTGAATCAATCAAACAGAAATCAAAACCAGCGGAGTCGCCATTCTTGTTATGTGGAATTTTTCCCTACAGATAAGTCAAAATTCCCTTAACTTAAAGCAGACTTTCACTAACTCTAAGCTAAGAACAAAACACAACAAATGCTACCTTGAAATTCCTAAACTAACTTTCACAACAAGATTAAATGTATTTAGAAATAATGAGAGATATAACACACCTTTCAATCTGACGTTTGTCCCGCTTCTAGCTCTTGATCCAGAGCTCCAATGTAGAACCTATTAAGATCAACCAAAGAACAAACATACAAGCTTCCAAATACCTTGAATGTAGAGGTTAGATTCAAATCTAGATTAGATACATTCCATGCTAAGAACTTATGCTATACACATTAAATGGGAAAGACAAGACAAGTTATCTTTATTACAACTTGAAGAATGATTACAAAGGTTGCTTGATGTCCAAACCAATCTTCTAGCTCCAAGTGCTTCCTCCTCTAGCTATCTCCACAACGCTACAAGATCATAAGTTTGGTACTTCAAGAGTCCCCCCCCCTTTTCCCCATGGAATGCCTCTCTTTTATAGTGTATGGTAGGGTTAACCAACAAGAGAGATGGGTGGATCTAGGGAGAGATAAGTGGATCAGGGTTTCTAATCACAGAGAATGAGTTGAGATCGAATTAGGGACCCCAATCTTCGATTATCTTCAAAAATCCAAAATCCAAAAATCCATGGAAAAAAGACTATAAAAAGAGTACCGCACCCTATGGTCTGAGCATAACGCGGTAGTACCGCATGTCAGAGACAAAGCATAGCATGGTAGTGTGGACTACCGCGTACCTATAACTGAGCAAGGCGCGGTAGTGTGGGTAAGTAAAGCCTCTGTTGGGTGAAAACTTGTTAGGGTAAGTTTACCTTCAAGGTTCACTCATCTTCTGGGTGGTTCAAACAATAGGGGAAGTGTTGTCAACTCTTTTTGTGGTGGAGATGCGACACTATGGAATATAGAGGTATAACAGTTATGGCTACCCTCAGCCTCCCTGGGTTAACCTTAGGATTACCCGTGTGGTATATTTCGCCTCCCATTCCCCCGTTGACACCAAATGTCGTCCTCCAACCAGTGCAACCCATTGTCACTACTAGTCAACCACCTCCCGGTGTCGCTACCCCTTCATCATCTACGAATCCCCCTCCTTTTATCAATCCCATTGGGGGCAGAGGCCCACAACCATACACTGTTGTACCCCCTCCCAAGGCAGTTAAACCCCCTCCCATGTTTCGTGCTCCCCCCAAATGCTCGTTGTGTGATGAGTTAGGCCATCCGACTCATCAATGTCCACAACTACCTACATTACAGGAACACATGCAAATGCTTGACGACGACCCCAACATCCCGTTTATCGAACTCGATCCAACCCCTAAGCCTCGTGATAAATCACTGCGTACCAACCACCCTTGTGCCATATGCGATATTTACGGCCACTACTCACATCACTGTCCTGATCTCCCAGATTACAGAGCAGCTCTCTACGAGATGAATAATTTGGACCTTAAGACGGTACCCCCCACAATTGAGGAGATCCACCTTCCGGTATCATCCCCATCCAGAGAGATTAATACCATTTATATGATCTCTTAGACTACCACTCCCTCGTCAACCGATTTGACAACTCAAACTTTCCGCAATGATGAGGAGATTCTCGAGGTTCTCACTGCCCCGAATTATACCTGGGATGACATGCACCATCGTTCCTGTTTCCTCCCAGAAGAATCCTCCTCTAGCAAAGCTACCCAACTCGCGGTTGAGTCCAAAGATTTCCTTCCCACTAAATTCGACTGGTTTAAGGATCCTATTCCTGCTCCTAATGCCTTTGAGGAAGGTAACATGGCCAATATCTTACCCGTCATCCACATCGATATCTCTGACCCACCTGGTGCTCTTGAAATCATTACCTTAGGAGCCTCCTGCAGTGAGCATGAGATTGGAGAATACAAAAAAAATTTCCAAGAATTCTGTGATACTGAAATGCCTGGTCTTGACCCCGCCATTATAGAACACCACATTGACACATGGCCTGATGTACCCCGTTCATCAGAAACAGTGCCTCATTCATCCTTCCAAGCTCCCCGTGGTCAAAGCAGAGATTGAAAAACTTCGCAAAGCAGGATTCATTTATCCTATTGCTTATACCACCTGGGTTTCAAACCCCATTCCGGTTAACAAAAAGCAAGGAACCATTAGAGTATGCATTTACTTCTGTGATTTAAACCGAGCTTGTCCCAAGGACAACTTCCCCACGCCATTTATTGACCAACTCATCGATGCGTGTGCGGGGCATGAAGTCCTCTCTTTCATGGATAGTTTTTCCGGATACAACCAGATTCAGATCCATAGGGAGGATCAGTACAAGACTGCCTTTACCACCCCATGGGACACCTTCTCCTATCGCGTCATGCCTTTCGGCCTCAAAAATGATGGTGCCACCTTCCAGCAGGCCATGACCTATTGTTTTCACGACTTGGTCCATATCCTGCTAGTCTATCTTGATGACCTTACAGATCATTTTCGGAAACGATCCAACCACCTTAATGACCTCCAGAAAGTTTTTCTGCGTTGTCGCAAATATCAAATCCGCTTGAACCCACACAAGTGTGTCTTTTGCATCCCTACAGGACGGTTGTTGGGTTTCATTGTTTCCCAGAAAGGAATTGCTGTCGATCCCCTGAAAGTCCAAGCCATCCTAGACCTTCCCTCTCCTCACTCGCTCCGGCAGCTCTAGAGTCTGCAGGGGTGATCTAATTTCCTTCGCCGCTTCATTCCTGATTACGCCACTAAAGTTCATGGTTTCTTACACCTGCTTCGTACCCACATACCCTTTATTTGGGATGAGCAAGCAGAAGCTGCGTTCGAAGCCATCAAGAAATCTCTCACATAAGCCCCTTTGATCTCCCCTTCGGATTTCTCTTAGGACTTCATCCTTTACGTCTCGGCATCCGAACATGCCGTGTCCGAAGTCTTGGTTCAAGAAGACGCCTCTCACCAAGAGCATGTCATTTTTTATGCCAGCCAGACCTTGTCTAGACCACCTCTACGTTACCCATACGAAGAGAGACTAGCCCTAGCTGTGGTCTTTTCCATCCAAAAATTGTGACACTACATTTTACTTCGTCATACCACAGTCGTCACCGACTCCAACCCCATGGTCTATCTCTTAAATTGGCGGCTACTACAAGGTCATGTTGCTAAATGGGTCATTATCCTCCAAGAATATGACCTCACTTTCCGAACCCCTAAGAGCACTAAAGCCCTCGTGCTTACCCAGCTCATCACTGATCACTCCTCCCTTTTGCCATCCCCACAAATCTCCGACGAGTTACCCGACAATCACTTGTTCACCATCTCGTCTGATGACGCATGGTACGGTGATATTTTGTTATACCTGCGCACGCAGAAGTTCAGACCTAATGTCAATCATGATGGATGCCATTGTATCCGTCACCAGGCCTCTCGATATATACTCTTAGGAAATGTCCTTTACCGGCGAGGGGTCGACATGATTCTTCGTCATTGCCTTACACACAAGGAAGTTGAACACGTCCTCAATGACTGTCATAGCGGTGCCTGCGGAGGCCATTTATCTGGGATGGCCACCGCCCAAAAGGTCGTTCACGCTGGATATTTCTAGCCCACACTCTTTACCAACTGCATCACAACAGTCAAACATTGTCATAATTGCCAAATTTTCGCCCCCAAGGCCTGGACACCACCCGCTCCATTACACCCAGTCGTCACCGTTGGTCCCTTTTGTAAATGGGCCATTGACTTCATGGAGTGTAAACCCCCATCTGCCAACGGCCATAAGTACATCATTGTGGTTGTCAATTACTTCACCAAATGGGTGGAATCCATGCCCACCTTTAATTGTACAGCTGACACCGCTGCCCATTTCTTCATTAGCCACGTTATCACTCGATTCAGGGTTCCCAAACAGTTGGTCTCAGACCACGGTTCCCACTTCGAAGATTCTATTTGGCGTGAGTTATCCACCCTCCTCAAGTTCAAACATTGGTACTCCTCTACTTACTATCCCCAAGGGAACGGTCAAGTCGAGGCCATCAACAAAATATTTAAAACCATCCTCCAACGCACTGTTGACCGCCATAAGTCCAATTAGCACCACATGTTATTTCCTATCTTATGGGCTTACCGTACATCCACCAAGACTGCCACCGATTTTACCCCGTTTCATTTAGTTCACGATGTAGAGTCTGTCCTCCCCATCGAGTGTCAGATACCTACCTTACACATCACCGTCGAGCTTCTCCCATACACCTCCCCACTTGAGCAACGTCTGCTATCCCTCGAACAAGCTGATGAAGACCGTCGTGCCACTCTCCACACCATTGAAGCCTCCAAGAACCACTCCAAAGCTGGTTACGACAAACATGTACACCCTCAAACTTTCCATGAAGGGGAACTTGTCCTCGCCTATGACCAATCCCATGACAAAACCGGTAAAGGGAAGTTTGAATCCATGTGGCAAGGCCCTTACATCGTGCAGACTTGCCTCGGCAGTGGGGCATACATTTTAACTGACTCAGACGGTCTCCCTTTGCACAACCCTTGTAACGGGTTGTATCTTAAACACTTTTATCCCTAAATAACTCGCGGTCCCATTGGTCCATAGTGTACAGTTTGCTCTCTTTTTGTTTTTCACCTTTTTTACCACAATCTCACAATCATCATTTTTTGCATGACCACAGATGGACCATCTTCCACCTCATTACATTGGCTTCATCGATGGAGCAAGCCGTTGGTCTCCTAACCTAGCTTCTGCAGCATGGGTTTTATATTCCCCTTCACATGAACTGATTCACCTTGACGGAATATGTATAGGCACTGCTACCAATAACAAGGCGGAGTATGATGTTGTGATCGATCTCCTGACTGCTGCCCTCCAGATAGGCATATGTCACCTTCATGTGTTCCTTGAATCCCAGCTACTTGTCTCCCAACTCAACAACTGCTACCAGGTGCGTGATCCCTACCTCTTTAGAAAATTCCTGCGCACAAAACAACTGAGCCGACAGTTTGAATCCATAACATTCACCCATGTCCCAAGAGCTCAAAATAGTGTCGCAGATCAAATGGCTAACAATATCCTCGATTGGCACATCAATCACACCATGTAAAACCTCCATCATGCATCATCATCCCATAACATCTCATCAAAATATATAAAAACCCAAAAATATTGCAAGGGGCATCCACGTGCCTAATCCTACATACATAATGTTGCATCCTTGTACAATACATCACATAACATACACAAGGGGCATCCATGTGCCCAACATCCTATACTACTTGCATCCACGTGCAGTACAAACATATCACAAACCATAAGCACATCCACATGCGTACACTAAAATCATCATCGCAAAAAAGGTGCATCCATGTGCATATATATATATCAAAAAATGAATGTCAATATGTTATACATGTCCTGAGTATCCCTGTACTTAGCTATACAAAAAATATCTATACATCCCTAAAGCCTCATAGAATACATGCCGTAGCTACAAAATTAGGGGGAGTCCCATGCACTCCCTAATGAGAGTCATACCCTGCATCACTTCCTACATCAGTTGCCTCCGAGTCCTTCCCTCACTCCTCCTCCGACAACTCCTCATCCCCTGCGGGCTCATGTGCCCGTCCCCTGTCTGCTAAGATGGCCAACCGGATCGCGATCGAATGGAACTCCCGTGGAACCCTAAGACAGTCCTGTATCACCTCCGGATCCACGTCCCACCACCCATCATCAGTCACTCCCACTAGCAACCGATCCAGCAGCATCCGTACGGACTCCAGATTCCCCTCTGCATCCCACTGACGCACCTCCCCTCATCCTGGTAAGGCTGGTACCGCCACATGCCCTCTGCGCACTACATGCCTTGGTAGTGGTCTCGGGCCAACATCTGTAGATCACCCATCAGTCAGCAACAGTATATCAAAAAAATATCATACATAAAACTTGCCATCCATAACATGCAAGCAAAACCATATGTACCATCTGGTCCCCATGCCTGTCCTGGCGCCCGTGGTACCTCTGGATCCCTGGTGTAGTCCATATCTCTATATGGAAAATCATCTAGTGTCAGCGACATCTGTAGCCACTGCAGGTACAAATCCTAAGTGAAGTATCTACCAACCTCGTCGCAAACCCAGCGGCGCATCATCTCTCCCCACCACACCATGCACGGCTCCCTCAGTCCTCCTGTCCTAACCGGCACCCATGACCGCAGTGTCGGTACCCGCTCCATGAAGAAAGAACATAGAAATGATCTGTAACAGAATCCCTTGCCAGATTCCTTCACCGATGTCAACTGTCGCTGCACACAGGTGAGGAACATCTGGCCCCACGCATAGTAGACACCATCTAGTACTCACTTCACTAGCTGCATCCGGCCCCTGGACACCTTCTCAGGTGACTGGGACCCCAACACACGAACAACGCATGCCGCAATAGCCTGTACTGATGGATCCTGTAGGTGCACCACCCGGAGTGCATTCCTCTGCACTTTCGCCTCTGGAACACAGTACCGCTCTAGCATATCCTCCATATTGACATCCGTGGATACTCGCGGCTGCGTATCCGCCACTCTACCCAGACATGGCAACCCCGTCAAGAAGTATACATCTTCCAGGGTGAGGTCCACCCTCTCACCCTGCACCCTGAACGCTTGAATATCCGGCTCCCAAAAGCTCACCAACCTGTTCAGTAGCAACGCTGCTGACCGCATCAAAGGTACCTGCGCAAACTTCAGCAGTCCGCACAATCCCAACACCGACCACACATGTCGATCCTCCCGGATGACATCCACTATCTCATCGGGCACCTCCCACTCTCGCCACAACACCAGCGGCATCCTATCAATCACGTAAGGCAAACTCATCAGACTAATGTCAAAGAAATAAACCTACCCCCCCCCCATCAGGGAAGCCCTAACAGCTCGTTCCCAATCGCAGTTTTAGGACCCCTTGCCGCGGTTTCCAACCGTGGCTACTAGGGCTACAGTCATGGTCTAAAACCGTGCCTGTAGGAGCCGAACTCGTGGTTTTGAACCACGTGTTCAGCCTCAGAACACGCGGTATCAGACCGCATGTTCCGACATGAACCTCGCGGTCCCAAACTGTGTGATCTACCCTAGAACCTGCGGTCTCTGACCGCGGTTCCATCCCCCAAACCCGCGGTCCACCCCATGTGGACTGTACAAATACACCCCTGGGGCCCACCCCCCCTTCCCGAACCCAAAGAAAATGCAGGTATGAGTTTGACGGAATACCTGTAACTCCCGGATTTGAAAATGGCCAGTCGGATCATCCAGAAATGCCACCTCAGCTCTGGTCCACTCTAATCACTAGTCAAAGTCAAATAGTACAAATGACACTTGTCATGTTGGACCCACTCACTATTTATAGTCCGTTGACTTTTTCTTATTTTGGCCATTCTGAACTCATACGGATTCCATTTTTCAAACCATTTCCACCATTGGAATTAGCACGACGAGACCGTCATGATGGTACACTTGTTCTCTTAGTTTTTCCACTTTATTTTTTGAGCATTTTTTAGACACCACTCGTCGCCTCAGTTTGCGTGCCACTTCGACTACTCTCTGTTTTTGGTATATTTTGTATCATCGGATTCATTTTTCCAAGCTGTGATGATGCTTGAGATCATTTCTCACTCTCACCCCCATATTTTTTGGGTATTTTTCCACAACGCCCCTCGTCACCTCAGTTTGCATGCCACATCGGCCGACCTCCGCTTTTGACACTTTTCATATCGCCGGATTCATTTTTCTGAGCTCGTGATGATTCTTGAGATCATTTCTCACTCTTACTTGGTACAATTTCAACATCGTGTCCCGACACCTTGCTGCCTCGATTTGCACACCACATTGGCCGCCATCGGATTGTTCCACATTTTTTCATGAGCCATTCACTCCTGTCATACTGCAACTATTTCGTTATTTTTCCACCATTCATTAGCCCGCAAGGAAGCCCACCAATGTTCCCCCCTACCCTCGTTCTTGGTCATCATCAATGTTCCTTGATTGAGCACTTCCTCCTTGCCTGGCCATTCCTTTTGTTTGGTATAATTTTATCCCTTTTTCGGGCTGGACAAGTCCTTTACGAAAAAGGCACTTAGGGAGTTTCTGTTAAGCTCTTTTCTGACTCCTAAAACAATGAAAAGATCACCGAGCAATCTTGCTTCCTTTCATGCTCATTAAAGTGCCTGAAATAGCGTCTATCTGGTATAAGTTTAACCCTTTTCCAAACCTGGTAGACTAATTACGAAAAAGGAATACTCTAGTCACACCGGCTAGAAGAGTTCTTCATTGCATCCTTTTATGCTTCTTTGGGCCTTGGAGACTAACACACGAAAAAGCAACCCCCTGGAGTCTTCTTATCGCTTTCAGACTCTCTAAAATTGAAAGCAACCATGAGCATGCACTGTCATGGGCTCGTACAAATCCACACGACAGTACCATTCCATTATTTCAGAGTCTTCTTATCGCTTTCAAACTCCTTAAAATTGAAAGCAATCACGAGCATGAACTGTCCTAGGCTCGTACAAATCCACATGATAGTATCATTTTACACACACTTATTCTAGTTTCGTAACCCATGAAGAAGTCACCCCGTGCCTCTTGGCACTACGATCGATCATCTCGGCAGCACCCCCAATCAGGTCGCCTTTTTCAGAGTAGTCTGCTGTCTCCTGCCATTTTACACCAGCTTGAGTATCCCTCATCCCAGTCACTCTCCTTGATCCATTACAACTATAATCCCTTTCCCCTCAGTCAGTTTCATATGCCGCCCGATCATCCCCACCATTATACTCTGAACAAAGGAAGTTTGAGTCCACCCACTCTACTTGCCCAGTTATCCCCCACAGTATGTCAGTCCTACCATCAGTACTCTCACACTTCGGTTCTCCACCTCGCGCTCCTGTCAAGGAAACATCATTGCCTTGATAATTGCAGGTCTCCCTCTGTCAACGACAACCCCTCTATTCCAGAGGATAGACCCAGAGGTCCCTACACCTTGGACCCATCACCATCTATGGTGAGTGCCTACAGACCATTTTGAGAGGAGTCATCATTGCCTCTCCAAGTGGTTGTTTCTCACATGCTTGACTTCAACACCTTGATCACATCGTTGAGAATCGCGTAGGGTTTATATCCCTTCAGTTATTGGTCGAAGACCTTGGATTTCCCTCGACTCTAGCACATTGGTGAGTCACTTTGAAATGCCCAGTTATATGTTCCCGTGGATGTCCGGGTTGTGTTGGCGATTGTATTCGGAAGCCATCCAGTTATATGCTACCTTGAGTACCCAGTTCAGTTCCAGTTCAGTGTACCATTGAGAGTATGACTCCCCGTCACTATGATCCAGCAGCTCATTAGTTCCTCTGGTACCGCACTCAGCAGCACTGTTGTTATTCCAGTGTATCACTTCTTCATCTTAGACATGGTCAGCCCAGCAGTATGTCCCAGCTTGGTGTCCCCTCTGGACCCTTATGATGTACACAGTGGTTCTCTATGTACCCTACAGGTCCCCATTTTTGGGCCTCACAGTTATTTTTTATGTATCTTGATACGAGCATGGGAATACCCGCCTCGTCCATATATTGAGATTCTTCCTCATTCATTATTTGAGGCCATGTATATGTCCGGTCCCCATATTTTGGACCCCATTATTATTTTTGTTCTATATCTTGATACGAGCATGGGAATGCCCGCCTCGTCCATATGATCAGATTAATCCTCATCCATTATTGAGGTTATGTACTTTTAGTTTTTGCAGTTTGTTCGGGACCGTTGTTCCGGGCTCCAGTTTGTTTCTTCTCTTCTCCACACCCCAGGAAAACCATACAGGACTTATGATGTCTATCGGCCATACGATGAGCTCCTGCCCTCACACATCAGGGGGCAATCTGTTAACACCCAAAAAGTGCTCACTACCTCATCTACCCCATTACATGACTCATTTGTCCATATTTCCTACCATCTTTACCTTCAGAACCCTAAAATCCCATTAAAAAGCCTCCAAAAGGCCACAAAACCATCAAAACAGCCTCCAAAAGGCTAGAAAACCCCTTTTCCCCCCAAAATTATCCAAAATTCCTCCAAAAATAGCAAAAACCCTCTAAACAGGGAATAAAAAATATAAAAAAAAGGAGGAAAAAGGAGGAAAAAACCCTATACAGCTGACCTAAACCATATGGTTCCCAAAACCATGGGCCAGCACTCCACCACTAAAAACCTATAAATAGGTGATGGAGACCCCTCATTTCATATCCACAATCAAATACACCCTTACTCTACCAAAATCACTCTTGAAACCCTAGCTCACCCTTGAGCTACTTTCACCATTGAGTGCCCCTTTTGGTCCATTTCCACCATTTGGAGAAAGAGAAGGAGCAAAGTTGGAGTTTGGAGCAACCCTCTTGGATCATTGCAAGAACTTCACCAACCTCTACACTTGAGGTAAAATTTTAATACAAAAGAAAACCATTTGTATCCCATGTTTTGTTATGTTTCTTAATGCTCATGCTAGTTTAGAATTCGTATTGTTTTATTACTTTAATTTACTGTTTATTGAACTGCTACTAAGGACTTCATTCTCCTTAGTAGGTTCTCATTTGCACAAGCTAGGGGTGAAAACCCTAGCTACAAGCGCATTGACAATAGAATTGCAAATACAACATAAGAAGAGCACGCCATATCATCCACAAGTAAATGGGACAGTAGAAGCATTCGACAAGGTCTTGGAGCATGCACTAATTAAGGTGTGCAATGCAAACCGTGATGACTGGGATCTGAATATTCCAGCCGTTTTGTGGGCATATCGCACCCCGTGTAAAAGGTTGGCAGGTCAGACATCCTTTAAGTTGGTTTATGGGAAAGAAGCAACTATGCCTCTGGAGTACATTGTTTCGAGTCTGCGCATAGTAGTAGCTACAGGTATGAATGATGACGCGGTGTTAGTAGAACGTCTGATGTAGTTAGTGCAGCTTGAGGAAGATCGCTTTATTGTAAGGTTTCATCAGAGCGTAGAAAAGGATCGCTAGAAGGCTTGGCATGATCGCCATATCAAGAATAAATAGTTTCAGCATGGTGACTTGGTGCTTTTATATGACTGCAAGCTTATGAAGCATCCTGGAAAATTGTAGATGTTGAAATATTGTAACTTCAAAGAATATTATATTTGTACATTATTTATTCCGGAGATGTTCCATACCTCCGATGTGATTATACTATAAATCCGGAGATGTTTATTCCTCCGAGTTGAATGTGGTAACTAGGGTTATTAGACCCACCATGTGGGGGTCGGCCCAGTCAGTTATAATGGGGTATTTAACCTAATGGTTAAATACGAGCCTACATGTACTTGTGTAAAATACATATCAGAGTAGTGTATAAATAGAGGAGGTGTGTTCCTCATTTGATACTCTCACTCACTTGAGAAAGGCGCATTTGTGGAGGAGAGGTCTGCTATGGAGGAGAAGGAGCTTATGCTCAGGGTTTGCATCTTTGTATATTGCTGGTCATCTATATTGAGGAAGCTTTGCTGGGTTTTCTACCCCATGAGGGTTTCCCAGGATAAATCTCTGTCTCTTGTGTTTATGCTATGCTTGTTGTTTCTTCAGTGATCCTGTATATGCTATTATTGTGAAATGGAATGTAATGCTGCTATTTTCTGTCTTAGCATATTGAATTTTAACATGGTATCAGAGCTAACCTGAAGGAAGACAAGGTATGGCACTAAAGACACTTGCTTTACTTACGACAATTTGAAGGTTAGGGTTTTACATAGCAAAAACCAGTCATCGTAGAACTTTCGCTATAAATCCGTTTTGGCGAAGTTTTCGGATCTGAAATTGTTACAGGACGAAGATAAAATCTCCAGGTACCTTGTGTCCAAAGTACAACCTCTAATTCGTTGTACTTTGTGATTTATGATCTGTACAATATAGGGTTTCTGCCTCTTCCAGATCTGAGTCAAAATCAGGTGACCTTGGGAAAAAGGTCATATCTTGGGCTAGGAAGCTCCAAATGAAATTTCGTAAAAAGTGACAGGTATTACACAGTCTGCACTATCTCAGAAAACTTTTTCAGAGGCCGAAGTTGAACCAGTGACACGTGGCACTCTGTACAAGTGCGCTCTCCTGTATTATCCCATAAACAGGTCACGTTGCGACACTTGGCATAACTCTCTCTCAGAAAATCCAATTGAGGTCAGACCTGTCAGGATGGAAAGATAACAGGCCGAGCTATCTCAGAAAACCTTTTCAGAGGCTGAAGGTCAAACAGTGACACGTGGCACTCCGTACAAGTGCGCTCTCCTGTACTTTCCCAAAACAGGTCACGTTGCGACATTTGGCATAACTCTCTCTCAGAGAATCCAATTGAGGTCATACCTGTCAGGATGGAAAGATAACAGGTCAGGCTATCTCAGGAAACTTTTTGCAGACCCCGTGGATCAAAAATTTCAGAGTTACACCAGAAACAATCAGGTACATATTTCTGTCAAAACAGAATTATTTTTTGGTACCTTCATTCATGACTTCCGGAATTTAGGGCTTTGGAGAAAGTTGAAATTTTTGTAATCGGAGACCACGGCTGGATGCTACTCATCAAAATAGAAATTTAGAGACCAAGATCAGAATTTTTGGTTGGGAAGAAGGCCGGGCTTGATTAGACCCTAGTTCGGGACTTTGATCAGAAAAGCGGAAAATTAGGGCTTCTGTAAAAATGGGAATTTTTGAAATCTGTGACCTCGGCTGGAAGCTCCTCAGAAAAATAGAAGATTAGAGCTTTGGATCAAACTTTTTGATGGGGAAAAAGAGTGGGCTTCATCAAACCCCAGTTCAGGGTCACGTCCAGTGAATCCGAAAGTTTCAAAGGCAAAATTAAGGAGTAAAACTTTGCAGTTTTCAAATTCTGAATATATCAGTTTGATCAGCTCATCAAGGCGCATATCTCTATCCTTTCGGAAGTTTGAACTTAAAAGTTTGAATTTTTGGGGTTTCTCTGACAAACCCATATCCAGCTCCAGGTCCAATTCTTGCAAATCAAGTGGATAGGGTTAATCCTAGAAGAAGATGGATTGGTCACCTACATAAGTGAAGGAGTTCATGTTTCAGAGGGAGATGAGGCTAAGGCTTTACATAAGGAGATTACAAGCGATCTCGACAGGTATGACTCATCGAGGTACGTTTTGAGATTTGTTCATGATTAAGTTTATGGTATGTTTGTCTTCATGTTATTACAGTTAGTACAATCTTGATTTTAGATTTGTTGTATCACCTTAACAAAATTATGAATGCATGATAGAAGATATTCATTGGTTAGGGTGTTGACACTTATGATTGTACTAATGCATTATGGTGTTGTGTGAGGTTGAGGTTGTCTGCTAACAAGATACAGGTACATCACAAAAGACAAATCAGGCTCCATGACCATAAAAACATGAAGACAAAGACTCATCCATAATCTTTGTTCTACTTACGAGGTATGTATGACTTTGTTATACCTATGAGACATGCAGGTTCTAGCTCAGGATCTCTAAATCATTGAAGAGGTTGTTTAGGTATGTTGTACATAATCAAGTAGGTATACTAATCCAGGTATGTTTCCCATGAATCTTACCTTGTGTTAGGATCCCTTATATAAGTATACTTGGAATGATTGGTTATGCTTATTCATAAAGTTAATAATCAAGGGATTATGCATATTATATCTTTTATCAATGATATGCATGAGTAAAAGAAGACTTCCCTGAAATCTTGAATACTAATGGTTATTAACTATAATCATGACTATACGTTTTCAAGATTATTTAGTACTATAATGTTTTGATAGCATTTAGAATATACTAATGAGTGTATGTTTGTGTATGAGATCATGAGGATGACTCTTGAGCATGCACAGTGGTACAGAATGAATAGAAGTTCAAAAGACATACAGAAGATCAAGCGGGAGGCAGCCACACAAACATAAAAGATAAGTATTTGAGTTGCTATTTGAAATAGTAATGATATTGCCTGCATGCATATTTGTATTCCTAGAATATATAATGCTGAGTGTAAACATTCATAGAGCATTGAACAGTATACAACTAATGTGCATATGTTTGGACAAACATTCCATTATTGCTTGTCTAGAATGAAACCTCTTTGCTGACATGCTGAGAGTTGTGCACACTCTCGATAGTATGTTCTGGTAGAGATGGAAGGCATCTAGATAGCCACTGTATGCATACAGGATATGGGAAAGTGTTGTGCCAAAGTATTGGTCAAAATAGTTGCATCACTATGTAAATGATATCTGTATGCATAATGGGTTATCTTTTGATGATTATGAAGTATTACTAATCATGTACTTAATTTTGATTTGTAGGAAAGGTCATGAAGAATGATGGACACCGTACAAGTGGTGGATGTTCAAACAAGAAGATTTACAAATCAAACAAAATATAGAAGGCTCATGGCTAGAAGATTCTCTTAGAAAGGGGAAGAGAATCACGACAAGGTGTTTGCTCCAAGTATGGTGTAATTAAAGAAGAAGTATGAATCAGGTTCTGTATAGGTACCTAGGATCGATAATAATTTGATAAGCTTAATGATCACCATGGGTGATGTGGATCTCAACCTTTGCTACAAGGTTGAATATGATACACATATGACATGGAAGCAATAAGGAACTCACCACAGAGTTCGAATGATATTAAGGCTCATATCAGTAGACCCATCTAACGAGAGATGGCACAGATAGATATGCAGAAGATCATTCAATGCAGAAATGAAAAATGAAAGATCTCAAATTGATGCTTTACTTCCTAGGTCTGGAAGTATGGCAAGGCTCAGAAGGAATATTTCTCAACCAGGGAAAGTATGATGAGAAATATGACTTGAGGTGTTGGAATGGCCACTCTTATGGATTCCAACTTGAAGCTGTTAGGGGATAACTCATCAGAGTTAGTGGATATAACTCTGTACAGTCAATTTATTGGGTCTTTGATATATCTAACATATACTAGGTTAGATATATGCTTTGTTATGATCACCTTGAGTTAGTATCTAGTGGAAACTAGATGTGTTTACCTGATAGTTGCAAAGTATGTGATGAGGCACATAAAGGACACGATAGAATTTGATCTATGCTATCTTGAAGATCATGACTTCAGATGGCTATTCAGATTCTGTTTGGGCAGGAAGTGTATCAGACAAGAAGAACACATCGAGAGGATGTTATTGTCTGGGATTAGCCATGATCTCGTGGTTTAGCTGGAAGCAGTCTAGTGTGGCTCTCAGCACAAGCGGAATATATGGCTGCTTGCTCTGCTAGTTGTGAAGAAGTTTGGCTTTAGGATTGTTTGACTTAGAGATAGAACCAACTGAGATCCTATGTGATATTTAGAGTTGTATCAAGATGACATAGAATCTAGTGTTCCATGATAAGTCAAAGAACATAGGGAACTAACAAGATATGACACAGAAAGGAACTCTAAAAGTTTGAATTTGTAACAGGTTACCATTGTACTAACCAAGCCTCTACGTCAAGTGAAGAAGTTACCAACCAAACCTCTGTCTCGAGTGAAGTTTGAATACTTCCGAGACAAGCTTGGTGTAGTTCAAAAGGACCCTCCTCGAAAGGGGGAGTAGTATAGTCACTACTAATGAGATTGTCTCATCAAACAACAAGGTCGTTGATGAGGTAACCTGTTCTCTACACCCAGTTACTTAGAATTATTTAGATTTAGGACTCTTATACTTAGAAAACTTAGCTTTACTTATACATGCTTTTGATGATAGATGTATTGGTGAGAATACATGCTAGATGTATACATGTTTTGGTGTGATGTATACATGTTTTGATGTATTAGTAAGAATACATGCTAGTTGTGATGTATACATGTTTAGATGTATTAATAAGAATACATGCTAGTTGTGATGTATACATGTTTTGATGTGATGTGTACATGTGTTGATTAAGTGATGTATACATGTTTTGATGTACACATGTTTTGATGTGATGTGTACATGTTTTGATTAGTGATGTATACATGTTTTGATGTACACATGTTTTGATTAGTGATGATGAACACATGTTTTGATGTGATGTATACATGTGTTGATTAAGTGATGTATACATGTTTTGATGTACACATGTTTTGATGTGATGTATACATGTTTTGATGTGATATATGATTGTACCTATATGGATGAGAATACAGTTGAAGGGATTGGATCATCCCTGGACTTTCAGTCCTAAAGAGAGCCGTAGACGTAAGGTCTCCGAGAATGAAGTCCTTAGTGGACAGTTGAGGGGATTGGATCATCCCTGGACTTTCAGTCCTAAAGAGAGCCGTAGACGTAAGGTCTCCGAGAATGAAGTCCTTAGTGGACAGTTGAGGGGATTGGATCATCCCTGGACTTTCAGTCCTAAAGAGAGCCGTAGACGTAAGGTCTCCGAGAATGAAGTCCTTAGTGGACAGTTGAGGGGATTGGATCATCCCTGGACTTTCAGTCCTAAAGAGAGCCGTAGACGTAAGGTCTCCGAGAATGAAGTCCTTAGTGGACCGTTGAGGGGATTGGATCATCCCTGGACTTTCAGTCCTAAAGAGAGCCGTAGACGTAAGGTCTCCGAGAATGAAGTCCTTAGTGGACAGTTGAGGGGATTGGATCATCCCTGGACTTTCAGTCCTAAAGAGAGTCGTAGACGTAAGGTCTCCGAGAATGAAGTCCTTAGTGGACAGTTGAGGGGATTGGTCATCCCTGGACTTTCAGTCCTAAAGAGAGCCGTAGACGAGAGGTCTCCGAGAATGAAGTCCTTGGTGGACTTGAGGGGATTGGATCATCCCTGGACTTTCAGTCCTAAAGAGAGCCGTAGACGTGAGGTCTCCGAGAATAGAAGATAGGACTGCATCGTCCCTGGACCTTAGTTCAAAATGTACGTGATAGGGGATTGCATCATCCCGGAACTGATAGTTCAAAATGTACGTGATGGGGATTGCATCATCCCGGAACTGATAGTTCAAAATGTACGTGATGGGGATTGCATCATCCCGGAACTGATAGTTCAAAATGTACGTGATGGGGATTGCATCATCCCGGAACTGATAGTTCAAAATGTACGTGATGGGGATTGCATCATCCCAGAACTGATAGTTCAAAATGTACGTGATGGGGATTGGATCATCCCGGAACTGATAGTTCAAAATGTACGTGATGGGGATTGCATCATCCCGGAACTGATAGTTCAAAATGTACGTGATGGGGATTGCATCATCCCGGAACTGATAGTTCAAAATGTACGTGATAGGGATTGCATCATCCCGGAACTGCTAGTTCAAAATGTACGTGATGGGGATTGTATCATCCCCGGACTTCGGTCCCTGAATTGATCCGTAGACGAATGGTCTCCGAGAAAGTAATGGTACTGATAATGTGGTTACTTGTATCGGTAGGATACTTGTATTGATGATGTGGTTACTCGTATCGATAGGATACTTGTATTGATGATGTGGTTACTTGTATCGGTAGGATACTTGTATTGATGATGTGGTTACTTGTATCGGTAGGATACTTGTATTGATGATGTGGTTACTTGCATCGGTAAGATACTTGTATTGATGATGTGGTTACTTGTATCGGTAGGATACTTGTATTGATGATGTGGTTACTTGTATCGGTAGGATACTTGTATTGATGATGTGATTACTTGTATCGGTATGGATACTTGTATTGATGATGTGGTTACTTGTATCGGTATGGATACTTGTATTGATGATGTGGTTACTTGTATTGGCATGAATACTTGTACTGCTGATCGTGCGATGACGATGCTGATGATCGTGTGATGACGATGCTGATGATCGTGTGATGACGATGCTGATGATCGTGAGATGACGATGCTGATGATCGTGTGATGACGATGCTGATGATCGTGTAATGACGATGTTGATGATCGTGTGATGACGATGCTGATGATCGTATGATGACGATGCTAATGATCGTGAGATGACGATACTGATGATCGTGAGGATCCAGATGTTGATGTTGTTGTAGCTGTTCGAGTGCTGCAGAAGATAAAGACTCAATACTGAGGATGTCAATGTTCCAGTATTGAAGATGTTCCAGTAACTGCTTGAGTTACTGATGACGTTGAGAAAGCTTCCAATGATTTATAGATGTATCATGTATGATGTTGATGACTCCTTGCTCGTGCAGATACTGTTATAATATCCTTCTCGTTAAGGGGGAGTGTTGAAATATTGTAACTTCAAAGAATATTATATTTGTACATTATTTATTCCGGAGATGTTCCATACCTCCGATGTGATTATACTATAAATCCGGAGATGTTTATTCCTCCGAGTTGAATGTGGTAACTAGGGTTATTAGACCCACCATGTGGGGGTCGGCCCAGTCAGTTATAATGGGGTATTTAACCTAATGGTTAAATACGAGCCTACATGTACTTGTGTAAAATACATATCAGAGTAGTGTATAAATAGAGGAGGTGTGTTCCTCATTTGATACTCTCACTCACTTGAGAAAGGCGCATTTGTGGAGGAGAGGTCTGCTATGGAGGAGAAGGAGCTTATGCTCAGGGTTTGCATCTTTGTATATTGCTGGTCATCTATATTGAGGAAGCTTTGCTGGGTTTTCTACCCCATGAGGGTTTCCCAGGATAAATCTCTGTCTCTTGTGTTTATGCTATGCTTGTTGTTTCTTCAGTGATCCTGTATATGCTATTATTGTGAAATGGAATGTAATGCTGCTATTTTCTGTCTTAGCATATTGAATTTTAACAGTAGATGCATTGGCTTGGTCCATATCGCGTCAGTAGCATAACTTCAGGTGGATCAGTACAGTTATAGCAGTTAGATGGAGCGATGCTCCGAAATTTGATCAATGGAAGCAGGTTGAAGCCCTATAGGTCGGGCTTGGAGCAGCGTGATGTCTGAGTCGCATTGGAAAAAGAAAAAGAAAAAGAAAAGAAAAAAGCTCGGTGATAGGATGGCGCACTAGCAAGTCCAGGATGCGCAAGCAGAAGTGCTTTCATTGTAGTATGGGAGAAAATTCGTGATAGCGATAGAGTCATGACCGAGTCAAATCAACAATAAATGCCGAAAGTTCCAGGTAGTTAATTAACGGCGCTTGATCGAACGATGAGCATTAATGGCTGATCTGGCCGCTCGGATGAACATATCACCAATAGATTTGGGTCATTAAGGAAATATTTAGTTCGAATTAATGCATGATTTAGTCATGAGTATGGGGGATCGAGTGGGGCGCTATAAGAACAAGCTGAGGTCAGTCAGAAAGCACATGTTTGTATTGAGCGAGTTCAACTTCTCCATTGTTGAATTGTGCAAGGTTGAGTTGTGTTGAAGAGTGCAGCAGTGGTGTGTGAGCAAGTTCTTGGGTTGGGTAAGGTTAGGCCATTTGTTGCCATTGCGAGAATTGAGTGCGGCATGTTGGGTGAGTCGGATACAGTGGATATTTCAAGCGAATATGATTCACCCATCATCCCTGCTAATATTGAAGAGGAGGTCAATATCGAGGAAGAAGTTGCGAGCATGCCGGTGGGATCGTCCTTCATTGTGTGACAAAAGAGGGGGGGGGCAGCCGCCTAGCTCCCCGCGACCAGAGAAATGACCGACTCACTCTACTGCTCAAGTGTTAGAAAGGGTCCCGGAGGTGATACCATCGAGCTTTGGGGTTTTGGAATCCGTCGTTGGAGTAGGTGTTTTTGCTACAGATATCCCGGGTTACTAACCTACATGTTGACCGGGTATGCAGTCAAGGAATCCCACTAAGAACCAGTGGTATCACATCAAAATGCCGGCGATTCCACTAGGCATGAGCTGCACCACTAGCATTGTGCCTGCGTGTTGATGCCTTGGGGCTGCAGGGTAAGTGCAAGATGCTGGAATGGGTTCCAAGGCACACAACAGGGGATGAAAACCCAGCCAAAGGCTTCGAAATACCCTATGCAAGGGAAATTCTATCCTCGAGCTGTTTGGTGTGGTGATCACCCATGGATATTTGGCCTCCGCTGGCACTCTATGAGTAAAATATTTGATCTTGAAAGATGAAATCTAACTAACGAACCTATCTTAACCTACCTAAGGAAAGAACCTATTCTAAGTCAGATCTAACCTAAAAGGAGAATTGATGTTGTGCAGATCAAAATTCAAGTGTAACGAACAAGTAATAAGTTTCTTCAACAGAAATTTCCTCGGGTTCTTCACTTGTTAATTTAAAGTTTTATCAATTAAGAAATTAAGTGACAATTCTTCACAATGTTTAAGCTTATTCAAATACCTAATCTGTAATCATTGTGTTAATTGAAAACTTAACATTTGATTATACATGTTTATTTGCATCGAATCATTTGCAGAAATATAAAAGAAGAAAAACATTCAGTTAAAGAAATTTAATAGAACAGTTTTACGCATAATCCAGACATACAGAGAAATCAATATGAGAGATTTTTTGCATTAATTAATGTCTTGCAAAGGATCAAACAAATAACCGATGATGAATTTGAAAACATGAACTCAACAATTCCCAAAGAAATTTGAAGAACAATAGGACGTGAATTAAAAGATGACTTTCCTGAATAGAGAAGTCTTGTACAAAACTTACAGCGACTCTAATAAACAGAGTATCTTCAATCCAAACTCCTGCTGAATTGCAATTCCAAAATTCCCCAACCCTTTAATAAGGGAAACATTCCTCCTTTTATACTAAATTTACATCAGAGTTCCAAAAGGAGAAATTCTACAAAATAGAGATTTACAAAATTAGATCTAACCATCGATCCAAGAAATCTTGCTACTTTTAAGCTAAAAAGATTTTCCGCCACCTTTCACAAAAGAAAGACTTGTTCTTTAATCTGATAAGGTTTTGTGGCACCATAAAAATTTAATCACAGATTTCTCACTAGCATCAACAGGTGGTGTAGCATGTAGAACGTCCGTGGTAGGAAATTAGGGGTCAGATAACCCACTGACAAAAACAGAGAAATCCATTAGAGGATTTACTTCAGGAATGGTAGGTAGCACGTCAGGTTCTTCATTGATTATAAAATATTGTATAACATCAGTATCAAGATCAGTTGATCCCTCCAGAACTTCCTTTCTTTGCTTCTCGGGGTTGTGAATGCAGGCAGACAAAGTTTCAAAGTCTTCCTCTTTGCTACTACTGCTAAGATCAGGAACACCTGCATCAAATGGTGGTGACAACATTCTTGATATAACAAGGGGTAGAGCTCTTTATTTTCAAGATGAAAATTAGAAAGTTCACCATCTGCATGAATATTTCTCATTCTGAAGCAGTCTCGGATAGAAGGATACAAGAAGAATTCCAAACAGAGTTTTTCTTGTTTCAGAAGGCAATGGATGAACTAGAACTTTTATGTTAATTGCTATGTAAAGGCCAGCAAGTAGGTCGATGATAATCGGACGGGGCGATCTATAATGATTAAAGTTATCCAATCAATTCATTGTAATTACTTCAATTGTAATGACAAAAGATGAGCTATGTGCCAGTCAAATCAAAGCCTGTGTGAAGTATGAGTGCAATTACTGCTTGCATGATTTCGAACTGCCTTACGATCACATCATTATAAACCATCTCCTATCAATAATTATGACTGGTGATTAATAATGGAGATGAAGGTTATAGTGAAAAAGCTGAAGTGCAAAACGGTATCGACTAAGAGTTCCAGTACACAGGCTATCGACTCTTCGCACGTAACCAATCTGATCATTAAGAAGTGGAACAAAAGACGAAAAAATGTCAAAACTCGAGTCCATACATGGTGGAATTAAGGCGGAAAATGGCATCCATCCAACATGGACTAACCGATAGACTGGTATTAGTGTTTGTTGTCATGGATTGCACAAAAATGATAATTTGGTAGAACCAACTTTCAAAAGACAAAATGGAAGGCCTGACTTGACCGACTTCCCAAAATCAACATGACTGCAAGATTATAACAGATAGACAGCTGAGATTAAACGGAGCGGAATGTGGAATCGGGCTCGAAAAAAATTGCAGGCAGTTCTTATTCAAAGATCCCACAAGCCGAAACCCGAAAGTGCGGATTTGCGGGTTGCGGATTCACAAAAAATGAAAGTAAAAAAGGATTTCCGAAATTCGAAAACCTACTAAGCGGGTGGTGGGCTTCAAAATGTTAAACTGTGACGTAAAATAACCATTCCGAAAGCCGCATCCCGAAACTACGGTTTGCGATTTTCGGGAGCATACACCAAATAAACGAAAAATCACAATCCCGAGAGCCGAATGCTGCCACTGCGCGGTTTGGGTTTCGGGGTAATTATTTTCATTCTAAAATAAAGAATGATTTTACAACCTACAAACATTGGGTTGCATATTTCGGAACCATCAAAATCACAACATAAAGCAACAGTCTCGCAACCCGCGTCTTTCAGGTTGCGGGTTTCGGGATCTCCAAAAGTTGGGTTTCGGGATGAAGATAACAATCAACAAAATAATCAAAATTTTGGCTCCTTTCAAACCGAAACACTTTGGAAGAAATGATCAAACTATTACAAACAAGCAGATCAAAAGCATGGGTGAAGAATTTTTTGGAGGTAAAATCAAAATCGAGAATTTTTCAAGATGACTCACCCAAATACCTTTACGTTTATTAAAATTTGGGGGGGGGGGGTTCCGATGCTTAGCTAAGCATGGGATCTGTTGTTGCCACAACAAATGGCGACTGGCTGGGAAGAACCAGTTATCTCTTCAATCAAATCCAACTAAAGACAACATGTTAATCAACCAATTTCTTGAAACTCAACTCAAAGAAGATACTCAAAAGATAACAGCCAATAAACAGTGAACATGAAAATGAATAGATCTCATCAATGACCATTTTAAATATAACAGTCATCTGATAAGGAGATTTAGAGAGTAATACCAAATATTTACCATGATGTAATCATAGAAAACCAGCTTGTGTTGAACCTGGGTACAGTCTTAGAAATGCTCATGGTTATCCTAATTACAGATCCCCTTAGTTTATTAATTACATGTATATTCAGTGACACTTCATCATCTTATCTTTTGTCTTTTCTTTTCTCTTATATATATATATATATATATATATATATATATATATATAAATATATAATTTTGTCGATACAATACCACTGTGCTGACTTGGTGATCATATGAAACAATGCCATTCACAAGCCTGATCTGGAAGCTGGTCAAGCTAGCTCGATGTCGAGGCTCCTTGTCTTCTGGTTGTAATACCAAAAGAAATTATCATGGCTTGGTGACCACATAGTGATAATTCCATTCCAAGGTCAAACCCATGATCATAGCAGGGCTGGCTTGTGATAAGACCCCCTTGTTCTTGTATATAGCAAAATATTATAAAAAGGAAACAATTTATTTTGGCATAGGCTACAAGGAATTACCATGGCTTGGAAACCATATAGTGATAACGTTAGTCACCAGTGCTTTGCAAATCATGAATGGACCGACCTTTAATAGGATCTTCCACCTTCCAACAGAACTGAAAGTCATATTCCAAGTGTGGTGGCTTGATGTGAAGATGTCATTCCACTTTAAACACCTATGAACCTAATGGGATGGCTTGATAACAAGACCACCCACCTTGTAACTTATAATTTTAAACAAATTTCATATTCAAAGTGATCGTAGAAGGACCCATGAGCAATCGGAACTGGTTAGGTTATTATGATATGCCATTCAACCATGAAACACCAGATAGAGAAATGATGACCATCCTCCGTACCTCAATTACACAAATAAAACATGGTGAAAGATAATGATCAAAGTGAAAAGTATCCAAAGGCACTGCACTTATTTGATTGTTTATTCTTCAGAGAAAATTCTAATCAAAAGCCAGAAATCAAGATTGATGATGATGCTGAAGCTTCAGAAGCAATTGTTGCTAAGAAAAGTGATCATAAGCCATTACCACAAGTGTGAAGCCTTATTAATGAAAACCAAAACAAAACAAGAAAACCAACCAAAATGCCGATGCGATAAAACAAATGACTGAAAAACAAACCACACCTATGTACAAATGCATCAGATTGTTCAAACGAAATACTTTTTGAGAAGAGACACATTCACTGGGAAGGTGTCTACAAATCCCTCTAGCATCTGTAATCGAACAGTGCTAGGACCAATCTTTTCTATAATAATGAAAGGTCCTAGCCAAAGGCGCTAGAACTTGGTGTATTGGTTCTTATCTTTATGTTGTTTATCCCACCTTAGAACCAGGTCACCAATAAAAAATTCCCTGTCAGATGAATATTTTTCATCAAACCATCATTTCACCATCTGCTGATGATGATACAACTTGTTCTTGGCTATTTCCCTATCTTCCTCAAGCTTCAAGAGGGTGTCAATTCTTTGCTGGAGGGGAGAAGAATCATCTTCTTGGATAGACTGGGACAATTGTAGTGAAGGAACGGTAAGATTAGTGGGAAGGATGGCTTCTTTTCCATAAACCAGATAGTACAGAGAATTTGCAATTGCTGCTTTTGGGGTAATTCGATCTTCCCATAATGCATTATACAACTGTGTGTGCCAATCTCTGTGATGAGAAGCTACATTTTTCTTGAGAATGTTTATTAGGCTTTTATTCGATGACTCAGCCAAACCATTACCTTGAGGATAATAATTGGCGGAAAACTTAAGCTTAATCCCCATCTCAAAGGCATATTCGGTTATATTGATTGAAGAGAAGTATGATGCATTATCGAAAACTAAGTACTCTGGAGCGCCAAAGCGTGTGATGATCTAGCTATCAAGGAAAGAAATTACCTGGGCAGTGTTACATTGTTTAAGAGGAGCTGCCTCCACCCATCTAGTGAAATAGTCTATGGCAGTGAGGATATACTTGTGTTGGAGGGATGAGGGAGGGTTTATAGGCCCAACAAAATCTACTCCCCACTGTTGGAATGGAAACTGAATTGTAACCGGTTGTAAAGGAAATGCAGGTTTCCTAAACTTACCTATGCATTTCTAGCATGGTTCACACTTCCTGACATAAGCATAAGCATCTTTAAACAATGTGGGCCAATAATACCCGGTCCTAAGAATCTTGTGTGCTATAGTCTCTCCTGAAAAATAGCCTCCAGCAGGACCTGCATGGAATTGAAACAAGATGTCATCAGTTTCATGTTTTTCCAAGCATCTAAGAAATACTCCATCATAATTTTTTCTAAAAAGAACATGGTTGATGAATTGATAAGGAGCAGATTTGAGTCTTAAAGCTATTCTTTTCTTAAAATCAAGGATTTCGGGAGCAAACCCATGGTTCAGGAAAAATATGATAATGTCATACCATTTCGATGTCGGGGCATCGATTACATTAACTACACCTAAGGGAATTTCTTCCTCATGATCCCATTCGGACTACTTCTGTGCGGGGTCGTTGGATGACGCAGTAAGAAGATAAAGGCCTTGGCCTTTTACAATTTTAGACGGTCTAATCTAAAGATCATATTCTTGTAGTGCGGTCATCCAATGGGCCTTCTTTTCCCCCAATTCTTTCTGTATTAGGACATTTCTGATAGCAGAATATGGAACAATGACTTTAGTTCGAGACTTTAGCAAGTAGGGCCTATAATGTTTGATGGATTTATAGACCACATATGCTTGCTTATCGATCTATGAGTATTTAAGCTCCGCACCTTTGAATGTTGAGCTCATAAAAGAGATCAGGATTTCAGTATCATTGTCATGTTTTTGAGTTAAGATAGCTGCATAAGAAAAGTCAGTGGAAAACGTATAAGGAATGAAATCCTTATTAAAATCTGGGGACATGAGAGCAGGAGCTTCTGCAATAGCCTTTCTAATTCAGACAAATGCATCTTTATGTTCCTGAGACCAAGTAAACTGCACATCTTTCTTGACCAAAAGTTGTAATGGTTTAACAATCTGGGCAAAATTTGGTACAAACCTACGTATGAAATTAATCTTACCTAAGAAATATTGCATTGCTTTGCGCAAGCCTGGTAAACCAATATTTGAAATAGCATCTATACGTTCAAGATCGATAATCATACCTTCCTTCGAAACAATGAAGCCCAGAAGCTTTCCTTCCGTTACTGCAAAAATAGATTTCTTCGGGTTGAGAGAAATACTGAATTTTCTGTAGCAATCAAAAACTTGTTTCAAAGCAAACACATGTTCATGTCATTTTTTAGAGTAAATAGTGATATTGTCAAGGTAAACTACAATAGAAGTATGGATTAACCCTCGGAAATCTATATCCATAGCTCTCTGAAAAGTAGCTCCTGCATTGATCAGCCCGAAAGGCATCCGTATGTAGGCGAAAGTACCCCACGGGGTCCTAAAAGTTGTTTTCAATTGATTGTCCGGGGAATCCATAACCTGGTTATACCCTGAAAAACCATCTAGGAGGGAAAACATTTCTGAACCGAATACCTTTTGAAGAATCTGCTCCATTGGTGGAACGGGATAGTTGTCTTTCTCAAAAGCCAAATTTAGGTTCCTGAAATCGACGCACAGTCGAATTTCACTGCTTTTCTTATGGACAGGTACTAAATTAGCGATCCATTGAGTATGCCTGACCGGAAAGATAATTCGAGCAGTGAGCAGCTTCTCTAGCTCCTTTTTTACAAAAGGCTCCAAATTGGGGTGCATCTTCCGCAACTTTTGTTGAAATGGCTTCACCTCTGGTTTCATGGGTATATTATGAAACATGACGTTAGTGTCAAACATTTTCAACTCGTCATACGTCCAGGCAAAAACATCCTTATACCGTTTACACAATGCAATGATGGCTCTGCGTTCTTTAGGTGTACAATCAACTCCCAAATTGATGAAGCGAGGTTCCTTTTCGGTGCCTAAGTTGACCCGCTCATAATTTAAAGATGAGATTTGAGTTTTACAATTAGTTTGCGATTTGAACTTGTCCTGTAAATCGTAAAAATTTTCTAGATTGATCACAGGCTTCGGGATGATGTTTGAGGAATCAGTGAGAGACTTTTCATGTTCTGCTTCATCGATGGCGATGTCTTGAAACGTATCCTGAGCAGTGAGAAAATTGAGTATCTGTCGGTCATCATCAAATACTTTCCAATTAGTCACATTATCCGGAACGAATGGTCTGTACATCAATTCTATAGAAAACATTTGAGGAGACAGACCTTCTGGCGCGATCAGTCTAGACGCTATATTTGCTAATAGGTCTGCATCAAAATGTTGTGACCTGGGAACTGGTTTAATATTGAATGCCAAAAATGATTTGGTGAGATCCCTTACCAACTTTTGATAACTAGCCAAATGTGGAGATAAGCCGTCTATTTTATTCCTCACTTGCTTGACTATAATTTTGGAGTATCCATAGCATTCTATTGCTTGTACACCTAAATCAATGGCCTTCTTGAGTCCCTGCACAAGAGCTTCATATTCGGCTACATTATTAGTGCAGTCAAATTCTAACCTGCAAGCAATCATGATTTGTATTCCTTTAGGATTGATAAGAACACAACCTGCTCCATCTCCCTCCTTGGACTTGGAACCATCAAAAAACAAAGTCCATGAGACAAGGTCTAATCTCAAATTTGTATTCACATTATATACATTATGCACAATTTCACCAGAAAAAGGTACAGAAGTAACCTGAGTAATATGTGATTCGTTTCGGATGATTTCTTCTGGCGAGGCATCAGCTGGGAATTCACCGAAAAAGGTATCAAATGTAAAGTGCTCTGTACAAGAGGTGAGATAACCAACAGGTTCACTTGAATCATTAAGATAAGTAACTATCTGTTTCATAAAAGGTTCTATGCTGATCTTAATTTTATTAGGTTGACCATTATAAGGAAACTATAAGTAGGACCAGTCTTTTGCAAAATAGCCTTTAAGCTTCTTGAACCAATCCCTTCTTAACCACATCCCATAGGCTTCTGGGATGTCAGCTATCACAATGTCAACTGTCTGATGGATCCTGGGATCAGCTGACAGCGTGAGTAGGACATTTCTCAATTTACCAACCACTCTGACTTTACATCTATCAAGTTGCACAATCTAGGTTGGACAGGGTTCCCATGTTGCATTCAATTTCCTGCAAACAGATAGGGGCATCACATTTGACGACGCTCCTAAATCTATCATGCAGTTGTGTACATTCAGGTTGAAAATCTCAAAAGTAAGCAAGAAAGGAGGAGTTGTCTTACTTGCTGGTTTTTGATCATTAGTTTTAGTGACAGAGTCTAGATTATTATTATGTGACTCTCTAGGCTGTTTGACTATCAAGTTTTTAGGTAAAGAATCCCTCATAGCAGAAATCTTGAGTAGCTCAAACAGAGAGATGTTTGCTTTGACTCTTTTTAAGTCTTCAACCAGGTTGTACTCCATTTGAGGGAGAACTGTTTCCTTCTGTGGGACAGGATTGTTTTTTGTGGGAACCGGGGGAGAAGATGAAGGTTGTTGAGGTGTTTGTGGTCTTCACCTTGTATTATAGGGATGTTGTGTGTTAAATACCGCTTCAGGTTCTTCTTCCTCTTCACACATAGGGAGTTCTGGAAAGCAACCCACAACATCGACTTGTGGATCATCTTCTACTTCTTCTTCAAGTAGCGGAGGATCCAGGGTAGTTTGATCGTTGGAAATGTCAGGGGTGACTTGGGATTCCGCTACCAATTCTCTAAAAATAGAAAAGAGTTCATCATTTGTGAGTGCATCTGCTGGATTTGGTGGTGGTGGATTTTGTGCAGGCTGGTAAGGTCTTCTAAATGATGGCCTTACAAAGCCTTTGTTCTGATTCTGATTATCATTAGTGTTTTTCTTCAAATCCACCATCTCATTTGACATCTTCTGAAGGAATTTCTTCATGCCAGTCAAATCAAATGAATCCTTGTTCTGAACTGTGGGCTTAGGGACATTCTCTATTTTCTTCCTGGAAGTGGAAGGTTTCCCTTCTGAAGTTTCAGGGCTGTCTTCCAAACAAAAGATGTCCTTCTCAACTTGGATTGGTTCATCAAATGCTCCCAGTAATGTACCTTTCTGTTCCCTTTTAACCCATATTGCAATAGGGGGAGGCAGACCCTTTTCATAATAAGCCACCAACAATTCTTCAGCAGGAAGAAGATTGGCAGGAATTCTATTTTTGAGATATGAAAACCTTTGGTTAAAGTCTTTTACCTTTTCTTTTCCTTTGGCTTTCATGGAGGATAACTCTAAAACAAGATCTTGCAGTGTTTTGTCATCCCCAAATTTCTGGGTAAAATGTTTCTTGAATTCATCCCAAGAAGTTATAGATTGAGCCGGTAAAGCAAAATACCAAGTGGCCACTCTACCCTCAAAAGTGTATGGAAAAAGTCTACATACTACATCCTCATATACCATGCTTCTAAGCCTGATTGCCTGCATGAAGGTTTTTATATGATCCAACGTGGTCATTTTATCATCAAGGTTGAATTTAGGCATCCATTTCTAGTGATTCTTTGGTAATCTATGTTGATCACCTAATATGAAAACTACACCTTGGTCAAGCCACGGTCTGTTTTGACCTTCTCCATCCATTGGAGGTTCTTGTTCTTCTTCTTCAGATGACGAACTAGAAGAATTCTCTTTTTCTGAGAAAGATGATGAGGATGATGGAGGGGATGGTGGTGGACCACCGACTCCGAGATTTGGTTGACCTTGTGTCGCTGAGTGGGTGGTCTCACGGTTATATTCAGGAGAATCTGGTCGATTAACTAGGTCTTGGTTTTCATATTGGTGATCCGTTGTATGTTGATCCTGTGCATTAAAACTATTAGTAGGTTGAACCGATGGATCAGAGGTCTGTGTGGTGGGAACTTGTTGTTCTACTCGATCGCTAGCCTGCAAAACACCTTATAAGTTTAGAGCTGCCAGACCGCATCTTCTTTGATCGGCAAGACATTGTTCTACTCTTGAAAACCTATCGGCGGATGTTTTCAATAACTGTTCTAACAAGATGGGTCCCCTTGTGGGAGACATGAAGATGACTTCTCCTCTGTTCTCCAGTCGTACCACCGGTGTAACGGGTATAACCATAGGTTCTGTAGACGTGACAGGGAGAATTGTAGGTTGTGTATTTTTTGGTTGTTTAGATGTTGAAGCCCTAGTCTGGCTTCGGGTTTGAACCATTGAAGTACTTGCTAGAGGAGGTTTATTAGTAGTTTTCTTAGGCATGTTATACTAGTGGCCCTCCTTCGAGTGCCATTTGTTGATGCCTCGGGGGTGCAGGGTAAGTGAAAGATGCTGGAATGGGTTCCAAGGCACACAACAGGGGATGAAAACCTAGCCAAAGGATTTGAAAGACCCTACACAAGGGAAATGCTATCCTCAAGCTATTTGGTGTGGTCATCACCCACGGATATTTGGCCTCCACTGGCACTCTATGAGTAAAAGATTTGATCTTGAGAGATCAGTTTTCCTATAACAGAAAACAGGGGCATAAAAGATGACCAACGAACCTATCTTAACCTACCTAAGGAAAGAACCTATTATAAGTCAGATCTGACCTAAAAGGAGAATTGATGTTGTACAGATCAGAATTGAAGTGTAATAAACAAGTAATAAGTTCCTTGAACATAAATGTCCTCGGGTTCTTCACTTGTTATTTTAAAGTTTTATCAATTAAGAAATTAAGTGACAATTCTTCACAATGTTTAAGATTATTCAAATACCTGATCTGTAAGCATTGTGTTAATTGAAAAATTAACATTTGATTATACATGTTTATTTGCATCGAATCATTTGCAGAAATATAAAAGAAGAAAAACGTTCAATTAAAGAAATTTAATAGAATGGTTTTAAGCATAATCCAGACATACAGAGAAATCAATATGAGAGATTTTATGCATTAATGAATGTCCTGGAAAGGATCAAACACATAACCAATGACGAATTTGAAAACATGAACTTAGCAATTCCCAAAGAAATTTGAAGAACAATAGGAGGTGAATTAAAAGATAACTTTCCTAAATAGAGAAGTCTTGTACAAAAATTACAATCACTCTGATAAACAGAGTATCTTCAGTCCAAACTCCCGCTGAATTGCAATTCCGAAATTCCCCAACGCTTTACTAAGGGAAACATTCCTCCTTTTATACTAAATTTACATCAGAGTTCCAAAAGGAGAAATTCTACAAAATAGAGATTTACAAAATCGGATCTAACCATCGATCCAAGAAATCTTGCTACTTTTAAGCTAAAAATATTTTCCGCCACCTTTCACAAAAGAAAGAATTGTTCTTTAATCTGATAAGGTTTTGTAGCACCATAAAAATTTAATCATAGATTGCTCACTAGCATCAACAGATGGTGTAGATTGCAGAGTGTCCGCGGTAGGCAATTCGGGGTCGGAGAACCCACTGTCAAAAGAAGAGAAATCCATTAGAGGATTTACTTCAGGAACGGTAGGCAACACGTCAGGTTCTTCACTGATTATAAAATCTTGTATAACATCAGTATCAAGATCAGTTGATCCCTCCAGAACTTCCTTTCTTTGCTTCTCGGGGTTGTGAATGTAGGCAAGCAAAGTTTCGAAGTCTTCCTCACTGCTACCGCTGCTAAGATCAGGAACACCTGCATCAAACGGTGGTGACAACATTTATTGATATAACATGGGGTAGAGCTCTTTATTTTCAATATGAAAATTAGAAAGTTCACCATCTGCATGAATATTGCTCATTCTGAATGAGTTTCGGATAGAAGGATATAAGAAGAATGCCAAACAGAGTTTTTCCTGTTTCAGAAGGCAATGGATGAACTAGAACTTTTATGTTAATTTCTATTTAAAGGCCAGCAAGTAGGTCGGTGATAATCGGATGGGGCGATCTGCAATGATTAAAGTTATCCAATCAATTCATTGTAATTACTTCAATTGTAATAACAAAAGCTGAGGTATGTTCCAGCCGGATCAAAGCCTATGTGAAGTACGAGTTCAATTACTGCTTGCATGATTTTGAACTGCCTTACGATCACATTGTTGTAAACCATCTCCTATCAATAATTATGACTGGTGATTAATAATGGATACGAAGGTTATAGTGACAAAGTTGAAGTGCAAAATGGTCTCGACTAAGAGTTCCAGTACACAGGCTATCGACTCTTCACACGTAACCAATCCGATCATTAAGAAGTGGAACAAAAGATGACAAAATGTCAAAACTCGAGTCCAGACATGGCAGCCTTAAGGCGGAAAAATGGCGTCCATCCAAGATGAACTAACTGATAGACTGGTTTAGGGTTTGTTGTCATGGATTGCACAAAAATGATAATTTGGCAAAACCAGCTTTCAAAAGACAAAATGGAAGGCCTGACCTGACCGACTACCCAAAATCAACATGAACACAAGATTATAACAGACAGATGGTTGAGATTAACCAGGGTGGAACGTGGAATCGGGCTAAAAAAAAATTGCAGGAAGTTCTTATTCAAAGATCCCGCAAGTCGAAACCTGAAAGTGCAGATTTGCGGGTTCACAAAAAATGAAAGAAAAAATGGATTTCCGAAATCCGAAAACCTACTAAGCGGGTGGCGGGCTTCAGAACGTTAATCTGTGATGTAAAATAACCACCCCGAAAGCTGCATCCCGAAACTATGGTTTGCGGATTTCAGGAGCACACACCAAATAAACGAAAAATCACAATCCCAAGAGCCGAATGCCGCCATTGCGGGGTTCGGGTTTCGGGGTAATTATTTTCATTCTAAAATCAAGAATGATTCCACAACCCGCAAACGTCGGGTTGTGTATTTTGGAACCATCAAAATCACAACATAAAATAACAGTCCCGCAACCTGTGCCTGTTGGGTTGTGGGTTTTGTGCTCTCCAAAAGTCGGGTTTCGGGATGAAGATAACAATCAACAAAATACTCAAAATTTTGGATTTTTTCATACCGAAAAACTTTGGAAGAAATGATCAAACTATTACAAACAAGCAGATCAAAAGCATGGGAGACGAATTTTTTGGAGGTAAAACAAAAAAAAGAGAAATTTTCAAGATGACTCACCCAAATACCTTTGCGTTTATTAAAATTGGGGGGGGCGTTTATCATGCTTGGTTAAGCATGGGATCTGTTATGGCCACAACACCGTGCTGATGCAGCTGCAGTATGATGATCATGGTTTGCTAGCATTGGAAGATGTTATGATGAATCCCTTTAAGCCACGACCAACGGGGAAGACTGGACCGACACCACACATTCCCCATGCCTGGGCATGCGGTTTGGAGAAGGATGGGTTGTTGGGCTTGATCAACATGCCACACTTTGGGCAGTTGATGGAAGCAAACACGTGTGTGAAACAGATGCTGGCCTGTTTTCACGGTGGCATTTTATGGTTGGACAGGAAGGTCACTGTCACGTTGGACTTGATCTCTGAAATCACAGGTTTGCCAAAGGTCAGGATAGACCCATCACAATATTTTCAGGGGAATAAAAATGACAAAAAGCTCGCGGCAAGGTTGAGGAAGCAATACAAAATGTAGCATGATGGACGGGCTTACCGCCTCGACACCATCAACGAGGCCACAATGAAAATTGCGGCGCGGATCCTGGCAACCAAAATTGTCCGGAACAATCATCCCAACCAAGGAAACTCAGGGGTTGTCGCATGTGGGAGCTCTGCCCTGATGGAGTACAAGTGAATTGGTCACTCTTTCTACTCAACCAGTTGATGGAGGACGCACTGGCGGACCAAGCAGAATGGCAGCCATTCGCAAACAGCTGGTTGCTGATCTTGGTCTTGCTTATCACCTAGATGGAGCCTGACGAATAGCAAGGAATGGAGGTAGATGCGGTGTAAGATAAGAAGGGGGAAAGCTACCAAAACCTATGGTGGTTGCAGGAACCAGAGCGCATCAAGGATTGCGCCACACAATTCTGGATTTATTGGGAAGCGTTGCAGGTGGCTATCGAGTGGTTTCCGCAGCTGACTCAGACAACAATTGAAAAGTATAAGGGGATCACCTGTGTTAGCGACCAAAATATGATGGAATTTTGAGAGCGTTTTCATCTCACTCTATTTGACTTATTGCTTTCTTCAAAACAATGGCCAGTGTCTCAATCTTTGGTTTTTCCCTTTTGACCTGCAAAATTAAAATGGTTAGTTCACCTAAACTTCCACTTAATACTTTCAAATAAAAATTATTATTTTGTATTTTTATGAAAGTAGTGGGTGCTAAAAGTGATCTAATCTAAAGTCCAACTCTACCAAGTTATGAGTCATATGCCAAACCACGAGTCCTAGCTAACCATAAGTCTAAGTTCCCTTTATATCTAAGTCTAAGACTATTGGGTTTGATGGTTTGATTTAAAATCTATTCCATGAATTAGCTTATCTACTAAACCATTCAATATGCCATATTCCAAGCCATTCTTATACTAGCTACACTAAAGCTGAAGCCATGAGCTAAGCTATGCATCCAATTGTTAGTTTTTCAGAATTTACTTCAATCTGATCAAGGATATTAATTGCGAGAACAACATGTATAGCATATCTACAGCATATCAATCATGAACACAATAATGCAAGCACACAAGAGACACGGAGTTTACTTGGGGAAAACCATAAAGGTGAAAAACCCCAATAAATTGCTCAGAGATAGATAGAGCAATGATACAACCCAAGCATAAGAGATAGACATCTCCTAGCAGTAGCTTCTCCTCCCCCACAAGTGCGCCATTCTCCCAAGAGTGTGTGAGAGAACAAAATGATGAAATAGAGTGCCTCCCGCAATCTATTTATACTTGACTTGACTTGCCTAATAACCTTTACTAAGTCGGACTTAACTTAACCACATAACATAATGCTTACTGGGACGACACCCAATAGGGTGGTCTAATAACCCTTTGATCCACATGGCCGACCCCCAATAGGGTGGTCTAATAACCCTTCAACCCACATGACTTATACAGGGCCGACCCCAACAAGGTGGTCTAATAACCCATAAAGTATAAGTTACGACACTTACAATATAAATGACGACACTTTCGTATAGAGGAATAATAACATCTCTATAGGAATACAAACACTTCCGTATAGAGTAATAATACCATCTCTATAGGAGTACAATATACATAAATGAAATACATTCCGAAGCTACATATACATCAACACTCCCTCTTAACTAGGAAGGTATTTCTCGACATTCTAGAACAAGTCTTCTTCTCTGGATCATCGTCATTGGATAATCATCATCGAGTCATTGTCATCGTCACTACTATTGCTATCTCAATCAATCTCTGAATCTACTTGTCATAGAAAGTTCTATAGAGCCAGTCCTTTTTCATACTGGATGTAGGCCCACCACCTATAGGTCTTCATCATCAATGGCCATACTATGGAACCTATGATTGATTACGTGCGTCAACAAAACCTAGCACAGACTATAGGTTCTTTTACATGTTGACCTTCACAAAACCTACTCAGAGCATCCCAGGATGTTACGAGCACACCGCTCTACATGTGTGGATCTCGATAGAGCATCCCAGGCTGTTACGAGCACACTGCTCTACCTGTCCGGATTTTAAAGGATCTTTTCTATGTGAACTTCCACAAAACCTTCTCAGAGCATCCCAGGATGTTACGAGCACACCATTCTACCTGTCGAGATCTCGATAGAGCATCCCAGAATGTTACAAGCACACCGCTCTACCTATACAAATTTTAAAGGATATTTTCTATGCGAAACCGTAGCAAAACCTACTCAGAGCATCCCAGGATGTTACGAGCACACCGCTCTACCTGTACGAATTTTAAACGATCTTTTCTATGCTACCTGTAGAAAAACCTACTCAGAGAATCCCAGGATGTTACGAGCACACCACTCTACCTGTCTCGATCTTGATAGAGAATCCCAGGATGTTATGAGCACATCGCTCTACTTGTCTGTATTTTAAAGGATCTTTTCTATGCTACCTGCACAACCTGTCCACGACCACAGAGTATCAACCTGATACTCACCATACATCATCCTGATGTACATCATCACATGATCAACCTGATCATCGTCATAGAATAAACCCGATGCATATCATTTGGAGAAACATCCTGAAGCTCATCATCTGTGATCATCCTGATCAACATCATAGCATCAACCTGATGCATACCAAATATCTACCTGATACATTTCAACATACATGATCTACCTGATCATACAAGTATCCACCTGATCATACAATGTATCTACCTAATACATATCAACATACATGATCAACCTGATCATACAAGTATCCACCTGATACATATCATCATACATGATCAACCTGATCATACAAGTATCCACCTGATACATATACAAATACATGATCCAACTGATCAGAGCATCCAACTGATGCATATACAAAGCAATAACTGCAACATCGTCCTGATGCTCATCATCTAGCGCTTACCTCCACAGCCATGGAAAGGATTCTCTTTTCACCATGCTTGGAATGGCTCCAGTAGATCTGTCCATCACTTCTTCCTTAAAGTATCGTCGATCTAAATAGTGCCAAGCATTTCTTTGAAGTACTTGAACTTCACTTTGGCTGGTGGCTTCGTCGTCACATCTGCAATCTGCTCATCCGTCACAATATATAGGAGCTTTACTGCTCCTCTCTGCACCAAATCCCTGATATAGTGATATTTGATCTCAATGTGCTTCGACCTGTCTTGGAACACCAAGTTCTTAGACAGCTTCACACAACTCTGGTTGTCATAAAAGATACCAGTAGCCTCCAGCGGGAGATCAAATAACTTAGATAGTAGCTTCCGGAGCCATAATGCCTCATAACTAGCCAAACGTGCTACAACATACTCTGCCTCTGCTGTACGCAATGCTACACAGGATAGCTTCCTTCTAAACCAAGAGATCACACCTAATCCCATACTGAAGCAACACCCAAAAGTGCTCTTCCTATCTGCAGCATTGTCTGCCCAATCTGAATCAACATAACCCTGCAGGTTAAACTTTTGATTTGCATCATACTTGAGCCCATAGTCAACTGTAACCTTCAGGTACCTCAGAATATTCTTTACAACAACTAGGTGAACACCTCTAGGATCTGTCAGGAACTGACTCAATGTGTTCACCGCAAAGCAGATATCTGGTCTCGTGTTCGTCAGGTACATCAAGGACTTGTTGATGCCTCGGATGTGCAGGTTACTGCAAGGTGCTGGAAAGGGTTCCAAGGCACACAACAGGGGATGAAAACTGAGCCAAAGGCTTCGAAAGACCCTACGCAAGGGCAATTCTATCCTCGAGTTGTTTGGTCTGGTAATCACCCACAGATATTTGGCCTCCGATGGCACTCTATGAGTAAAAGATTTGATCTTAAAAGATAAGTTTTCCTATCAAGGAAAACAAAGGTAAAAAATATAGTTACCAAAATCTAACTTAACCTATTTGGGAAAATAACCTAATCTTAAGTTAGATCTAACCTAAAATGTAAAGCTTGGCCTTTATGCAGATCAACCTTGAGGTGTAAGAGAACAAACAATCTATCACCCTTAATAGAAATGCCTTTAGATGAGATATTTGCAGACTTAGATTATGATCTATTCAACGAAAATTAAACAAAATAATCCAAGCTTAACGACCATCAAGATATAACCTGTTATCCTTTTGTTGATTGAAAAATCAACAATGATAGAATGAATATAAATGTGATCAATTGCAAAAATCGATAAAGAAAGTATTTAATCAAAGAAATTTAATCAAATATTTTCATACACACATCAGTTGTACAGAAAAACCAATACAATAGATCTAGGTATCCATTATATATTCAACAAGAGATCATGTGCATAACGGATGACAATCTGGAACATAAAATCAGAAATCCTTACAGAAATTTAAGTGATAATCAAAAGATGGATCTGAAGATAACATTACTATATTAAGATGCCTTGTACCAAAATTACAATGACTCTGACCACAGAGTATCGTCAGTCTTATCTCCTGCTGAATTACCATTCCAAAATTTCCAACCCCTTACTAAGGGAAACATTCCTCCTTAAATACTAAATTTGCATAAGAGTCCAAAAGGAGAAATTCTATAAAAGAGGGATTACAAAATTAGATCTAATTAAAGATCCAGGAAATTCTGCCATTTTTCATAAATATCTAACAATTCATCTACATTTTGGGAAGATGACAGATTCCAAGAATAATTGAGCATTGCATGCACTATCCTCCATATCATGCTTCTCTAACTTGTGCCAAATCCATAGGTACATATGAATCCTCCCTTCCATGATGACCAGTTCTTTAACCAAATGATCTACATCTTGAATGCTGATTTGTTCCAGATCCTAAATCTTCTGTGCAAATTCTTCACATCTGGTCTCAAGTTCTTCAAATCTGCATTTCGGTGGCAGAGCCTCCAAAATAGGAGTCATGAGTGGCAAACCTAGGGAATCCATGATATTGTCAGCTGCATACCATCATCTAGTGCAGATGTGCTATGATTTACTAATGATTTCCTCAGCCGATTCATTCAAATCAAGCCACGTGTTCAAAGATGCCTTGACTTTCTTCATCTGAAAAGTATTAAGGATTGGGATGTTCTCTGGAACATTCTTGATATACAATTTCCATTGACTGATTTCTTCTTCAGCTTTAGAAGCTTGGAGTCTCTTTTCCTTCTGTTCTTCAAGAGTAGAAGACATCTTAGACAAACTGATGAAATTTTCCCTGATCTCATCTAAGGAAATATATAACTTCTTCAGTTATTCATGATGACTCTGATTCACTTCAAGGGATAAATATTTGAAGTCACAAGATGTGAACTTGAGAACATTGGAGGAAGCTGCACTTGCAGTTGCATCTTCAACCTGCTTTTCCAAAGAGGCTATATTTACGAGATCAGTAGAATGTTGAGACTGCAAAAGGTTGAATTCAGTAAGAAGAGTAGCATTCTTCTATTATAGGTCCTGTACTTTGTCTGCCCAAGTTTTCCTGAGGTCATCCACATCAACAAAATTCTTATTCTTGTTTTATCCAACTCTTCTTTCAAGTTTCTGATTTCTTCCTCCTTGAGGTCAACTTCTTTGTCCAATACCTGGACCGAATCCCAGTTAGTAGTTGCAAAATCCCCAAAGGCTGTTGTTGTTTCAACCGCTTCAATTCTTGGGTTATTAGTTCTGGGGGCCCATATCACCTGATCTAGTTCATCCACTTCCAAACCACCTCGGCCTTGACCCCTCTTCCTGCTTCTTTTAACAACTTCCTTTTCATCTTGATGATAGAAAATATTCCCAAGAGGAACCACATCTATGTCTGTATACTCAGCAATGGACTGTGTAGGAACATAAGTGACACTAACTGTAGAAATCAAAGAAGGTGTATGTGTGACAGCAGAGGTAGGGATAGGTAGAGTGACTTGAGTGGTAGCTAGAGGTGTGCTAATGACTTCAAGAGCTGACACACCTTTGTATGGGGAGGGAAGTGAGACAAAGACTTCAGAAAGTGGAACCTGAACGTGACTACTGACGTCTAGGAGAGGAAGTGGAATCTGATCTTTACTAGGTGAGTGTGTAGGAGAAACCTTGGAAGATGCATCTATGGAGGTTATTAATAAATCAACTGTAGATGATTGCGGAGGGATAGCCAAAGGCTAGGATTCTGCAGTAATAGATGTTGAAATGGAAAAAGGGACTGAATGTTCTAGTAATGAATTAGTGGTGTTGTTGAAGGTATTAAGCAAGTGGGATAATGAGAATGGAAGTGTTCCTCCTAGAGGCACAGTAGAATTTCTCTAAATAGATGGAAACACAATTGTTGATGATGTGATACCAGGAACGGCATTAAAATCCAACACTGACTGTTCAGGGAAAGACTGATCCATATCAATATTGTCCAGGAATTCAGTATCAGTCTTAAGATTTCCAGAGACTTCTTCAACTACTGGTACTGGAAGAGGTGAAGCTATTTCTTCATCACAATCAATTACATCCATAGTAGAAATTTGTGATGAGGAAGGCATGACCTTCTGTCTTTTAGTTGGGCTAGCCTTGGTTATGACCAAGTCATCATCTTTTGGAGTGTTTGGAGTAGAGACTTGATCATCCAGTGTATCTGGTGGCTGAATTTTGTTTGTAGGCCTTGCGGGTTCTAGCAACTGAGTCTGTAACATTGATGACAGCTGTGCCATTTGCTGTTTGGATTCACGAGCTATCTGCAGCATGATTTTAGCTTCTTCATTACCTTTCTCTTTAGATAGTTCCCCTTGAATACCTTTACCTTTGTCTTTATCATGACTGGTGGGAAAAGGAGGATTGTTAGACTTCTGAGCTTCTTTCTCTTCCTTGTCCTTTCTTTCTTGTTCAACACGATTCAACTGCATGGCCCTGTAACTTAGTATTATGTCCTTCACTTGTTTTTGATACTACATAATGTCATGTTGTTCTTGAGATTCCTTTGTTTTGGCCAAGACTTGAGAAAATATGTCTACCCTTGATATATGGAGTCATTGGGGATTGACTCATGTGTGTAGTCTATCTTCATGTGAACTTGCTTTAGGTGCGCATCCAATAACTTCTTAGGATCATGTTTCCTTTTGGGGGAAACACCTAATCTCAAAGCAGCTATCTGATCACCCATAATTGCAGCCTAGGTTGAAGTTGGGATGACCAATTGACCAAGATTCATAGAAAACTTAGGCCAAGCTTTCTTCTTGGGACCGATGAGTTTCTTATACATACCATCAGTGATAGTTTGAAAATAAACCTCCTGTATTACCAACCTATCTGGGACTATTCTAGGAAAGAAATGAACTGTTTCACTTCCCCAGATTCTGATGTATGAAAAGTACTCACCTACATACCAGTCACCAATTATGTTAATAAAGGCTTTGGCATCCTCTAAGAATGCAGGTGGTTGCTGCTGGAATATCTTGAAATAGATGGTACCCACAAAACAGTCACAGATGTCATATATCATAGGTGCAAAATTTCCTTCCCATAATGTTGAATGGTAGATGTGTACAGGTGGATCTGAAGGGGTCCAATGCCAACCCAAATTAGGGTACTGCAACTCTGAGCAGAAAACATCAAGAACATATGCAGATAGGAAGAAGGGTGGCTTCTTATGAGCTGGTGCCTTCTGATATTCATGGATAGCTTTTTTTAGTTCCGCTGACAAGATAGAGGCCCACGGAAAAGACTCACCTGTCAGTAACACATGATGTGCTATGGGTGCCCACTCCAATTTAAAATGGGAACAATTGGGTTGACCGAAAAGCTGACAGAGCATGGCTGCAAGTAGAGAAAAGGGTTCGTTAAACCAGATAATAGGATAAAGGTTATCCGACTTAGGTACAAAGGCATTAGGCTTAAGCATCCAAGACTTGATCATTTCATCGAAATTATACCGGGTTTTGGACGATTGTATGAACCCAGCAGAGAGGGTCTGTGCATGGGGTTTCAGAGCAAAAGCTTGAATAAAAACCTCCAGGAGAAAACTTGTCAATCGACAACCTATACTGTCATTAAAAGAACAATCTTTAACATCAACATTCTCAATTATCCATTTAACTGCATTTGTGTAGGGTAAGACAGTAGGGCGTGCAGCGATGGCGTGAATTTGGGAAGCCCTAATTTTCTTATAGACTGGTCTATCATTCTCTATATGGGAAAGGTCGTCATTATAAAAAATGGTGTATATCCTAGACTATTCCATCTGGTACGTTTCAGTAACTCGTTCACTGGTGTCAGAGAGAAAACCAAAATTTGGGTCTTCAGGGGGTCTTTGTACGACGATTTAGACCGTGTATTTCTCGATATGGTGAAAGAATTTTGCAATATCTAATGGATATAGAAAATCAAATGAAATTCAACCCCAAAATAGTAGAATTGTAGGCCAGTAGTGTAACGATAACAATGGGCTTACCTGAAATAACCAACAAATTGAAAAACATCACCTAACACACAATCCACAGTAAAATGATAGTGCGACAACATAATTTCTTCAAAGTTAAAATGTAAACCTAAAATGGTAAAAACCCTATTAAATACATTGACCAAAATAAAACCAACTGTGTGATCATAACAAATGGACGACTGAGATTCACCACAGCGGGCGCAGAATCAGGTTCAGGTATGTTCATGAAGCTTTTATTCGAAGACCTCGTAGGCCGAAACTCGAAAGTACAGATTTACGGGTTGCGGATTCACAAAAAGAAAGTAGGAGAAAAAAATTTCGAAAGCCGAAAACCGACTATGCGGGTGGCTGGTTTCGGGAACGTGAAACTGTGAGGAGAGATAACCATCCCGAAAGTCGCATCCCAAAAGTATGGGTTGCGGGTTTTGAGAGGATACACCAAATAAACAAAAAACAATAATCTCGAAAGCCGAAAGCCACCATTGCGGGGTTCGGGTTTCAGGGTAATTATTTCTCAGTCTTATTACAGAATGATTCCACAACCCGCAGTCGTCGGGTTGCAGGTTTTGGAATTACCAATACCAAAAGTTAAAAACAACAATCTCGCAACCCGCACCTGTCGGGTTGAGGGTTTCAGGTTCTCCAAATGTCGGGTTTTGGGATAATGAGAATAGTCGGAAAAATATTAAAAAATCTTGGCTTTTCCCAAACCGAAAGACTTTGGAAGAATAATCAAACACTTGCAAACAAGCAAACCAAAAGCATGGGTATTTTAAGAGATAAAATCAAAATTTAAAATTTTCAAGGTGACTCACCCAAACACCTTTGCATTTATTAAAATTGGGGGATCCTGTGCTTAGCTAAGCATGGGATCTGTTGTGCCCACAACAAATGGCGATTGGCTGGGAAGAACCAGTTATCTCTGTAATGAAAACCAACTTAAAGAAAACATTAAAACATGCTAGCCAGATCTCCTTTCTTCAACCTGAATTTTCAAAAATGATCACAAGGAATACAACTAACGAGCATGGACCATAAATTAATAAATATCCATGTGTGATCATATTAATAATAATGCAAATCTAATAAGGGGGTTGAAGAGACAACTGAGACCCTTCACCTGTATGTAGTCATGGGAAGCTGCTTGTGTTGAACCTAAGCACGTACTTGAAAATGCTTCTAGATATCCCAATTACACATCACCTTGAGTTATTGAGACATTGTTTACATGCAGCATTTTTTTTTCTTTGGATCAAAAGACAATTGCATGTATAAAACCACTACCCTGACTTGGTGATCAGATATGAGCAGTGCCACTCACAAGCATAATTCAGAAATTGATCAAGCCATCTCGATAACGAGACTCCTTGTCTTTCAGTTGAGGTGTTGAAAGCAACTATCATGGATTAGTAACCATATATTGATAGGTTTAGTCCAAATTAAACCCATGATCGTGGTAGAGTTGGCTTATAATAAGACCCCCCTGTTCTTATATGCACAGGTATCTTGTACTAAAAAGATATGCAGCAATCAAGATTTCATTAAGTTGGAAAATTACAAGGCACTACCATGGCTTGGTGACCACATATCAGTAGTGTTACTCACCAGTGCTATGCTGATCATGAATTGACCAATCTGTGATAGGATCTTCCAACTCTCGATAAAACTGAAAGTCATCTTCCAAGTGTGGTAGCTTGGTGTGAAAATGTCATTATGCTTAGCACGTATGAACCTTATGAACAGGCTTGATGACAAGACCTCCCACCCTGTAATTTACTTTATCTTAAGGTGATGGTAAAAGGATCCAGAGCAAAATAAGATGGCAAGGTTAAAATGCTATGCAACTTGAACCATGAGACATGAGACAATGGAAACTCGGCTATCCCCCAGAATCCAATTAACAAATAATACATGTGTAAGAAAATGACCATCGTAGAGATATATTAATTCGAGGTCCCATAGTCTTTAACCGTATGTCCTATGTTGAACAATTTCTAAGTACAGGAGAAAATCATAGCTGGCAAACAGTCATAAAATCAAAACTGGAATCATCACCAAAAGATAAACTGATCACTAAATATTGCTACATGTGTGGGGCGTTGAAATCAAACAAAAGATAAATACAAAAATAAAACAAACCAAATAAAGAAAATAAGCACAATCAATCTATGTACAAAAATGTCATTCTGATTTATACAAAATGTCCCTTGAGGAGTAAAACATTCACTGGATAGGTGTCCACAACACCTTCCAATGTTTGTAATCGAATAGTACTAGAACCCACCTTAGATTCAGTTTGTCGTCACAAATACTTTATTGAAGAGAACTAAAAGATCAATCTAATTATTAAAGAAATTATCAAAACTAATCTGTCCTATACCTACTCCTACACTATTCTAAAATAAAAAGAAATTAAGTATACTCGAATATCCAATGGAGCCAATCAAGTAAACTAAAACTTGCAAGATAAAACAAATGATGAATCAGCAATGAAAATTTTGAAAGTGGAGGTCTAAAAATAGGAAAAAATGAACTAAGTTTCTTATTGACAAAAAAATTGAAATGACATGGGAAATTCCTCAAAAATGATTGTTCCAACCATAAATAAATTGGATCATAGAAAGTTTGATGGATATTATTAAGACCATGATCCAAAATATTTCCATCAAGATTGAGATAGGAGAATATTTCCTTTAGCAATATAATATCGGAATTCGAATTTTTTGAATGATCAACTTCATTTTTTAGATATCCTCTTTTGTCAAGTGTATCAGATTTATTTAACTTCAAAGCATTTGATCGAAATAACTTTTCGTTTGAGATTTGATTTATAGAGAAAGTATATTTGGAACAAATATTTTGAAATTGAATCTCAATTTCAGCTAACTCATCATCTAAAGTCTTATGGTTCTTATTTTGTTCATAATAATCAGAATGGAAGGACAAAGAGGAAGGATTTTCAGATTTTGTAAAATGAGTAGAATCATTATGTTCTTCAGAATGTGAAGTACAATCAGTACCTTCAAAACTTTCTATTCGAACATCCATCTTTTGATTAAATGAAGAATAATGAATATCACTTATAAAAAAAGGATTTTTAAAATTATTAGAAATACATGAAAAATCCTTTTCATAATTCTCGAAATCTTCATTTTTATTGATAGTTGTATCATTATGATCAAATTGAGAAAAAGGAAAATGTTCAAAATTCATTCGAACAAATTGTTCATTACTTAGATCAGAAATATTAGGACTAAGATTTTCTTTAACAGTTTCAGATCGAGATTCCAAACAATGAAGGGAAAATGTAAAACATTCATCGTACTCACATACATTTGAAAGAGAATAATGACTATTAGAATTTGCATCTAATTTCTTTTGGGTATCTAAGGCAGATTGAAAACTAGATGCAAAAATTATTTGTTTCAAATCATGTAGAGTGTTTTGAATATCCTTTTCCTTCTCGATGGATGTAACTTAATTGTACAGGTCATTTATTTGTGAATTTAATTGAGCAATTTGTGAAAATTTTGATTCTTCATTAACAGATTCAATATCATATGAAAGGAAAGGACGAAAAAGATCTAAAGGATACCCCTTCAAGTCTTTCTCAAGAACTTGAGCCTCTTTGCATGCTTCATTGAAATCTGTTATCCCTTGTCGCAAAATAAACATTGGTATAACCTTGGGCAGAGATCTAACATACCAACAAAAAGTGAGTTGTGTTGCAGGTCTATGTTCTTCGCATAAGCTATAATACACTTGTCGAAAATGTGTGTTCAAATCCCGAATTGATTCTCCATCAGGTACTTGCATTTGAATTAGATTTTGATGAATTTCAACCACATCATAATCTTCAAAAGGATCTCTAAAAACATTCTTAATTTCTAACCAACTAGAAATTTAATTCAAAGGTAAAAAATAAAACCAAAGAGAAGCCTTACCTTCGAAGGTAAATGGAAATAATATGCAGGAAACATCTTCATGTATGATATTAAATAAACGCAAAATAGATTCATACCTTCTAATATGCTCGGTGACAGAAACATTACCTTCTCCATCAAATTTTTGCAAGATCTTGACTGCCTTTTTAGGGAGTTCATGTAAAGGCCTTGGTAGGCTCAATGTGGTATTAGAATCCCATGCATGGATTTGGGAAAGAGCCATGAAATCATAATAACTGGAAGTAAGCTCTTATTGTGGGCAATGTGCCAGTTCATGCCCTCCTTCTAGCACATTTGTTGATGCCTCGGATGTGCAGGTTACTGCAAGGTGCTGGAAAGGGTTCCAAGGCACACAATAGGGGATGAAAACCCAACCAAAGGCTTCGAAAGACCCTACGCAAGGGAAATTCTATCCTCGAGTTGTTTGGTGTGGTAATCACCCACGGATATTTGGCCTCCGCTGGCACTCTATGAGTAAAAGATTTGATCTTAAAAGATCAGTTTTCCTATCAAGGAAAACAAAGGTAAAAAAAACTAGTTACCAAAATCTAACTGAACCTATTTGGGAAAAGAACCTAATCTTAAGTTAGATCTAACCTAAAATGTAAAGCTTGGTGTTTATGAAGATCAACGTTGAGGTGTAAGGGAACAAATAGTCTATCACCCTTAACAGAAATGCCTTTAGATGAGATATTTGCTGACTTAGATTATGATCTATTCAATGAAAATTAAAAAAAATAATCCAAGCTTAAAGACCATCAAGATATAACCTATTATTGTTTTCTTGATTGAAAAATCAATAATGATAGAATGAAAAAAAATGTGATCAATTGTAGAAATCGATAAAGAAAGTATTTAATCAAATATTTTCATACACACATCATTTGTACAAAAAAACCGATACAATAAATCTAGCTATCCATTATATATTCAACAAGAGATCATGTGCATAACGGATGACAATCTGGAACATAAAATCAGAAATCCTTAAAGAAATTTAAGTGATAATAAGAAGATGGAGCCAAAGATAGCATTACTGTATTAAGATGCCTTGTACCAAAATTACAATGACTCTGACCATAGAGTATATCCAGTATTATCTCCTGCTGAATTACCATTCCAAAATTTCCAACCCCTTACTAAGGGAAACATTCCTCCTTATATACTAAATTTACATAAGAGTCCAAAAGGAGAAATTCTACAAAATAGGGATTACAAAATCAGATCTAATTAAAGATCCAGGAAATCCTACCATTTTTCATAAATATCTAACAATTCATCTACATTTGGGAAGATTACAGATGCCAAGGATAATTGAGCATTGCATGCATTTTCCTCCATATCATGCTTCGCTAACTTGTTCCAAATATGTAGGTACATACGAATCCTCTCTTCCATGATGACTGGTTCTTTAACCAAACGATCTACATCTGGAATGCTGATTTGTTCCAGATCCCAAATCTTCTGTGCAAATTCTTCACATCTGGTCTCGAGTTCTTCAAGTCTGCATTTTGGTGGCAGAGCCTCCAAAATAGGAGTCATGAGTGGCAAACCTAGGGCATCCATGATATTGTCAGCTGCATACCATCGTCTAGTGCAGATGTCCTGTGATTTATTAATGATTTCCTCAACAGACTCATTCAAATCAAGCCACGTGTTCAAAGATGCCTTGAATTTCTTCATCTGAAAAGTATTAAGGATTGGGATGTTCTTTGGAACATTCTTGATATACAATTCCCATTGACTGATTTCTTCTTCAGCTTTAGAAGCTTGGAGTCTCTTTTCCTTCTGTTCTTCAAGAGTAGAAGACATCTTAGAAAAACTTATGAAATTTTCCCTGATCTCATCTAAGGCAATATATAACTTCTTCAGTTCTTCATGATAACTCTAATTCACTTCAAGGGCTAAATTTTTGAAGTCACAGGATGTGAACTTGAGAACATTGGAGGAAGCTGCACTTGCAGTTGCATCTTCAACCTTCTTTTTCGATGAGGCTATCTTTATGAGATCAGTAGAATGTTGAGACTGCAAAAGGTTGAATCCAGTAAGAAGAGTAGCATTCTTCTGTTCTAGGTCCTGTACTTTGTTTGCCCAAGTTTTCTTGAGGTCAGCCACATCAACATAATGCTTATTCTTTGTTTAAGTCAACTCTTCTTTCAAGTTTATGATTTCTTCCTCCCTGAGGTCAACTTCTTTGTCCAAGACCTGGAATGAATCCCAGTTAGCAGTGGAAAAAGACCCTAAGGTTGTTGTTGTTTCAACCACTTCAATTCTTGGGTTATTAGTTCTAGGGGCTCATATCACCTGGTCTAGTTCATGCGCTTCCAAACCACCTTGGCCTTGACCCCTCTTCCTACTTCTTTTAACAACTTCCTTTTCATCTTGATGATAGAAAATATTCCCAAGAGGAACCACATCTGTGTCTATATACTCAGCAATGGACTGTGTAGGAACAGAAGTGACACTAAATATATAAATCAAAGAAGGTGTCTGTGTGAAAACAGAGGTAGGGATAGGTAGAGTGACTTGAGTGGTAGCTAGAGGTGTGCTAATGACTTCAAAAGCTGACACACCTTTGTCTCGGGAGGGAAGTGAGACAAAGACTTCAGAAAGTGGAACCTGAACATGACTACTGACTTCTAGGAGAGGAAGCAGACTCTGATCTTTACTAGGTGAGTGTGTAGGAGAAACCTTGGAAGATGCATCGATGGAGGTTATTAATAAATCAAATACAAATGATTGCGGAGGGATAGCCAAAGGCTGGGATTCTGTAGTAACATATGGTGAAATGGAAAAAGGGACTGAATGTTCTAGTAATGAAGTAGTGGTGTTGTTGGGGGTATTAAGCAAGTGGGATAATGAAAATGGAAGTGTTCCTCCTAGAGGCACAGTAGAATTTGGTTGAATAGATGGCAACACAATTGTTGATGATGTGATACCAGGGGTGGTATTAAAATCCAACATTGACTGTTTAGGGAAATACTAATCCATATCAATATTGTCCAGAAATTCAGTATCAGTCTTAGGATTTCTAGAGACTTCTTCAACTACTAGTACTGGAAGAGGTGAAACTATTTCTTCATCACAGTCAATTACATCCACAGTAGAAATTTGTGATGAGGAAGGCATGACCTTTTGTCTTTTAGCTAGGCTATCCTTGGTTATGACCAAGTCATCATCTTCTGGAATGTTTGGAGTAGAGACCTGATCATCCACTATACCTGGTGCCTGAATTTTGTCTACAGGCTTGGGGGTTCTAACAACTGAGTCTATAACATTGATGACAACTGTGCCATTTGTTGTTTGTATTCAGGGCTGTCTGCAGCATGATTTTAGGTTCTTCATTAGTTTTCTCTTTAGATAGTTCCCCTTGAATACCTTTACCTTTGTCTTCATCATGTCTGGTGGGAAAAGGAGGATTATTAGACTTTTGGGCTTCTTTCTCTTCCCTGTCCTTTCTTGCTTGTTCGACAAGATTCAACTGAATGGCCCTGTAACTTAGGATTCTTCCCTTCACTTGTTTCTGATACTGCAGAATGTCATGTTGTTCTTGAGGGTCCTTTGCTTTGGCCAAGACTTGAGAAAATATGTCTACCCCCTAATATATGAAGTGATCAGGGATTGACTCATGTGTGTAGTCTATCTTCATGTGAACTTGCTTTAGGTGCGCATCCAAAAAATTCTTAGGATCATGTTTCCTTTTGGGGGCAACACCTAATCTCAAAGCAGTTATCTGATCACCTAGAACTGTAGCCCAGGTTGAAGTTGGGATGACCAATTGACCAAGTTTCAGAGAAATCTTAGGCCAACCTTTCTTCTTGGGACCTATGAGTTTCTTATACATGCCATCAGTGACAGTTTGAAAAGAAACCTCCTATATTACCATCTTGTTTGGGACTATTCTAGGCAAGAAATGAACTGTTTCACTTCCCCAGATTCTGATGTATGAAAAGTACTCACCTACATACCAGTCACCAATTGTATTAATAAAAGCTTTGGCATCCTCTGAGAATGTAGGTGGCTGCTGCTGGAAGATATTGAAATAGATGGTACCCACAAAACAGTCACAAATGTCATATATCATAGGTGCAAAATTTCCTTCCCATAATGCTGAATGGTAGATGTGTAAAGGTGGATCTGAAGGGGTCCAATGCCAACCCAAATTAGGGTACTGGAACTTTGAGCAGAAAACATCAAGAACATATGCAGATAGGAAGAAGGGTGGATTCTTATGAGCTAGTGCCTTCTGATATTCATGGATGGCATCTTTTAGTTCTGTTGACAAGATTTAGGCCCACGCAAAAGACTCACCTATCATTAACACATGATCTACTATGGGTGCCCAATCTGCTTTAAAATGGGAATAATTGGGTTGATCGAAAAGCATCCAAGACTTGATCATTTGATCGAAATTATACCGGGTTTTGGATGATTGTATGAACTCAGCAGAGAGGGTTTGTGCATGGGGTTTCAGAGCAAAAGATCGAATAAAAACCTCTGGGTGAAAACTTGTCAATCGACAACCTGTACTGTCATTAAAAGAATGGTCTTTAACTTCAGCATTCTCAATTATCCATTTAATTGCATCTGTGTAGGGTAAGACAGTAGGGCGTGCAACGATGGCATGAATTTGGGAAGCCCTAATTTTCTCGTAGACTGGTCTATCATTCTCGATATGGGAAAGGTCATGACTATAAAAAATGGTGTATATCCTAGACTAGTCCATCTAGTACGTTTCAGTATCTTGTTCACTGGTGTCAAAGAGAAAACCAAAATTTGGGTTTTTGTTCAAGGGGTCTTTATACGACGATTTAGACCATGTATTTCTCGATATGGTGAAAGAATTTTGCAATATTTGATTGATACAGAAAATCAAATAACATTCAACCCAAAAATAGCAGAATTGTAGGCTAGTAGCGTAAGGATAATAGTGGACTTACCTGAAATAACCAACAAACTGAAAAACGACACCTGACACGCAATCCACAGTAAAATGATAGTGCAACAGTGTAATTTATTCAAAGTTAAAATGTAAAACTAAAATGGTAAAAACCCTATTAAATACATTGACCAAAATAAAACCAACCGTGTGATCATAAGAAATGGAATACTGAGATTTAATGCAGTGGGCGCGGAATCAGGTTTAGGTATGTTCATGAAGCTTTTATTCAAAGACCCCGCAAGCCGAAACTCGAAAGTATAGATTTACGGGTTGCGGGTTCACAAAAAGAAAGTAGGATAAAAAAAATTCGAAAGCCGAAAATCGACTATGCGGGTGGCGGGTTTCGGGAACATGAAACTGTGAGGAGAGATAACCATCCAGAAAGCCGCATCCCAAAATTATGGGTTGCGGGTTTCGGAGGACACACCAAATAAACAAAAACCCACAATCCTGAAATCCAAAAGCCGCCATTGCAGGGTTTGGGTTTCGGGGTAATTATTTCTTAGTCTTATTACATAATGATTCTGCAACCCCCAACCATTGGGTTGTGGGTTTTGGAATTACCAAGACCAAAACTTAAAAACAACAGTCCCGCAACCCGCACTTGTTGGGTTGTGGGCTTCGGGTTCTCCAAATGTCAGGTTTCGGGATAATGAGAATAGTCAACAAAATATTCAAAAATCTTGGCTTTTCCCAAACCGAATGACTTTGGAAGAAATAATCAAACACTTGAAAACAAGCAAACCAAAAGCATGGGTGAATATTTTTAGAGATAAAATCAAAATTTAAAAGTTTCAAGGTGACTCACCCAAACACCTTTGCACTTATTAAAATTGGGGGCTCTTGTGCTTAGATAAGCATGGGATCTATTGTTCCCACAATAGGACCCAATCATCTGATGATACACAGTGACATTAACTGGATCAGATGAAGCATCACACTTAAGCTTCAGGTTCAATTCCATAGGTGTGGCCATGGGATTGCATTCCATCATCCTGAACCTCTTCAGGATCTCTACTGCATACTTCCCTTTCCCAAGGAAGATCCCATTTGTACTCTGCCAAACCTCCATGCCTAGAAAATAGTGCATCATCCACAAGTCCTTGAACTCGAACTCGGCAGCAAGCTTCCGTTGTGTGTCGGCAATCAATCTATCTTCACCTGTAATAAACAGGTCATCCATATAGAAAAGTAGTATCATTGGATTTCCTTCCTCTACCTTGTAGTAAAGGTTGGAATCTGCTTTACTCTTGGTAAAGTCCAAACTGGATAGAAGGTTGTCTATCCTACCATACCAAGTTCTGCATGTATATGACTCCCTGTCATGTGTCTCGGAACCAAGTGGTTGCTTCACATACACTTCTTCTTCAACTACACCATTCAAGAAAGCTATCTTGAAATCCATCTGGTGTATCTTCCATTTCATCACTCCAGCCAGAGCAAGTATGGATCTAATGGAAGTGTGTCTGGCTACAGGAGCAAAAGTCTCTATGCTACCACCTGTAGCATGCTTGATCTTGTAGATCCTCTTGGAAGTCACTATAGACTCCCCTTCAGGTCTTGGGACTGCATCCCAAACACCTTCATGATCGACTGGTACTCCTCGATCATGGAATTCTTCCCAGATCTTGGGAACTTCAATATCTTCAAAATTTTCTATAGATAACTTTGTTGCTGAACAAATGTTGTAGTCCTTCTTTTGTAGGTGATGGTATATGATCTTTCCTACACAACAAGTTAAATTGCATGATTATAAAACATCTCATAGTTTTTAGAACAAATTCTTACACATAAAGAAATATGTCATACAGTCATGCAATTATCTTAGCCAATGCTTCAATACAAAATTTATCCATCTCCCATAACTTTCTAGATGCCTTCCAATCTCTACTAGAACATTGTTAAGAGTGTGCGCAACTCCCAACATGTCAACAAAGAGGTTTCATTCTAGATAAGTAGCAATGGAATGTTGTACAGTGCCATAGACCACTTACCCATGTATATTAGTAGTATACTGTTCATCAATGCAACTATGCATAATACACAACCTAATTCGAGGAGCATGAGTATATACATTATTGAATAGTATTATTTAAACAATAAAATATGCAAGGAATGATAATTCAAATATTTATCTTTGTTTGTTTGTTGGGTTGACTCCCTCTCAGTCTTTGCTTCTTTTCTGCAACTCCATTTTGATGTGGATTGTGAGAAGTGGTCAACTCCCTCTAAATATCTGTATCCTTGTAGAAACTACTGAAGTGTGCTCCTTCTTGATCTTTGCTTCCTTGTAGGAAACAACTAGAATGTGCTCCCTCTTGATCTTTACTTCCTTGTAGGAAAAACTGGAGTGTGATCCCTCTTGATCTTTGCTTCCTTGCAGGAATAACTGGAGTGTGCTCCCTCTTGATCTTTGCTTCCTGGATTACTTGTCCTTGAACTTATATCCATCACTTATTAGTATTGCGTTATCCTCTAGGTCTCATACATAATCACACATTCATTAGTATAATCTTAATACTATCAAAACACAATAATATTAAACATGTATAGTCATGAACATTTCAAACACAGATAATAAACATTAGTATTCAAGGTTTCAGGGAAGTCTTATTTTACTCATGCATATTCTTATTTGATTAGAGGACTCTTCTGGTTAGTTAAATCATCAATCAAGATAAGAGACATAAAATGCATAAAACCTTGATTACTTACATTTCCAACTTTATGAATAAACATAACCAATCATACCAAGTATGCTTATATAAGGGATCCTAACACAAGGTAGGATTCTGACTTGATATAGGAAAAACATACCTGGATTGGTATGTTAGCTAGTTATGTCTAACATACCCACATGATGTCTTCTTGTTCTCTTCAATGGCTTGTGCTAGTAACCTGCATATCTCATAGGTTAACCATTATAGAACCAAGTTATACATACCTCGCAAATAGATCTTCTAAGTGATTCATGACAATGGATGAATCTTTGTCCTCATGTCATCATGATCATATGTTCTTGAACTAGAACGTGATTTGTCTTTCTTGGTGTACCTTCCATGTTAGCGGACAACATAAACCTCATACAACACCATAATGCATTAGTACAATCATAAGTGTCAACACCCTAATCAATGAATATCTTCTATCATGCATTCATAATTTTATTAAGGTGATACGACAAGTCTAAATTTAATCAAGATTGTACTAATCGTAATAACATACCATAAACGTAATCATGAACAAATCTCGAAACATACCTGGATGAGTCATACCTATCGAGATTGCTTCTAATCTTCTTATGTAAGGCCTTAGCCTCATCTCCCTCTAAAACATGAACTTCTTCACTTATGCAGGTGACCAATCCATTCTCTTCTAGGATTAACCCAATCCACTTGATTTGTAGGAACTGGATCTGGAGTTGGATTAGGGTTTGTCAGAGAAAACCTAAAAATTCAATCTTCTGAGAGGATAGAAATATGCGCCTTGATGAGCTGATCAAGCTGGTATACTCATAGTTTGAAAACTGCAAAGTTTCACCCCTCAAATTTGCCTTTGAAACTTTCGGATTCACTAGATATGACCCCGAACTAGCGTTTTATAAAGCCCACCCTTCTACCCAATCAAAAGGTTTGATCCAAGGCTCTAAGCTTCTATTTTTCTGAGGAGCTTCCAGCTGTGGTCATAGATTTCAAAAATTTCCTTTTTTGCAGAAGCCCTAATTTTCCACTTTTCCGATCAAAGTCCCAAACTAGGGTCTGATCAAGCCCAGCCTTTTTCCCAACCAAAAATTCTGATCTTGGTCTCTAAATTTTGATTTTGATGCGTATCATTCATCCATAGTCTCCGATTACAAAAATTCCAACTTTCTCCGAAACCTTAAATTCCGAAAGCCATGAATGAAGGTGCTAAAAAATAATTATGTTTTGATAGAAATGTGTACCTGATTCTTTCTGGTGTAACTCCAAAATTTTTGATCCACAAGGTTTGCAAACGTTTCCTATGATAGACCAACCTGTCATCTTTCCAACCCCATAGGTCTGACCTCAAATGGATTCTCTGAGAGAGAGTTATTCCAAGTGTCATAACGTGACCTATTTATGGGATAAAATAAGAGAGCGAACTTGTACGGCATGCCACGTGTCACTAGTTCAGTTTCTACCTCTAAAAATGTTACCTGAGAAATTACAGTCCGTGTACTACCTGTCAATTTTTATGAAATTTCATTTAGAGCTTCCTAGCCCAAGTTATGACCTTTTTTCCAAGGTCACCGGTTTATGACTGAGATCTGAAAGAGGCAAAAACCCTATATGTACAAATCATAAATCACAAAGTACAATGAATTAGAGGTTTTCCTTTGTACAAAAGGTACATGGGGATCTTAGCTTCTCCCTGTACAATTTTCATACCCTGAAACCTTGCCAAAATTTATTTATAGAGAAAGTTCTACGATGACTGGTTTTTGCTATATCAAGCCCTAGCATCGTAAGTGCAACAAGTGTCATACATGCCATACCATGCCTTCTTTCAGGCTAGCCCTGATACCATGTTAGTTTTTCAGAATTTACTTCAATTTGATCTAGCATCTTAACTGAGAGAACAACATGTACAACATATCTACAGCATATCAATCATGAACACAATAATGCAAGCACACAAGAGACACAGAGTTTACTTGGGAAAAACCATAAAGGTGAAAAACCCCAATAACTTCCTCAGAGATAGATAGAGCAATGATACAACCCAAGCATAAGAGATAGACATATCCTAACAACAACTTCTCCTCCACAAGTGTGTCACTCTCCCAAGAGTGTGTGAGAGAATAGAATGATGAAATACAGTTCCTCCCACACTCTATTTATACTTGACTTGAATTTCCTAATAACCTTTACTAGGTTGGCCTTAACTTAAACACGTAACATAATTTTGACTGGGCCAACACCCAATAGGGTGGTCTAATAACCCTTTGATCCACATGGCCGACCCCCAATAGGATGGTCTAATAACCCTTCGATCCACATGACTTATACAGGGCCAACCCCAACAAGGTGGTCTAATAACCCATCAAGTATAAGTTACGACACTTACAATATAAATGACGACACTTCCATATAGAGGAATAATAACATCTCTATAGGAATACAAACACTTCCATATAGAGAAATAATACCATCTCTATAGGAGTACAATATACATATATGAAATACATTCCGAAGTTACATATACATCAATACCAATCCATGAGTCAAGTTATGAATTGATCCACATGTTGACTCATTAAGCCACATGCTGTGTTGAGTTCTATTTCATTTCTAATAATTTGAATCAAGCCCAGTCCACATGTCAATCCACCAAACGATATATACCAAACCCTCTATTGAATGCCAAGCCAATACCAATTTCCTACATATCTCATCGATTCCATGTACAATAGCCTCGAATCAATGTGCCACAACGAGTTTTAATTTTGTACAGGTTAATGGCAATGGAAGCATGTGCTAGATTGCCTCTACAAGGTTTTGAATTTTCTCATCGTTTGGATCTAAGAGGTCACGTATGGCTTCATTAGCACTTGTGTATATGTTTGATGGAAAGATGGTTGGAGCTGGAATGCAATGTGACAGTTCTCAAAAGAATGATAGATTGGAAGGCTGTCGAGGTTAAGACACCAAATTCATTTCAGTTGTTGAGTGTAAAACCTGTTTTTTACTTGATGGACATGACAAGGTTCCTTGTATTCCTTATGAATAATCCTTTAGTTTGTATAGCAGCTAGGGCTCTCCATTCTACAGCTACGTTGTTTTTTGCATAACACAATTTCTTAGGAGATAGATCTATTAAAACAGAACAAGCATACGACTGAGATAATTATCTCGATATATGCTATTGATGTGCAATCTTTCAAGTCAACTACCTGTAGATCTTGATGCTCTGAGGACATGTTATGCTAGAAAATATGTAGCAGACAGACCAAAGGAATCATTTTTGCAAATTGTAAAGCCAATTTTAAAACAGAGTTTTCGGTGGCTTACAAGTTCAAATTTTGGCTCTTAAGCCACCAAAAAAGCAGAAAAGGGCAGAATGACATCTTTTTGCATAGTTCCAACTTTTGTCATTCCAAAAGGCACGAGGATGGTTTCCAATTGAAGGTGATACTAAATAGGAGTTGTTTCAATGTGCTAATCCAGTTCTGGAGATGCCAGCAAGGTGAAAGAGATGAAGCTTCTTGTCTATCTTTGGCAAAAGATGACCTATCAGACCTCCAAGTGGCATTTTCAACCTGATTCATCAGCCTTTGGAGGCCTGCTGCAGCTGTCGAAGATATAGAGACTACCAAGATGGTGGTTTCCCCCTTAAATGGGATCTCTTCCTAGTTTTATGAAAACTATTTTGATTTCCTATTATTGGCATATCAGATACAGTTTTATAGGATCTTGAAACTATTTTGTAAAGGCTATAAAGCTTGATATTTCTATAGAAGAAAGGGTTCAATTTTGGATTCACTGTCTTGCGACTGTAATAGATACTTATTCTTAAATATATTCAGGCCTATAAGCTTCTTTCATTGATGTGATGAGATCTCTTCTTTCCTATCTGTCTATACTTATGAGTGAATGTTATTCTCTATCTATGTTTATATGATCCTTACGTGACTGTCATCTCACTATTTGATTACTAAGCAAAGAATCATAAGCGGTTATCCTAGTTTCTGGACCCATCATACTTATTTTTTTATATATGTGTGATCTGGTTAGATGATTAGCTTCTATTCTATTTGATAAACAACTTGTATGATTTCATCTCTTGAGAGCCTTATACTGTTTGAATATTACTAGATAGTCTATAATAAACGGTCCAATTAGTAGATATTCATCTTGATCCAAACCCATACCCATCATTGAGTTAATCATTGAGAGAATTAGTTAAGTTACCAGGCATCTTCGAGCTCAACCTAGAAGAGTTTCCTGGAGTGATAAAAAACCGACGCCACTGCCGAGGAGAGGAGATTGAAGCTTAGCTTCCTTGGGATACGACATAGATCCAGCTTTGATGATAGACAAAGCCTGGAAATTTCATTGGTTGAAATTTTATATCTGGCGGCTCCATTGAATAATTGTGGCTCCAAAGAGATCTCATACAATAGCGAATCAGCAGATGCCACCAGGAACTCTTGTTGCAGATCCAAAGAAGATCATCAGAAGAGGAAGAGCTCTACAAAGGAAAACTTCCAGAGCAATAAGGACATCTAGATCAGGTATCTCAATAGGTACTGCTTCTTTATCTGTACCTAGAACACCTTCCATTAAGTCTAGTTCTATTGCATCTTCTTCTTCTCAGAAATTGTAGTTCAATTAGAAGATTTGAAAGGTGATAGCCTTCCATAGATTCTACTGTCATAAATCCTTTTCCTGAGAATAATTCTGTACATAGTTTAGGGAAACAAGTTGAACAATCTGCCCCTGAAGAGGATTGTTCCTCTTCTCTAAATTCTTTGCAAACATAACCAGAAAAGCTTTATACCTATACTCATATCATTCTTCCTATGATAGAGTCCATTCTGCAAGATCTATTTGTTAAAACAGAAAAAAACCTAGGCCTTTCTCTAGGGCAGATTTACATAGCCTTTTATTTCCCTGATCCATCTGAGTTTACAAAGACTCCACTCGGGAGGATCCTGTTAACAGAAGATGAAGAGGCTGAATTTTAAATCCAGATATCAGTTTATCATTCTACTTCATGAACTGTTGTATTTCTTTATCAGCTCTTTCATGCTTTTCCCTTCGCATGTTAAGAGAATCATTTTATGTTTTGTATATTCAGACACTTATCATTCTTCTTGTATATATCCATTGTTAGAAGAGGAAATCTTGTAGCCTACTTGCATTGTAGAAGTAGACTCAATAGCTTTACCTCAGTCTATTCATAAAGATGATCATTGTATTCAAATTCCTTCTGAATCTAAGCCATGTAACCTTGAGAAAATTAAGATTGATTCCAAATCTATTCAGACTTTAGCACCTGTTGTTATTACTGCTGAACCTTGTCATCAACTTGTTATCCCTCATGAACAGCCCACTACTTTTCAAATCAAAATTAGGATGAAGATGTTCAATCCTTTGAGGCTTCCTTGTCTCCTTCATCCTTATCCTCTTGACTGTTATGAATACCTTCCCCGATTTTCTGGAGAAAATCAAGTTTTAGTTGAGAGGCACCTAGAATCCTTTGAGGATTTTGTTGAGAGATTTGAGATTGTTCATGAAGATGTGATCATGATATTTTTCTCCATGTCTTTGATCAGAGATGCTGCTGCATGGTTTAAGGGTCTGAGAGCTAATTCTATTGGCTCTTGGATCGAGTTCTCTAATGCTTTTGCAAAATACTGGGGTGAGTACAAATCACTAGATTCATATCTTGCTGATTTTTATGCTTTGAAGAGAGAGCGGGGTAAAGCTTTGTCTATCTTCAATCGAATATTTTATAGCATCTACCATGACATGCCTTTGGAGGTCTGGCCTACAGAAACAGTTTCCATGATATATTATGTTATGGGTCTTCATTCAGAACTCACCCTTCTTCTATTAGAAAAGAAGTCTTCATCCTTAACCCACTTGTTTGAAGATGCTCAAAAGGTAGATGAGAACATCCATGCATCCAGGTGGATCAGAATGCAGGTTGAATCTGAAAATCTGCGAGCACATGAGCAAGCCGAATGTCAGTATACTTCAGATTTTGAGCAGGAGAGTAATGAGGTTGAAGCAGATTTGGAATAGCAGCGAGCATGTGAGTCTATTTCAGACTCAAGCAAGAGTTTTTCAATATTTTCTAAGTGCTCTAGAAACAGGTGTGAAAATTCTCAAAAGAATGATAGATTGGAAGGCTGCCGAGGTTAAGACACCAAATTCATTTAAGTTGCTAAGTGTAAAACCTGTTTTTTACTTGATGGATATGATAGGGTTCCTTGTATTCCTTATGAATAAGCCTTTAGTTTGTATAGCAGCTAGGGATCGCCATTCTGTAGCTACGTTGATTTTTGCATAACACAATTTCTTAGGAGATAGATCTATTAAAACAGAACAAGCATACGACTGAGATAATTATCTCGATATATGCTATTGATGTGCAATCTTTCAAGTCAACTACCTGTAGATCTTGATGCTCTAAGGACATGTTATGTTGAAAAATATGTAGCAGACAGACCAAAGGAATCATTTTTGCAAATTGTAAAGCCAGTTTTAAAACAGAGTTTTCGGTGGCTTACAAGTTCGAATTTTGGCTCTTTAGCCACCAAAAACACAGAAAAGGGAAGAATGACATCTTTTTGCATACTTCCAACTTTTGTCATTCCAAAAGGCACGAGGATGGTTTCCAATTGAAGGTGGTAATAAAAAGGAGTTGTTTTAATGTGCTGATCTAGTTTTGTAGATGCCAGCAAGGTGAAAGAGATGAAGCTTCTTGTCTATCTTTGGCAAAAGATGACCTGTCAGTCCTCCAGGTGGCATTTTCAACCTGATTCATCAGCCTTTGGAGGCCTACTGCAGCTATCAAAGTTATAGAGACTACCAAGATGGTGGTTGCCCCCTTAAATGGGATCTCTTCCTAGTTTTATGAAAACTGTTTTGATTTCCTATTATTGGCATATCAGATCCTGTTTTATAGGATCTTGAAACTGTTTTGTAAATTCTATAGAGCCTGAGATTTTTGTAGAAGAAAGCTTTCAATTTTGGATTCACTATGATGCGACTGTAATAGAGACTTATTCTTAAATATATTCAGTCTTATAAGCTTCTTTCATTGATGTGATCAGATCTCTTCTTTCCTATCTGTCTATACTTATGAGTGAATGTTATTCTCTGTCTATGTTTGTATGATCCTTAGGTGGCGTGACTATCATCTCACTATTTGATTACTAAGCAAAGAATCATAAGTGGTTATCCTAGTTTTTGGACCCATTATACTTATTGTTTTATATATGTGTGATCTGGTTAGATGATTAGCTTCTGTTCTATTTGATAAACAACTTGTCTGATTTCATCTCTTGAGAGCCTTATATTGTTTGAATATTACTAGACAATCTACAATAAATGGTCTAGTTAGTAGATATCCATCTTGATCCAACCCCATACCCATCATTGATTTAATCGTTGAGACAATTAGTTAAGTTACCAAGCATCTTCGAGCTCAACCTAGAAGAGTTTCTTGGAGTGATAACAGCCCGGTTTTTTATTGGACTACACAACATCTACATGCAAGCGTGGCACGATAAGGATAAGAAGTGGTTGCATACCCCTTATAAGTTATCCGATGAAGACCTAGATGTGATCATTGATGATTTCCCGGTTGAATGGTGAGAACCGATTTATTAGGAGGAGGAGTCCATGGGGATACCATCAGATGCACCAGTGATGGACCAACAACAACATGTGTCAGACCAGGAGTCATCGCAGACCCCTACGGATGACAAGCATGAGGTCGAAGAGGGCAAGACAAAATCACACTATGACCATGGGACAATCAGTGGGATCCCCCTATCGTCTGAGGCATAGCTTGGTCGAATACTACTTGCTATCAATGATGCAACCAACAGGGCGGCTCGCGCAATGACCTTAAAGGCAGACCAAAGTTGTCATGCGGTCACTTCCCATTTGGATTCTTTGTGTGACATTTTTTTGAAGAAGGCACCTGCATACGCGATTGTGCAGCCAGTTGGCGCAACTAGCACTGAGTCACGAGTATGGAATGTCCAAATTCTCCTGACTGCGATTGCGACTGATGATGAGGCTTTAAAGGCTTCCCTATAGCATATGCAGGCAGTGTCTGTTAACATCAACACTCTATAATCAAATACGTTGGTGCAACTACAGGTGGTTTCCAATCAGGAACTGGCGGATAGGGAATACGATGTCTGAAGTCAGCTATTGTGCTTGCAAGAGGGAAAAGTGAAATTATGAAAGGAGATTGAGGAACACAAGGGGAAGGTAGTAGCGACATGGGAAGTGGCCGACGAACTGAAGGATTCACTGGAGCAGCTTCGAGTCGACAAAGCTAGGGAAATCATGGAGCTGAAGAAGGAACGGGATTGGTTAACAGTGGAGAAAAACACCCTATGGAATAGTAAGGTGCGGTTGGAGGAGGTTGTTTCCGAGGCATGTCAAAACATACTGGAGCCGATAGAGGCATTGGATCCAGTTGAGAGAGCACAGAAGCTGGGAGCTATCATCGCTGGATTACAGGAGGAAAGTGTTATCTTGTCTCACACACTCCAGCCGGCCACACCAAAGGAAGTCATCAAAGTGCAAAGAGTGCCATCGAAGAGTTGTCGATTCACCTAGGTGAGTTGGAACAAGAAGCGCTTAAGATCACTGCTGAAACTGCAATGTTTTGGGGCTACATTGTTCAAGACGAGCCACTAGAGCAGCTGACCAAGATCTGGCATGAGGTGGAAGAATAGCTGGACACACTAAAGACATCCATGCACATGATGCCACTAGTAGCGCAGGTATCAAAATCAGCCAAGATCAAGGAGTTGAAGCAGAGCGTCACCAAAGAAGAAGAATGCCAGAAGCAGCGCGCTGCGCAGTTGGATGAGTTTCAAGAACTAGGGGCATAGTTTAATGATGCGACTAACTCTACACTATAGGCAGTGCAGGAATGCAGGAAGAAATTTGATGTGCACTTGGTTGACCACCCATTAGCATAGGAGTTAAATGAGTGCCAAGAAGCCGTTGCCACAGTCACGCAACAAGTTAGCGAAATCCGCTAGCAGTATGAAGACTTCCGGATCAAGACAACTGAGTACACCATGTCCTGCTGACGTGGCTTGAGGGCGAGCCACAAGATTGTGTTGAGGACCTATTGAAAGGCAGTTTGATGGGTCACCATCACAGCACCGCGAGTGCTACGATACCGTGAAGGGTGGAAAGTTGAGCGCAAATGATGATATTTTATGTAATTTTTGGTCAGTTGAACCACGGTATGCGGGTTTTTGGGTCATTTGGACCACAATAGATAGATTCTGGGTCATTTACTTTGAAGTGTCAGTTAGGAAGTAGTTAGTATGTGGACAAGCAATGTAAAGGTGAACTCCTATAAATAGATGTAGGTTTGTAAGTGTTGGATATCATCTGAAAAAATCTTGGAGATCTTGGTCTGAGGCAGAGTATTTTGTATCTGGGTTTTTGTGGAGTTAATATAATGAGACAGAGTTGTTGAGTAGAATCCCTGTGATTTTTTGGTTATCTATGGTAATGCATTTCACGATATGAATATATGAATGATGCGATGTTTCCTTGCTACGATTAATGGTTTACTGTTATATATGTTGCAATTATGAATGGTTATGTTGAATGATGCTATGAATATGAATGATGTCAAAGTTAAATGCATAGATCTATTTCTGAAATATTGCAATAAGTTAAGTGACTGAGCCGCAAACATCCTCCTTCATTCGGCTGGAAACATGGTTCCATCAACTCTCCCTTGAACATCTCGTGTGAGACCTCATCTACTATGCAGGTGTTGCTAGATAGGGTAAAACCCGTCTGGGCTAGTGCTCAAGGAGATCATGGTGGTTTGGGTGTCGACAGTGCTGGGAGCCCTTGTCGACTGGGTTTGAGTCAACAACATGCGAAACTAAGCTCCTTCATGCCCTAAGTTCTAATACCATGTTGAAATTTGGTTGAGCTTTGATATTTAATTCTTTTAACTGCGGAGACTTGAAGCAATTAGACAATTCAATCCATGAAATTCATTCAACCATTACACAAGATATACCTTGTGGAATATCCTCAAAATTATGGGAGCAAAAACCCTAGCAATTCTTCTTAGTATAATATAATGGATAGCAGATAATGCTTTCTTTTACAAGATAGCAGATTGCTTTTGGAATATAAGAGATCAACAAAATTTTCGGTGAAGATATAGAAGCAATAGAGAAGAGAGATCAATCGGATGTGTGCCTATTACAACAATAACAAGCAAGAAAAAATACCCTACACAATGACAAGCGCCTTTCCTTTCAACAATCATGTATATCATATTTATACATTTTTCTCTTCTATTTTTAACTTCTAACTTCAGGATAAACTCGCCCTCAAAATGGATGTATTAATATTGCATGGAGTGGTGCGCCCCATTTCTCATGCAGTGCTTCATCTCACTGAGTTGTCACTTAGGATGAACTCGCCTCTTAATTGAACTCTTGGCCACTTAGTTAGATGGCTAACTTAGGTGTCCACATGCAAGTGTCACAAATCACATGTCATATTTTAGTTTAACATAAGTGTCGTCATGCAATAACACTTAGTTAACTAGATCTTCTTTGTTGTCACTTAGTTAACTCTCTTTAACTGAAGTGTCGTCCTTTAGTTTAACTAAAGTGAAAATACTTAGTTAACTAGTCCCTTCTATTTAACACTTAGTTAACGAAAATCATGTTGATTGATTTACTGGAAGTGATCACTGTGAGTTCTCTAGTTAACTGAGACATATCTTTAACTGATGCTTTACTAAAGCATTGATACTTAACTGAAGCTTTATAACTAAAGCTTTAATAATTCGAGTTCTCTTTAATTTACTTAAGTGTTTGCATGGGCAATTTTGGAATTCTCTCGATCTCTATGCTTAATATTTTATTTCTTTATCTCTTACTGTATGGTCACTGTGTGCTAACTTTAATTATCCATCACATTGCAGTATACTAAGAAGAAATATTGGATGCTACGATCATATTATATTATTTGGGACCAAATGATCATATCCTGAAGTAATTCACTTTAGAGGTGATCAATCTCTAAAGAAGACTTAATAGAAATATGGTGATCATGGTTAATAATATATCACACAATATTAAATGCTTTTAACAAGTAAATCATGACCTTTATACAGAAGGTACACCTCTATACGGGAGGTCCATATCATGGATATATTTATACAGAAGGTTCACCTCTATATAGGAGGTCCATCTCATGGATACCTTTATACGGAAGTTTCACATGATATTCATGACTTGACACACACAAGTTCAAAGCCTTGTCCAATAAGACTTTACAACATCATCAATTTGATCAAGTACCTCTATATGGGAGGAATAACCTTTACACTGAAGGAGATCAAAGTGCTCACCTCTATACGGGAGGATCAATCTTGACTACACAAGATGTAATGTCCCCATTCAAATAAATCTCAAGAAGAGAAAATTCCACCAATCTACTAGTTTCCTAAGTTGGGGTGGAAACATTAAATTTGGAATAAGGAGACTAATAAACCCCAAATGGAATTTAGCTTGACATAAATATATAAAAAAGGGCTAAATAAATAATTATGATGAGGAAATAAGATGGCACTTGTTCATGGAGACACATTGGTGGTGTGGAACCCACACAAAGCTAGATTCCCCATGCCACATGACATTCCAATCTCACCCATTTGAATCCATGGTGGATTCCAATGTTCTTGGGGGAGTTGGAAAGGAATAATACTTGGCATGACTCAATGAGGTCGAAATGTAGAGGAAGAGTAACTCCCATGGAAGAGGAAGAGGCATTTTGGAGCTAGTGGGACACTTGGGCTAGATTCCCTAGCTTCTATGACACCAATGATGAAGATGCCTATGAAAATTATGACAAAATCAGTGTGAAGAACCTACAACAATTAATTAATGAAAATACACAAGATAGCAGAAATAATAGAACTCAAAATCACTTTTATTGATCATAAGACACTTCGAGGGTGCAGCCTCCTTTGAGCAAGCTCAATACAAATAACTTCATGGTACCTTCATTGGTTTCAATACAAACTTATATAATAAGTCTAGGCACCAATACCATAGTTCAATACCATGTGTCAATACAAACCATGGGCCAATACAAACTGTGGATCAACAATTACTGCGGGATGACTTACAAAGCATATGTGTCCAACAACAATAATACAAACTATGGATCAACAAATACTATAGGACGATTTACAAAGAATATGCATCCAACAACAATATACTAACAAATTAAATAGAAGGGTTGACATGGGTTCCTAACATCCCCTCTCCCTTACAAAAAGCTATGTCCTCAAAGCTTTAGATATGGAAATTGATGCAGAAATTTGAAGAAGTGGTTCCCCTGTAGCATCCTCAGGTTGCATTCCCGCCACTGACACCTTTTGAGTTTCAGGAGGATTGCTTGGAAGGATGTAGAGGAAGAAGAACCATATCAACTGCGTGAAAAGTGCGCTCTGAACGGTGTTGATCGGCTTGTTGTTTCAATCGAATTCTTTCCATGTGAAGATTGTCCTACAAAATGAGAAGAATTTGATCGAAGTTTCGATGAATCGAGTCAATTTCCCGAACTGGAAAGCTGCTGAGGGTGTATGGAAGAAGAACTAGCGGTGCCTTTCCATAGACTGCTTCATATGGTGTCCTTTTAGATGTGGTATTGTACCACTAGAGCGCTTCTAGGAAATCCATACAAATAGTTTTCCAAATCTGTGTAGGGATGGGCAAGGGTTCGAGCAGTCCTGAAAGGAGTGTCGTTTCACCCTTGTTGACCTGGAAAGTATCACAGTCAACCACCATATGTTGAATTGTCATTTTCAGTCCCTACCAAAAGAAGTTACATTGTTCTTGGTCTTACATTTTGAGGAACCCAGAGTGCCCTATCGATGAAGAAGCATGGAGTTCATAGAAGAGATAGCCTTGTTGAACATATTACATGCAATTTGGAACAAGCAGAGAAATAGCTATAAGAGAAACTGGGTCATCAAATGTGTGAGAAGGAGCATCTGCCACCATATTGTCCTGACCCTTCTTGTAAGTGATCACATCGTCATAACCCATGAGTTGGATAACCCATTTCAAGTGTGCAGGGGAGGATACTCGTTGTTCCAGGAAATTTTCTAGACTTCGGAGATTAGTCCTGATGCAGAAATAATTCTCTAATAGGGATGGTTTCCACTTCGTTATTGCATGCAAAATAGCCATCATTTCTTGCTGAGATGTAGATGCGGCTAAATGCTTACCAGAAAGGTCTCTTGAAGGCAGCAAGCCCACTAGTGCAGTAAATACACCGGCATATCTATCCAACGAAGTAGTGGAGACCGTTGATGGGTGCATCTGAATGGAATGGAGTTGAGAAATGACACCATTTGAATTCTTCTTAAGGATCTTTTCCAGGCAATGTGAACTGATGATGCGGAGAGACCCTGGTTGTAAGCCCATAAATTTGTGTTGTGTCCCATTGACTAAAAACTGCATCCAAAGTTCAGCAAAATCCCATAAGATGGGGCCAAGTGTGCATAACCATTGAAGAGCTTCCTATTCCAAATGAAGATGTAAGTGGAACTTTGGTGACATCAAAAGCATTATGCAAACTGAAATACTATTCTTCACAATAGATCCATCCAGTCGGATCAGTACCATTAAAGTGAGGAAAATCAAGCTTCGAACCATGGAAATTACTGGAAGAAGAGAACCCATTGTCTGATGAAGAAGTGGACTGTCGTTTGTTGTTCATGGTTGAATGCTCAAGATGGAGGCTAAGAAATTTTTCATCCAAATCCTAGATTTTGGTTTGGATGGCTGCAAGTGCTTCCTCCATGGATTTTTCTCCTGCACGGGTGACAACCATAACTAGGAGTTCTTTCTTTTTGGGTGCGAAATGGGTAGAAAAACACAAATAGAACCTTATTTAGTAAAGGGAAATTTGTATTTGGGAAAACATATGATGGGTAATTGGGGTTTGACGAGGTTTTGGACACTTTTGAATGGATAGGGAAGCAGAAAATGAGTATTTCAGAAGCGGAGTGAAAGAATGGGAAAATTTTTCAGAGAGGGACAAACAAGCATAAATAGGGAATGAACACGGTGGCAAAATTTGAAGTTGATTGGGTGAAAATTAAAGAAGTTATGGAAAACTCAAAAAATAGATAAATGTGGGATTTTTGGCTTTGGGAAGTTGAATTTTGGATAGGGTCCTCAGGAATGAAAGATGTAGAATGGGATTACAGGGGTGTCAAGGAAGTTTCAATGGAAACAATGTGAAAACAAGGGAGATATGGAGAAAAACTGGAATTTTTTCTTTTCTTTTCAGAATGGATCTAGTATGGTGCAGAAGGGATTAGAAATAGATGGATCTGCAATGACACGGAAGTGATCAGCAACAGATGGAACTAAAACGATGCCGGATGGATCGAAAACAGTTGGATCAGAAATGGCTTTCAGAATGGATCTGAAGTGGCTAGAATGGATCTGAAGCGGCTAGAATGGATCTGAAACGGCTCGTGATGGATCTAAAACGACGCAGAAGTGATCAACAATAGTTCGGCTGAAAATAGATATGGACCCCAGGTATGTTCGACTTCCTAACAACTCAGGGGTTTCACTCGGCCACCAATGTTGTCTGATGGCTTGCATATTGGGGCAGTACCCCTCACTCCACGGCTCAGGTAAAACTGATAATCGCTTTGCCACAAATGATAGCTCTTGGTGTACCTCATAGGTGGGAACTAGTCAATCAGGTAGGGGTCGTTGCCCTTTTCGCTGGCAGGTCCTCTCAATGGGCCAACTACTTTGGGGTTCCTATGGTACTCCTCACAATGCATTTTAGGGATTATGCCCAAGTACTTCCTATAGTTAAGCGGGTAGGGATTATTCCCAGATCCGAACCTGCAACAGATGCAAAAAAAAAATTGGCAGAAATTCCACCCAACGAGCCCAAGAAAGTGCTCTGATACCAGATGTGAAGAACCTGCAACAATTAATTAATGAAAATACACGAGATAGAAGAAATAACAGAACTCAGAATCGCTTTTATTGATCGCAGGCCACTTCGAGGGGGAAACCTCCTTTGAGCAAGCTCAATACAAATAACTTCATGGTACCTTCATTGGTCTCAACACAAACTTATATCCTAAGTCTAGGCACCAATACCATGGGTCAATACCATGTGTCAATACAAACCATCGGCCAATACAAACTATGGATCAACAATTACTATGGGACGACTTACAAAGCATATGCATCCAACAACAATCATACAAACTATGGATCAACAAATACTATCGGACCACTTACAAAGCATATGTGTCCAACAACAATATACTAACAAAGTAAATAGAAGGGTTGACATGGGTTCCTAACAATCAGACCTGATGGCTGAAATATGACATATATGACATGTCAGGGCTAAACATATCCTCCAAGAAGGTGCATAAGAGAGTTGGGGGATTCAAAGAGTCACCCATTCGAATTGAGTGAAGGAGGAGGCTAGAATTGGAGGGACAAGTGGCACACATTGGAATCTCTTCCCAATTCGAGTTGGCATGAAGCTCATGGATGGAATTTGAGTTAAAAATGCCTTTGTAAGTTTATAAAAGTCAGGAACAAAGAAGGATAGTCTCTTTTGATCATTTTTCATTTTGCATATTGGAGAGCATTGCTTGTCCAAGCTAGTAGAGTGATATTCTACTTGCCTTAGTGCCAATTGCGAGGGTGAAATATTCCCATCCTAATTGGGAATTGGAAAGGCCATTCGGACCTTTAATTTTGAGCTACAATGGAGTTATTAGTTGCAGGTTGAAGCTATAGGGCAGCTCATGGTTCTTTCTTCTACAACTTGTTCTCACCTCTATCTCACAATTCCTTGCATATTTTGTCTCTTGGAGGAATTGCGCCTTTGGAGAGATGTTGATCTCTTTGTGAGAGTCCAAGAATATCCATTTATTTGTATTCTGATATAAATACTCTGTATTTTGTTCTTAGAAGACTCTCAGGTCGAAATACCAAGTTAAACTATGTAAAAATACCAAACAATGCATAAATGGTGCCATTTTCCCTATATCTTATTGTTGGAGCTTGAAGAGGCTTTATTTTGATTTGTATCAGTAAATATATATGATTTTTTTTTATGTATGGAGTGTCATTAATGTTCTGAAGAAGTTTCATTAACATTCACAAGTCCTTTGAACCTAAATTTCGAATTTCATAACAAGTGGTGAAGTTTACTATCATTTCCCCTATGTGAATACATGTATACAAACCTCTGATTTATAGGACTTGCGGAATCCTATAGAAACTCATTGATGATGCATTGGGGAGACGATTGAATTCCTTTATTAGTAACATGTCTTTTTTCTGAAATTTGGGGAGGCATTAAATTGTTCGGGAAGCCATCTTTGTCCCCTAACCTTGGGGGTTTTGAACCTCGATTTGACTAGTAAAGTTCCCTATTTTTCCCTGATTATAAATGAATGGTGCATAAGTGTTTTGAGAGTTTCCAAGAATCCATCAGCCTCATATATATGTCTGAATACCTTCCAAACTCACTGTTAACACCTAAAAAGTGCTCACTAGCTCATTCCCTTATTCACATGACCCATTTGTCCACTTTTCCACCATCTGAGCCTTTGAAACCAACAAAAGGTCACCAAAAGACCTTAGTACACCCCTTTTTCCATTAAAAAAGATTATTTTTCCAAGAAAATCATAAAAAACCCTCAAAAAGGGTCCAAATTCCCAAAAATATTAAAAAGGGAATTAAAATATTATTTTTATTCAAAAAAGGAAAAAGGAGGGAAAAGTACCTAAACCATGTTGGTCAATACCATTTGGTTTCCACAAAACCACAAATGGTATTTCCCACCACCAAAACCTATAAAAAGGTGGTAGGGGCTCCTCATTTCACATCCTTCCATTATCTCATCCTTATGCTGCTGAAATCTCCCCTGAGCACTTTTAGCCATTGAAGCAACCTTGGAGAAGGAGACCTCTTGGAGTTTGGAGCTACTCATCTTGGGAGTTGCTCAACATCAACCTTCACCATTGAAGGTAATATCGCAAGCACTTGCTTGCCCCCCATTTTTCAATACAAAAAATTATTTCTTATGTTTCTTGTTCTTGATTTTGAAATGTTACATTATTTGCTTAGATTCTTGCTTAGATCCATGAAAAGTATTGTTTATTTAGTTTATTGTTTTTATTTCTATTGAAACTGCTGCTACTAGTTAGCAGGTGCCCATAGCACTAAGCCTGGTTGCAAAACCGGGCCAACAGTTTTTGGCGACTCCGCTTTGGTTTGAACTTTAGATCTCTAGTTTTGCCTTTAAATCTTAGTTTTTTATGAGTTTTTAACCTTTAGATCCATAGATCTGCCATCTTAAACAGCAGATCCATTGCTGTTCTGAGATTTGGCCCCATAAACAGCCCGAAATTTTCAATTTTCGGGTTCGTTTCTTGGTTTCCGTGCACGGCTTCCGCCTCGCGGCTTTTTGCCAGACAGTCGCGCGGTCCATCGTGACTTTTCTGCCTTTTTCCGCGCGGTCCATCGTGGATTTTTTTCAGACAGTCGCGCGGTCCATCGTGACTTTTCTGCATTTTTCCGCGCTACTCATCGCGACTGTGCGGCCAAAACCCGCGCGGTCCATCGCGACTGTGCGGCCAAAACCCGCGCGGTCCATCGCGACTGTGCGGCCAAAACCCGCGCGGCCCATCGCGGCTGTTCGTCCAAAACCCGCGCGGCTGAATTTTTCATTCGGCCATCCCGATTTTGAAAAATATTTTTTACTGTACTTTCTGCCCATAGCACATTTTTTACAGTATTAAATTCTGCATATTTTACAGCTTTGAAAATTTTTTTTACTATTTAAAAGTGCATATCTAGAAATCTTTTTAAAAATTTTCAAGAAAGTGAAAGAAAGACTCATTTTGCATTTTCATCTAGATTCAAATTTTTTCTTGTTTACTTCTTTAGAATCTTGCCCTTAGCAATTTTTCTTGAAACGAAGAAATCCATTTATTTCTTTTAAAAAAAAAGGAGTTTATTATTTGCTTTCATAAATCCAAGAAATCCTTTATTTTTTGACTTATTTTTTGAAAAGCATATTAATTCCTTTTAGTGAAAAAAGTCTTAAATATTTGTTGTTTATTTTCGAAAAATCCTTTATTTTTTGAAAATTTCCCTTAAAGCATTTAATTTTTTCAAGTTCAGTTTACAACACCCCACGTGCACTCACACGATCACTTAATTGAACTAAGACTTAAAACGTACCCTAATTTGAACACACTTTTAACCCCACTTGGGGAACACTAAAAGAATTCTTGTAGCTAGGTAGTATTGGGGGGATAGGTGTTCCAATAACACCCCTCAGTTCATACATCTGAGACATAGAAGTTGTCCAATTAGGGAGCTAAAATCTCTTAGTACTTTTTGGCGCGGTCACAACCGGTTTGTGGGAAGGCCTCTCCCCTAGGAGGGTTGAAGTCGCGAGGATGGTTCCGGAAGCCTGAGTGGGATACCGAAACCCATTCAGTAACCGAAGGGCTACCATTCGCAGTTCTCGGGATATCCCTGTATTGGGATATTGCGATCAAAGGACCAAACGGAAGATTTACCTTTTCTCGACGCGTCATGAACGGAGTATCCTAGTAGCCTGTCTTTTAGGATTGATTACCCGGTGTCCCTCCCGGTAGGGGGATATCTAGCCGTTGTCTCAACATTCATATTGTCTGACTTGGATTTCATCACCTTGCAGAGGATATCGTCTGTTTGAGTCACAATACTTTTAGATTAGGTGTTTGCATGATCTTTACCACCTATTGAGTCTAGTTACACCTATTTTTTCTAGGAGCCGCTTGCATGTTGGTATTCTGACCAGTTGTTGCATTCCTCCACTTATTGTAGCACAGCTGCTAGAATAAGTGCATTTTTTGAGGATTGATTTTTTGGCCTGTGAGCCTTCTTTTTTCACTCCCCTTCTTGCACCCTTGGTTGCATTAGGGTTTTGAGTCTTTTACATATATATCACCACCTGATACTTAAAACAAATTTTTACATAAAAAACATATTCTCACCATTGAGAATTCTAGACGTTCTCGTCGTCTACAGGGCGAACTCCCATAGTTTAGTCCACTTCGCTCTCCACGTCACGGACGCAGAGCATTATCCCTTGATTCGACACATCGTCAATCAATTAGACGGTCATCCGATTCTGACATACCCCACTTCACCTTTGATTTGGAGGTAGAATCCGAAAACCCCACTGAGTTACCACCAACCACAATTATGTCTGGAACACCTTTTGATCCACTATTTACATCTACCATAGGTCAGACATCCGCAGACCTTTCTGCGGTAGTACCATCTACGACAACAACCACCCCCTTGGGTATGCCCAATATGGGTAACACTCCACATTCAGGAATGCCTAGCACAGGACCACCACCTGTCATGGGCATGCCCAACATGGGGGTCATACCCCCTTCGGTTTCCACAAACCCTATCCCAGGAATCCCTAGTGCGATTCCTAACCCAAGTGTAACTCCTGTTGCACTTGGGAGTGCTATCCCCAGAATCCCTAGTGCGATTCCTAACCCAAGCGTAACTCATGTTGCACTTGGCAGTGCTATACCAGGAATCCCTAGTGCGATTCCTAACCCAAGTGTAACCCAAGTTGCACTTGGGAGCGCTAACCCATATCAGGCCACACCTTTTGGAGGGCACATACCCTCCATACCTAGCATACCTATAGGCGCTACTGGACCCCTACACCATACCACAATGGCTAGGCAGGTCCCGGTTCCAGTTACCACACCGGCTAGCCTACCATACATGGCAAGTCTGAACCTTCCAGACCTAGCTAGGTTAACAAATGACCCCATCAGACATGATCCTGCTTGGCCCCATATGCCCACTAAGCTTCCCTCTGAAATCCCCAAGTTTGAAGGAAAGGCTGGAGAAGACCCCCAAAATCACATCATGTCCTTCCATTTATGGTGTTCCTCCAACTCCATAGTGGATGACTCAATCCGCCTACGGCTTTTACAACGCACCTTCACTGGCTCCGCAGCCAAATGGTATATCGAGCAACCCCATGGGACGCATTCCACATTTACCTCCCTTGCCTCAACCTTCCTACAGTTCTTTCAGCTACCGGTCCGCTATGATGCGGGCGTCAAAATCCTACTGTCTTGCAGACAGAACACGGCCACGCATATCACTGACCATATTCATGATTGGCGTCGGCGCCGAAGCCTATGCAAGATCAAATTAGACGACCGAATCTTTTTAGACTGGTTCCTTAAATCCCTCCTTCCTCTCATTGCGAAGGATGTAGCATCTGAAAGACCCCAGTCTGAGGAGGAGGCCATCCTTAAGGACCAACAGTTTGATCTAATCTATGCCCAGTCAGGTTACCTATACACGATCATACCTGACGCCCCACGAGGTGACTCTGCACGTGGTGACACACCGGGGGCATCACATGCCGCTGATGGCATTATTGGCCAAATTACACCGCAAGCAAAACCTTTCAGTATGGTGAGCACCATGCCCGCCCCAGACCTTTCTAGGGCTACATCTAGTTCTGGAGCAACAACTTCTTATGCTCCAACAAACCAGACCCATCACGTTCATGGACCCTCTTGTCCACAACATTGTTATGGCCAAGCGCCATCAGCATATGTACCTCCTACATACTATGCTCATCCTACGGTACAAAACCCCATGCAGTTCCCACAACAGCCCATGCATTACCCACAACCGGTTGCACCGGCTAACCTCACACCTCCACCAGCTCAGGGGTACCAACAACCCCAGCAGGCAACTGGACCACCTCCAGCTCCACCTGCATACTATCCACCACAACCTGCTCCCGCACCTGCGGCTCCTCAGAATCCCCCCAATGCTCAAGGGCATGTGTACGCACAACAACATCAGCCCCAATACCAAAATAACCAACGCAACCAGGGTGGGCAACCAAACCGCGGAAGAGGACGCAACCGTGGAAACAATCAAAACCGTAACCAAGCTCCACAACCTACCCATCCTCCGCAAGACAATAACGCGGCGCCCGCCCATCAGAATCCTGATCGGCCACCTAAGCAACCCAAAAATGCTAATTTACGAACAAACCATCCTTGTTCCATTTGCGGTGTCTATGGCCACTACACCCACGCTTGCCCACATCTGGAGCGAGCTCGACAACTATGGACAAATGACGCCCATCGTCAAGGGCAGGCGGCTCCTCAGCCACCACCCAACCCCCCACCACCCCCACAACAACCTTTGGTCCTCCAAAACCCTTTTCCAACACAAGGAGTGGTGAACACTCAGCCGTCAGCCCCCCAACAGGGCAACGTGCAACCACAACAAATTACTTACGCAGCTCCTGACCAACCCATGTTTGATTCAGGCACCCACCACTTATTGATGATTTCCACCGCCGACGTCAATATCCAAACCCGTCGGAATCAATACGGACCGACTTCTGAAACACCCCCCGCCGAAAAGGATACTAATGCTAATCCCACTGATCAGACATTGCGTATACCTCAGGTTCCACTCGATGGCGCTTCTAAAGCACCTCGCTTCCCCCTTCGCCGAATCAACAACAACCCCAATGCACGGGCTGCGTCCAATTACAACATCGTAGATGACCTAGCTCAATCTCCCGTAGCCATGTCTGCGTTAGAAGTCTTGAAGAACTGTCCTACGCAGCGCAAGACTTTACTTTCCGCCATTGGGGCGATTGACCCAAACGATTCGAAATTAATGACTTTTGATTTAGACCAATCTGAACCACGGCTGCCATCTACCATAGCAGTCCAAGTTTCCGTTTCTATTCGGAATCTTGTCATCCATCGATGTATCATCGACGAGGGTGCCTCCACATGCATCATGTCCACTTTTGTTTGGCAGAAGTTGGGATCCCCTGCTCTCCAGCAATCCACCACTGCATTGCGGGCCTACGACGGCCGGTCAGCTCAACCTCAAGGTTTATTACCCAAGGTACCCGTCCAATTAGGTGGGAAAAATGTGCTCATCGACATAGAGGTCATTAACGCCCAGCTCGACTATAACCTTTTACTTGGCCGCAGTTACATGTACGCCATGAAAGCGGTCGCCTCCTCCGTCTTCCACACCATGATGTTCCCCCACGAGGGACGCGTGGTCAAAATTGACCAACTCACCTACTATGATCCCAACGCCCCTGCTGCACCGGAAAATGTTCTTCCCATGATTGAACAACCCGCTTCTAGTGCAGTTACCTCCTTTGTGTCTTCTGTGGCACCCGGAATTTATTCGGATACACCAATGACCTCTACATTCCAGGCCATTCCACCACCGTCACCGGAGACCCAAGTCGCAAACCTCTGTACTCTTTCGCAGAATACGCAAACGTCCGGTGGTCAACCACCATTGATCCCTAGTCACATTGGTGTTACACCCATCCACACCATCCCCTTCCTATTTCCTCCTTCGGGTGTAGTAAGCGCCCCGGTTATGGCTACCCTTAGCCTACCCGGGCTGACATTGGGATTACCCGTGTGGTATATTCCGCCTCCCGTTCGACCGCCGACACCAAACGTCATCCTCCAACCGGTACAACCTATTGTTACCACAAATCAGCCTCCTCCTGGTGTCGCAATCCCTTCGTCGTCAACGACACCTCCTCCTAACCTCAATATCCCTTCGTCGTCAATGAAACCTCCTCTTGGTCTCATGATTGCTTCGACATCAAAGGAACCCCCTCTTCTTGCTAATCCCACTGGGGCCAGAGGTCCACAACCATACACTGCTATACCACCTCCTAAGGCAGTTAAACCCCCACCAGTGTTTCGAGCTCCCCCCAAATGCTCATTATGCGATGAGATAGGCCATCCAACTCATCAATGCCCACACTTACCGGCACTCCAAGAGCATATGAATATGTTGGACGATGACATCACCATCCCAGTAGTCAGATTAGAGCCACCTCTACAGCCTCGCGACAAATCACTGCGCACTAACCATCCTTGTGCTATATGCAGTGTTTACGGCCACTACTCTCACCATTGTCCTGATCTACCTGACTATAGAGCAGCGTTGTACGAGTTAAACAACGTCGACTTAGAGATATCTCCTCCCCTCATCGAGGAGATCCACCCCCTGCCATCATCCTCGTCGGAAGAAGTCAATACGATATATATGATTTCAACAACTTTCAAACCAGAACCCCTTGATTTATGGTCTGACTACTTCAATACTGATGAGCAAATTTTGGAGACACTCACTGCACCCGACTACCCTTGGGATGATATGCATCATCGCTCGTACTTCCTCCCGGAAGCATCTACCTCCACCGCATCCAACCAGCTATCGATCGAATCGAAAGACTTCATACCTACCAAAGTCGATTGGTTAAAGGACCCCATCCCAGCACCGGATTCCTTTGAAGAAGGGAACATGTCAAACATTTCCCCCACTATACAGATAGACATTTCCACAACACCAGGGAAACCTGAGCTCATCTCGCTGGGCGCATCTTGCACTCAAGCAGAAACTCAGGCATACAAAAAACTCTTTCAAGAGTTCCGAGACGTCTTTGCCTGGTCCTATACCGAGATGCCTGGTCTCGACCCCGCCATTATTGAACACCACATCGATACATGGCCGGAAGTACCCCCTGTTCGTCAGAAACAGCGACCTATTCACCCTGCCAAGCTCCCCGTTGTTAAGGCTGAAGTCGAGAAACTTCGAAAAGCAGGGTTCATCTACCCTATTCCGTACACCACCTGGGTGTCGAACCCCGTTCCTGTCAACAAAAAGCAAGGTACCCTTAGAGTATGCACTGACTTCCGCGATCTAAACCACGCTTGTCCAAAAGACAATTTCCCCACGCCATTCATTGACCAACTCATTGACGAGTGTGCGGGCCATGAAGTCCTATCCTTCATGGACGGGTTTTCCGGATATAACCAGATTCACATCCGCAAGGAGGATCAGTACAAGACTGCCTTCACCACCCCATGGGGCACCTTTGCCTATCGCGTCATGCCATTTGGCCTTAAAAATGCTGGTGCCACTTTCCAGCGAGCCATGACCTATTGCTTTCACGACTTGGTCCATATCCTGCGAGTCTATCTTGACGACCTCACAGCTCGTTCCCGAAAACGATCAGACCACCTTAACGACCTCCGGCAAGTTTTCCTGCGTTGTCGCAAATATAAAATCCGCTTGAACCCACACAAGTGTGTCTTTTGCGTCCCGGCGGGCCGGTTGTTGGGTTTCATTGTTTCCCAAGATGGAATCACTGTCGATCCCCTGAAAGTCAAAGCCATCTTAGAACTTCCCCCTCCTCGCACGCTTCGGCAGCTTCAGAGCTTGCAAGGGCGGTCCAATTTTCTTAGGCGCTTTGTTCCTGATTATGCCACCAAAGTCCACGGGTTCTTACGCTTACTTCGTACCCACATACCCTTTGTTTGGGATGAGCAAGCAGACACAGCATTCGAAGCCCTCAAGAAAGCTCTCACACAAGCCCCCTTGATATCCCCACCGGATTTCTCCCAAGACTTCACCCTTTATGTCTCGGCATCTGAACATGCTGTGTCCGGAGTTTTGGTCCAAGAAGATGCCTCCCACAAAGAGCATGTGATTTATTACGTCAGCCAGACCTTGTCTGGCCCACCTCTACGTTACCCATACGAGGAAAGATTAGCCCTAGCTGTAGTATTTTCCGTACAAAAACTACGACACTACATTTTGCTTAGTCATACCACGGTCATGGCCGACTCCAACCCCATGGTCTACCTCCTCACCCGACGGCTCCTTCAGGGTCGTGTCGCTAAATGGGTCATTATCCTCCATGAATATGACCTTACTTTCAAGACTCCCAAAAGCACCAAAGCCCTCGCGCTTGCTCACCTCATTAAAGATCTCCCATCCTCTTCAACATCACCCGTCATCCAAACGGACCTGATTGACGAGCAGATCTTCGTCATTTCGTCTGACGACCCTTGGTACGGAGACATTTTGACTTACCTTCGTACGCAAAAATTCCGACCACACATCGATCGTGATGGACGCCGTCGCATACGACACCACGCCCCCCGATACCTACTTATTGGGGATGTACTTTACCGACGCGGCGTTGATACTATCTTACGCCGCTGCCTATCCCATAGTGAGGCAGAACAAGTCCTCAATGATTGTCATAGCGGTGCCTGTGGAGGCCATTTCTCCGGCATGGCTACCGCCCAGAAAATCATTCGGGCCGGTTATTTTTGGCCATCATTGTTTACTGATTGCATCACCGCAGTCAAGCATTGCCAGAACTGCCTGCTATTTGCCCCCAAAGCAAGAACCCCCCCTGCCCCCCTTCATCCAGTCATCACTGTTGGACCATTCTGCAAATGGGCAATAGACTTCCTCGACTGCAACCCCCCGTCAGCCGGCGGTCACAAACACATCATTGTGGCCGTAGATTATTTCACCAAGTGGGCAGAAGCCATGCCGACCTATAATTGCAAAGACGACACTGCGGCACGGTTTTTCTTCAACCATGTTATCGCTCGTTTCGGAGTACCACAGCAGTTAGTCTCTGACCACGGCTCTCACTTCGAAGATGCCGTCTGGAAGGAGTTATCAACCATGTTGAAATTCGAACACCATTTCTCTTCCGCTTACTATCCCCAAGGAAACGGCCAAGTCGAAGCGATCAATAAAATCTTGAAGACCATTCTCCAACGCACTGTCGACAAGCACAAGTCCAATTGGCATCACATGCTTTTCCCGGCACTATGGGCCTACCGCACATCAACCAAAACCGCCACCGGTTTTACCCCTTTCCATTTAGTTCACGGTGTTGAATCTGTCCTCCCTATTGAGTGCCAGATCCCAGCTTTACACATCGCCGTTGAACTTCTACCGGACACTTCCCCGATCGAGCAACGTTTACTACTCCTAGAGCAGGCCGATGAAGATCGGCGCACAGCCATTCAAAACATGGAAGCAGCTAAACAACGATCGAAACTAAGTTACGACAAACGCGTCCACCCAAGAACCTTTTCTGAGGGAGACCTTGTCCTTGCTTACGATCAAGCTCATGATAAAACCGGAAAGGGAAAGTTCGTGTCTATGTGGCAAGGCCCTTACATCATACACACCTGCCTCGGGCAGGGGGCATACATTCTGACCGATTCAGAAGGTAACACCCTACGCAACCCACGCAACGGGTTGTACCTTAAAAGATTTTACCCATAGAAAATCTCATGGACACCATCGTCCATTTTAGTATAGGCATACTTTCTTTATTCACAAAAAATTCAAAAAACCTAAATATTTGTTTTTCTCTGCATGACCACAGATGGAGCCTTTTCCACTCCGCCATATCGGTTTCGCTGATGGTGCAAGCCGTTGGTCTCCCAATCTCGCCTCCGCAGCTTGGGTAATATACTCCCCTTCACATGAGTTAATTCACATCGATGGAGTATGTTTAGGTGCCGCCACCAATAATCAAGCCGGATACGATGCTGTGACCGGTCTCCTGGCCGCTGCTCTCCAGATGAGCATACGTCACCTCAACGTTTTCTTGGACTCACAGCTCCTAGTTTCCCAGCTCAACAATGATTACCAGGTACGCGATCCCTGTCTTTTCAGAAAATTCCTGTGCACTAAACAAATGGTTAGACAGTTTGAATCCATTACATTCACACATGTCCCAAGACACCTCAATAGTGTAGCAGACAGTATGGCCAACAGTGTCCTCGACTGGCACACCAATCACATCATGCCATATCCATAAACAAAAAATGCATCCATGTGCAAAACATGTGCCTCCACGGGCATATACCAAAAACCAATATCGCATCCACGTGCGTAACATGTGCCTCCACGGGCATAAAACAAAGAACCAAAATAATGCATCCATGTGCATAACATGTGCCTCCACGGGCATACAGAAATAAAAAGACAAAGGTGCATCCACGTGCATACACAACAATATATCCAAATATATATCCAATATATATACAAATCAAATAGTCAACATGTCTAAGTGCCCTCAGCACCCGATATACAAGAAATCCTACTGGCATACAAAAATGCTTCCCCATATGCTCATGAGCATTTTGGGGGCAAGTACAATGTCATCTACTCATCTGGATCCCTAGGATCCTCCGGCTCCTCCTCCGGCTCCTCCTCCGGCCCCTCCACCGCAGGTCCCTCCAGGTCATGACGACCCTGAACTCGCCGCTCTGCTGGCCCCGCTGGATCGTCCCTCAAACGTATCCTCCCCTGAGCCGGCCCTGCCGGAGCATCTCCTCTACCACCCCCATGCCTCGCCGCAAGCACTGCTGTCCTAAACAGGAGCGACTGCCACTCAGGCGGCGCACCAAGACATCCCTGCAAAACATCCCGATCCAGGTCCCTCCAACCATCCTCGAGGAACCCAGCTAGAATCCGGGCAAAGGTACGTCGGACACCATCTATGGCGTCACCATCAGGGCCAACCCCTCGCCCACGAGCTGCATATCCTCCACCACGCGGAGGAGGTACAGGTACAGGGGGACGAGCGACCACCATCGCTCGCCCCTGCCGAGCCACATGGTCCGGTGGTGGTACTGGACCCACATCTGCACAAAGCAAGTAAAACCATCAGATATTATACAAAAGATATCATCATGAAAAACCAAACAACATATGATATAACATCACATAAAACACAAAAACATACCGTCTAAGCTCCAGGCCTGTCCTGGGGCACGTGGCATCTCTGGGTCACCCCGGTAGTCCATGCCGGCGCAGGGATAGTCCTCGATCACCAGAGGCATCTGCTCCCACTGCTGATAGAAATCCTCTGTAAAGTAGCCACGGATACCACCGCCAGCGCGGGGCATCATCTGCCCCCACCTCATCATACGAGGCTCACTCGGAAGCCCAGCACGAACGGGTACATGTGGCCGCAAGGTCGGCACCCGCTCAAAGAAAAAACAACATAAAAACGAGGCGTAACAAAACTCGCCTCCCTCTCTAATGGCCTTGTCCAGATCTCTCCGGACACCGGCCAGGAACATCTGCGCCCAGGCGTAATAAGTACCCCGTAGAACGGAATCCACCATCACCGTCTGCCCCCCAGACATACGATGCGGTGCAGCAGCACCCAATATCCTCAGAACACAGGCACCAACAGCTCGCATATCCCACTCACGTAGGAACTTCAGACTAATAGAGCTGTTTACCAAAACAGCATCATCCACACAGAAAGTATGTAAGAGGTCCTCCATATCTACACCCGGAGGCAACCTCGGCGACATATCACCAACCTCACCCAAGCGAGGCAACCCAGTCAAAAAATACACATCAGTGAGAGTGATCTCCAACCTCTCACCACCAATAATAAAGGCGCCCTCTGCCGGCACCCACCACTGCACGAGCTTGTTCAGGAGTCGCCTCACTGAACGTATAGGAGGAATCTGAGCGAACTTTAGGAGTCCACTCATGGCCAGGGTCTGTCTAACCCCTCCATCAGTCTCAATCCTCAGCATGAGATCCGCATCGATCTCCCTCTCCCGCCACACAGACTGAGCTCTCCGCAACATCCTGCCAAAAAACAAAAGAAATTTTTTTAGCCCCAGCATAAAAATTTTAGAAAACACCATCGCGGCTTTTACACAAAAAACCGCGATGCCCATCGCGGCTTTTCCACAAAAAGCCGCGATGGCCATCGCGGGATCCATGAACAAACCCGCGATGAACATCGCGGGTTTTGGCCGGACAGTCGCGATGAACATCGCGACTATCCCCCATGAACTCGCGATGAACATCGCGGGTTCCTATTTCACAGTCGCGATGAACATCGCGACTGTGATCCTAGAACCCGCGCGGTTCATCGCGGGTTCATCCCCGAAACCCGCGCGGTTCCACGTTGGAGAGCCAACGTGGAGTTTCGCGGCCTTCGGGGACCCGCCGCCAAACAAAAAATACATAATTGAAAAGGTTAAGGCGAATAGAGTTACCTGCAACTCGCTAAATCGAAAACCAACGGTGAAATCTCCCGGAAATCGAGAAATAGCTCTGACAGCTCTATCAAACTCACACGTAACAATGAAATGTCATTTTGGGCCCCACGCCCTATTTATAGAAATTCCACAAATTTCAAACAACCATTACGGTAGCATACGAAGTCCATTTCTCAAACCGTTGGTACCGTTGGGATCAGCACAGCGAGAACTTCATACAGGTTCTTTCCGTTTCCCGTTTTCACGAAGTCCATTTTTTCACCATTTTTTGGCCTCTCTCGTGGCCTCGGTTTGCGTGCCACATCGGCCGTTCTCCGTTTTCAATGTGTCTTATATGGCCGGATTCAGTTTTCCGCGCTCGTGACGATGCTTGAGATCATTTCTCGCTCTCACCTTTAGATTTTCCGGGCATTTTTTCCCATGCCCCCCTCGTCGCCTCGGTTTGCGTGCCACATCGGCCGTTCTCCGTTTTCGATGTGTCTTATATGGCCGGATTCAGTTTTCCACGCTCGTGACGATGCTTGAGATCATTTCTCACTCTCACCTTTAGATTTTTTGGGCATTTTTTCCCATGCCCCCCTCGTTGCCTCGGTTTGCGTGCCACATCGGCCGTTCTCCGTTTTCGATGTGTCTTATATGGCCGGATTCAGTTTTCCGCGCTCGTGACGATGCTTGAGATCATTTCTCGCTCTCACCTTTAGATTTTCCGGGCATTTTTTCCCATGCCCCCCTCGTCGCCTCGGTTTGCGTGCCACATCGTTCGTTCTCCGTTTTTGATGTGTCTTATATGGCCGGATTCAGTTTTCTGCGCTCGTGACGATGCTTGAGATCATTTCTCGCTCTCACCTTTAGATTTTCTGGGCATTTTTTCCCATGCCCCCCTCGTCGCCTCGGTTTGCGTGCCACATCGGCCGTTCTCCGTTTTCTATGTGTCTTATATGGCCGGATTCAGTTTTTCGCGCTCGTGATGATGCTTGAGATCATCTCTCGCTCTCACCTTTAGATTTTTTCGGGCATTTTTCCTTGTGACCCCCTCGTCACCTCGGTTTGCGCGCCACATCGGCCGTTCTCCGTTTTCAACAATCCTTAGGTCACCGGATCCATTTTTCCGCACTGATGACGATGCTTGAGACCTTTTCTCGCCCTCATCAATCCCTTTTTGTTCGGTATAATTTTATCCCTTTTTCGGGCCGAGCAATCCCTTTTACGAAAAAGGCACTTAGGGAGTTTCTGTTAAGCTCTTTTCTGACTCCTAAAACAATGAAAAGATCGCCGAGCAATCTTGCTTCCTTTCATGCTCGCTAAACGTATCTGAAAGGGCGTCTACCTGGTATAAGTTTACCCCTTTTCCGGACCTTGTAGACTAATTACGAAAAAGGTATACTCTAGTCACATCGACTATAAGAGTTCTCCATCCGCATCATTTTATGCTTTTTCGGGCCTTGGAGACTAAACAACGAAAAAGAACACCAAGAGAGTCCACTTACCGCTTTCAGACTCTCTAAACATGAAAGCAACCATGAGCATGCGCCGTCCTGGGCTCACAAAATCCACAGGATCGTACCATTTCAGAGCACACTTTTATCCCTTCTTGGAGCTCATTAAAACTACGAAGAAGGAATCAATGGTGCCTCTTGGCGCTACAACACATCATGTCTACTCACATGGAAGCTTCCCCATTTTGGTCGCCTTTGTTCAGAGAATTCTGCAGTATGTCACCTTGATAATCCCTCGACAGCACCTATCAGCTCGTCCTCCCCCCCAGAGTCAATATATACCATTCAGTCAAAGCAATGATCCCCACACCTACAAGTCAGTTCCATTAGAGAGATTTTGAGGTCAAAAAAGGGCCTCCTAAGAGATGTACTACAAAAATATGAAAAATATTAAAATATTATGAATTGGGGGTTTTATGGGGTAGGTATATATGACAAGTCACCTCCCACACTATTTTCTATGCACAATATAAATAACCATGGTTGAGTTACTTTTCAAAATTCACTAGAAATAAAATTAATAAAATAAGTCTACATTGATGTGACTAAGATTCATTGTAAATTCTCAAAAATGTATTGTCCTTTAACATTTATTTGTCTTGAACTTGCAAATGAAATTAAATAATAAAAAACATTTTTAAGAGTTTTTTTTTTAATTTTATGTTGACTTTTCATATTTAGTACTTTTCTCATGAATTTAATAATGTAATTTAATTGAGAATTTATTTACATGTAAAATGTCAATAATATTATTATAATCCACATTGCATTATTATTATTATTATTATTATTTATTAAATCTATTATTATTCTTTATTTGTTTGACATTATGTTATTAAATAGAATGGAGTGAATATATAATTTAAAATTAAAAACATAAAAATAATAATATATTATTTTATAAAAAAATGTGAAAGGACTTTCTTTATGAATTAAGAGTACTTACTTGAAAATGACAATAATATTATTTTATGTGAAAGTGTGAAAAGACATTCATTATGAGTACTTTACTTGAAAATGACAATAATATTATTTTATGAAAAGACTATCATTATGAATACTTTACTTTATGACTTAAAAGTACTTACACCACTACCTTGGTTAACTATGTGTTTTCATCCACCATAGAAAATTTGACAAATAAACATTCTTAACTCATGCAATGCCACCTCACCAAGGGGGATGATGTCATCTACTAGAATGTGATTGGTTGTATTTTATAGTACATTTTCTTTGTTTTGAGGCCCTTTTTTGACCTCAAAATTTCTCTAATGCCTACGCTGCCAGGTCAACCATGTCATCATGCTCTGAACAAAGGAAGTTTGAGTCTACCCATTTTTTGACCCAGTTATTTCCCTTCCCCACAAGTATGTCAGTCCTACCATCAGTACTACATCACTTCAGTTCTACACCTCGTACTCCTATCAAGGAAACATCATTGCCTTGTTAGTTGCTGGTCTCCCTCTGTCGACGACAACCACATTGATTCCAGAGGATAGACCTAGAGGTCCCTGTGTCTTGGACTCATCACCATTTATGATGAGTGCCTACGAATCATTTCGAGAGGAATCCTCAGTGCCTCTCCGAATGGTTGTTTCTCACATGCTCGACTTCAACACCTTGATCGCATCGTTGAGACTCGCACAGGGTATTGGTCCGTTCAGTTATTAGTCGAAGACCCCGGATACCACCTGACTCCTCCCCATTTGAGAGTCTACCTATGGATACAACCAGTTACATTTTTTCTATAGATATCCGGGTTGCGTATGGCGACAATATCCCAGATGGCTCACAGTCATCGAGTACATACAAATGTTGGACACCTTCAGTTTCAGCAGTTCAACAGTTATTCCAGTGTATCAGTTATTGAGATCAGCCATGATCATGAGTATATCCCACCATAATGTCCCCTCTGGACCATTATGATGTACCAGTATATTCCTTTACGTATTAGATCCCCCTTCTCGGGACTAATTGTTTTGTATATGTCTTGATACGAGCATGGGAATGCCCGCCTCGTCCTATATCAGAGATTATACCTCACTCATATTGAGGCCATGTAATATTTTTTGTTTTTGCAGCTTCCAAGGGCCGTGGCTCCAGTCTCCAACCGGTCTCTTCTCTCCCCTAAACCCCAGGAAAAAGGACAAAAGAACTATGATGTCTATCGGCCATACGATGAGCTCCTGCCCTCACACATCAGGGGGCAATCTGTTAACACCTAAAAAGTGCTCACTAGCTCATTCCCTTATTCACATGACCCATTTGTCCACTTTTCCACCATCTGAGCCTCTGAAACCAACAAAAGGTCACCAAAAGACCTTAGTACACCCCTTTTTCCATTAAAAAAGATTATTTTTCCAAGAAAATCATAAAAAACCCTCAAAAAGGGTCCAAATTCCCAAAAATATTAAAAAGGGAATTAAAATATTATTTTTATTCAAAAAAGGAAAAAGGAGGGAAAAGTACCTAAACCATGTTGGTCAATACCATTTGGTTTCCACAAAACCACAAATGGTATTTCCCACCACCAAAACCTATAAAAAGGTGGTAGGGGCTCCTCATTTCACATCCTTCCATTATCTCATCCTTATGCTGCTGAAATCTCCCCTGAGCACTTTTAGCCATTGAAGCAACCTTGGAGAAGGAGACCTCTTGGAGTTTGGAGCTACTCATCTTGGGAGTTGCTCAACATCAACCTTCACCATTGAAGGTAATATCGCAAGCACTTGCTTGCCCCCCATTTTTCAATACAAAAAATTATTTCTTATGTTTCTTGTTCTTGATTTTGAAATGTTTACATTATTTGCTTAGATTCTTGCTTAGATCCATGAAAAGTATTGTTTATTTAGTTTATTGTTTTTATTTCTATTGAAACTGCTGCTACTAGTTAGCAGGTGCCCATAGCACTAAGCCTGGTTGCAAAACCGGGCCAACACTCACTCAGACCTAATTCAGAATAATTTGGAGCCTTTTGGAAGTAGTTGAGTGATTACTAGTCTAAGGGTCGAATTGGCCAAAAAAATTGCAATTTTTCCTAGTTTTTACAAATTCTTAAAAATGGACATTACATGTGGTATAAGATCATGGTCCTTGCACCTGATGTGTCTGACCATTAATGAGGACAAGAATTCAGAGACCACCCTTAGGAATTGAAACTAAAAGCACTTTTGTTGAAGAGGAAGAAGTAGGAGAATAAGAGCATTTTGTTGAAACTATGGCTAGGGATGAGAAAGGAACCACATAGGATAATGAGGAGTTTATAAAATTCATGAAACCATTTGTTGAAGACATGAAAAAATAGATAATAAAAGGGTTCGAATTGTTGGCTAGTCAACTTGGAAGCAAAGTGGCAATAGGAGGAAGCAATAGTTCTTCTTTTGAGGAGAATAAGGCAATGGGTGAAAATATTTTCTCAAAGACAGGACCTCATAATTGACCTCATGAATTTCAGAGTTCAGTAAGGCCTACTACACCTAAATTTCTTGAGGCCAAATAAGAAACTAACACTCAACATGACATGCAGGAAGTTATAACAGAATGACAAAAGTTGAGTGAAGATTGCAGAAGGACTCTACCATTTGATCAATACTTTAATGTCTCAAAAAAAATCAAAATGAGGGAAGGTAATAGGACTCCCTTTTAGAATAAGGAATTGAATTATGCCATAGGTAAAATGACTCTTCCTACTTTTGATGGATCATCTCAAAGTTCTGCAAATACTTGGGTACAAAAACTAGATGTGTTTTTTCAGCTGAATCCAATGGTTGAAGACGATGCTCTAAAAATGACTATTTTTCATCTCGAAGGAGAAGCCAATGATTGGTTGTTCCATGGAATTAAAACCTTGGGACATGATTAGGTTACAACCTATGAATAATTTTTTTGCAGAGTATTGGAAATATTTGAGCAAAAAGACCCATAAATGTCTTTCAAAGAACTAGCCCAATTGAAGCAAGTTGGAACCCCTGTTGAGTATATGTTGGAAGTACAAAAATATTAGTTAAGGTGGCTGATATATCTATGGTAAGGTTAGTATTGCTCTTTACTGAATTTTTGGTTGAACCTTTGAAGTGTTTGGTTAAGGCCCACAAACCTACTTCATTGAAAGATGCCATGAACTTGGCAAGAGATCTTCAAAATGTGCTACCTAGGACAAGGTTTCCTCGCAAGCCCAACTTCCATTCCAAGTTCAGATTTGAAAAGAAACCATGAAAAAGAGATGCATTTGGAAAGTATAAGAAAGAGAAACCAAACAAGGAATAACTCAGAATAAAGAAATTGTGTTACACATGCTTCCAACCATGGGTACCAGGGCATAAATGTGTTAAGGGGAAAGCATAATACATTGAAGTGTTTTCTGATAATGATGAGTATTAAGGAGGCACGGAGGAAGAAGTACATATTTTAGACCAAGAAGAGGGATATGACACAACATAATAAGGGAAACAATAAGAAACTCAACCTTCACCTGACAAAGGGAGTATTGAAGTGCTTTCAATAGTGCCTCATTTTCACACTATTCGATGCAAGATAGTGGTACAAGGACAAAGGGTATCGGTATTCGTAGATGGAGGAACCACACATAATTTTATTGATGTAGAAATGGTGGAGAGGAGGAATCTACCTACTGAACCATTTGATGGCTTCGCAGTCATCATTCCACACTTGGGTATACACCTCTCCGTCCATGACGACACTTGCTTCCCTTGGTCGCATGACGACATTTCTTGAGATCAATTCCAGTCACACAACAGGACATTTGTGGATGGAGGAGTCATTTGGGACACTAAAAATGGTTGAAATTACCTCATTTTTGACCCATTTGATGTATATGACCCTTAGGAACATTTTTCCAGACCAAACCATCTCCTGAAAATGAGTAGAAAAGCCTGTTTTTGGCCATTTTTCAATATGAGCGCTGGTACACAGGCATTATAGTAGCATGTATACCCTACTGAACGCTACTCTACAGTAGACAAAGTCGTGTACACATGCTACTATTTCAACAGTGGAGTCGCGCTTAGTAGGGTATACACACTACTATAATGCCTGTGTACCAGCGCTCATATTGAAAAATTGCCAAAAACAGGCTTTTCTACTCATTTTTAGGAGATGGTTTGGTCTAGAAAAATGTTCTTAAGGGTCATATACATCAAATGGGTCAAGAATGAGGTAATTTCAACCATTTTTAGTGTCCCAAATGACTCCTCCATCCACAAATGTCCTGTTGTGTGATTGAACTTGATCTCAAGAAGTGTTGTCATGCGACCAAGGGAAGCAAGTGTCGTCATGGACGGTGAGGTGTCATTTCAAGCTATAACAAATATCGAAATGGTAAGGCATTACGATGTTCTCTCCATAGTTTTGGATTGAGAACATGTAATGAAATTTATTACAATGCTTCTATAGTACTAAATTGACATGTAGGTATCACTAACTTATACCTTGCAAAATAGTATTTTTTTTAATAGGTACTCTTTGTCAATCAAGTTAGATAAAACTAGGCATTCTTAACATTACAAAGTATGTAGAGTTAAAGGTTTTAGGAAGTTTGAAAATACCTAAGTCGTTGCATAGAAATTAACCTTCTGTCCCACCTGAGCTCTGCAAATAGAAACTATGAGCGTTAGCTAGTAATAGCTAAGTAAGCCTCGAGGCGTACTCAAGGAACCCTTCAATTCAACAAGACGATCGATCAGTTCTAGGAAACAAACATGTATAATTTAGAATAGAAGTAACGATGTGTAAAGTAACAATTAAGTGCTTTTTGAAGACACTATTTAAACATCTGACGTTGACTTGACGATAAAAGACTTACAACTTTATAAATGCTTTTTAAATTAATAGTTGTTGAGACATATGATGCGATTCTTAAGTAATCTAACTCTTAGTAACAAATGTTGAATGTTACGAGTTGTTATGTACGCTGTTTAATGTTTAGTTGTGCTGAAAATTTTAAAATTTTTAAATGTTATTACTACTTAAATTTTTTAAATTTTACTAAATTTTTGGGGATGTTACACATGGTTGTTTGGGATTTGGGACACTAGAATCTGACACACTTGGTAGATTGTTGGTCTTTGTGGCCACTATAATGGTGTTGGAGTTTTTGAAGCTCTCTTGCTATAATAATGATGATGATGACTTCTTAGGGAACACTTTGGTATGATGGACCTTATGGCTTGATGCCCTCATCAATGGTTTGATAAGAAGTCTATTATGATCTTTGCGACCTCGTGTTCATATGATGAGTAAAACCATAATCAATTATCCATTATGTCTGAGTGGTATTGGCATGTAATTCCTTGGGAGTGCTAACAGAAAATGTAAATATTTCTGCAGGTTAGTTGATCGACTGACTAGTTGACACTCTTTCCTCAAGGTGCTTGAACTATTCTTCCAAATCCTTTTTCTTCTTCCAACGGGTTTTCTCGACATTTCCCACCTTTCCCCTATAGAAATAGGTTTTCTTATTTCAATCCTCCATTGTAAATGATGAATCTTCATTATTTCCTTTAGTAGGTTGGTTGATACATTACATTCGATGATTTGGTTGATCATGTTCTTTATAATTTTGCTTCACCTTTCCTTTGAGCAAGTGAGCCTAGTGTTTGGTACCATGTAATATTCCTAAAATTATATTATAATTATTATACATGTTAGTTCATATATTAGTCATTAGGTTAAAGGCCATCTCAAAGATATGCCACCTCTCTATGCTCATGCATATATATACATTGTAATTCATTCATTGTAAATCATAAAATTATATAAAAATATTATTAAATCAATACATTGAAAGAATGTTTCTTTAAAGTGGTATCAAATCCAAGTTTGAAGGGTCTCTCTCACATGTGTCCTCTCTCCTCCATCATCCACTCCACATTTTTTTTATCTATTCATTCTCATCCCTCTCATCCCTTGCACATATCCCCACACAGCCTTCCCCCCTATCAAATTCCTCCCTTCTCACACTCTTATCCCATGCTTCATTCCACGCACTCCATCCCTACATTCACTCCACTCTCATCTCTTTCACACAACCCTATCTACCATCTCTCCCACCCTATATGTTTATCACCTGCTTAGTTGCACCTACTTCATCATGAAATCCATAACCCACAATGATTTCTCCCATAATCCCCTAACAGACCTTCTACACTTGCTCTCCACCTCCATTCTTCTCTTTATCTATACGCCTACCATTGCATATTCCCATACCTACATCCCCAAAACCATCTCCTATCCCCTATGCATTCACTCTACCTATCATCTACTAGAACTAAAATTCCACCTCATGCTCATCCCTCTATCCCATCACCCACTCACCACTCCCTCCCACACATTTCCCATACCCACATCCTATATCACTCCACTCTTAACTCCTCTTCCCTCATGCCTCTCCCTCATCCTCCCTCCACCATGCACTAAAATCTCCCATGCTCTCCCACACCAGCATCACCTACACTTCACTCTTACCCTTTCATTCAACCATACTCTATTCCCTACTCTCTTCCACATTGTCTCCTACACCCTTCTACCATATGCTAGTCTTCATTTCTCCCCTTCTCCACTTCCTTCATGACACATCCCTCACACCTACACACACTTAGTTCCATGCCTCCCTCCACATGTTCCATCCTCCCTACACCTCCACTTGCACTCTCCCTTTATGTGCCTCCTTCCACGTGACCCACACTCCAACACTTCCACCCATCTCCCTTTCCATCCATTTTACTTCACTCCTACACATACAATTTTTCAATCCCTAGCTCCCATATCCACTTCATTTCATGCTGCAACCTCTTACTACTCTATGTTATGACCTCAATCCTACATGCACTCATCCCCCTTCTCATCCCTTTCCTACACCCTTATATAAACTCTCCACACTCATCGTTCCCATCCCCTCTCCCACTGCACACCTACGCTTCCTCACAACATTGCTTCACACTCCATTCCCATCAAATTCCCTCCACGCTTCATATCCCATGCCCATCCTCACCATCTCCCTTTATTTCCGCGTCTACTCTTGTGCATTGCCTCCCATTATGCTTGGCACATACACCTCCACCACACTACATCTAGCCATTCCTTCATCCACTGCTCTATCCCTCGTTGTTGCCACTCCATTTTCCCATTTCCCTCCTCCAATTACCCATTGTTTAGGGTATAAAAACCTAACTTCTCAAATTCAAAAAATGTTATAATAATAATAATTATAGTCATCTCTAAATAAATTTAAAACTATTATTATTATTAAATTATTTAATAATAATAATAGTATTTTTTATTATTGTTAATTTGTAATAATAATTTTTATTATTGTTAATTAATAATAATAATTGTTTTTGAATAAAATTCCAATCATTTTTGAAGGTTTTGTAAACTAGAATCACCATGTCCTTGAATTTTGATGAGAGTATCAATGATCTTTGTGAAAGACTTAAAAGAGTTGAAGAAATTAAAATCGACTTTGAAGAAATAAAAGTGTTGATAATACAATTAAAAGAAAAAAATAATTATAATGATGGCATCAATCAAGATGATGAAAAAGGAATCGAAAAAAAAGCCAACTAGGCCAAGAACCAAACCAGGAAGAAATAATTGATGAAGATGAAGATGAAGTCAAGGAAGATGGTAAAGACATCATAGTAAAAATGAGTGATCACGATGATAAAAAATATTACACGGCAGAGGATATGAACCCTCATTATGAGATAGGGAAGCTCAGAATTGCACTACTACATCCACATCAAAAGAAAAACAATATTGAACGCCTCCTTATATCCGCCATTGCCAAAGGATTGCTAGTACATCCATGATAGAAGAAAAACAAAAATCTTATTGATTGACTCCTTATATTTCCCCTCACCAAAGGATCACGTCATCAAATACAAGGAAGGATAAGAACCAATGTTTCAAATACAATTTACTCAAAATGTGATGCCAAGTCATAAATATGCATATGTACCATAAATGAGTTGCAGCTTCATGCAAGGAACATAAATGAGTTTCATACATGGTCCAAGCGCTTCTAATTTTATGGATATAAACACTTCTCATCTCCCAATGTGAAAATCAAACATAAATACTAACTCTGCATATTCAATTCGGACATCATAGTCTACCCAACTATAAAATCTATAAAAATTTATAGCGAAAATGTTAGGAACCCATGTCTTTACTTTGTTAGTATATTGTTGTTGGATGCATATGCTTTGTAAGTCGTCCCGTAGTATTTGTTTATCAATAGTTTGTGTTATTTTTGTTGGCACATATTCTTTGTAAGTCACCCGTAGTATTGTTGATCCATAGTTTGTAGTGGCCCATGGTTTTGACCCATAGTATTGGCGCCTAGACTTAGTATATAAGTGTGTGTTGAGACCTATAAAGGATGGTGAAGTTATTTGTATTGAGCTTGCTCAAAGGAGGTTGCCCCCTCGAAGTGGCCTGTGATCAATATAAAAGTGATTCTGAGTTCTGTCATTTCTGCTATTTTGCATATTCTTATTAATTAATTGTTGCAGGTGCTTCACAAAAAATCTAGAGCAAATATGACTTAGAAGCCATGCCGAGAACCTAAACTAGAGCCAAGAACATTATAAGTAGGATGATAGTGATGACAATGAAAAGAAATATGTAGAGGAGAAGAATAATGTCTAGAGTATGGAATATCTATAAAATTAGTCACAACAGATCTAATAAACAAGTAAATCAATCACAATAGATGAAACTCAGAAAAAACGGTGTAAAACTGTGCATCAGTGCTCAATATCCCAATGAGGGTGAATAATTACAATACAATATAGTGACAATGACTGAGTAATTCAAATTGACTAAGGAGGTCATTTGAATTATTGAATGGTGTATCTTGGCTCCAACTAGGAGTCCTCATCATCAATCAGTGGTGGTCATCAATGCACAAGAACCAGTCATCCAGGTGTCAATCTGAGTCTAACTCAGTGTAACAAGTGTAACTAAAGTGTGTAGCACTGATATAGGGAAGGAGGCTCAGTGGAGGGCACGTGGGAGGCTTAACTGAAGTTAGAATCAGTAATCTAGTCAATCTAGAGGCCCAACGGACTGAAACAGTCAGTCAGGAGTGAAACTAGCCTCAAATCAAGGAGAATCGAAGCTAATTGAGTGTAACTGAAGTGGTAGGTGAAGAAGTGTGCCCTTCTCTGGAAGTAGGTGAGAAGTGGGTGTCTTCCTGACTAGGAGGGATGAAACTCTGATGTAAGAAGCTCTCGGGTGATAGAATGAAGTGGCTAAGGTGCTGGAGGCATAAACCTGGTGACTGGGATGGATGCAAAATGCATGCAAACCCTAGAGTTTGCATGCAAAACCTAATTGAATGCAAGGTCCTGAAAATGATGATGTCGATATACGAACACCCCCCTCAAGATAGAATATGATGTGCAAAAAATAATGTAGGGCCCTGGTTACTAAGACCAAAGGTCACCCCAATACAATAATCCAAAAAACAAATGCTGAAAATAAGCTAAGTGAGGAAAGAGGGAAAACCCAGTGGGAAAAAAGCCCCCACTCAAGCTAAAACATAATAATGAATCAATCTATCTCCACCATGATAGAACTCACCCCCAACAGTGAACGGAGGTAAGAGAACTTCTTCTCAGTGAAGCTCTTAGTGAAGATGTCTGGAATTTGCTCATCGGTAGGGCAATATTGCAGAATGATGGTGCGATCATGCACCAACTCTTGAATGTAGTGCATATGAATCTCAATGTGTTTGGTCCTCTGCCGCTGAACTAGATTTGTGGAGATCTTGATAGCACTTTGATTGTCACAAAAGAGGACAGTTGAAGTCGTGCCACCAAAACCAAACTTGGAAAGAATACCCTGCAACCAAATTGCCTGAATGTAGGCATTGACTGCCCCTCGATATTTTGCCTCTGCTGAAGAAAGTGCAATGGCTTCCTGCCTTTTGCTTGACCAACAAATAGGCCCATGTCCTATCATGAAAACATATCTGGAAGTGGACTTCTGATCTATGCTATCACCTACCCAATCTGAATCAGTAAAACCAATGAAATCTAGCTCAGAATCTACAACATAATGTATGCCAAAATGTTTCGTACCTTGCACATACTGCAAGATCCGCTTGGTTTCCTGCCAATAAAGCTCATGGGGATCCTGCATATACCTTGATATGGCACTCACGGCATAAGATATATCAGGCCTAGAGTGTGTCAAGTATAGTAGTGAACCAATCAATTGTCGATACATAGTACAATTTGCAAGCGGTGTAGAATTTCCCTCCTCAAGACTGATTCCTGAGAGGAATGGGAATGGGGCTTCCTTACATTCAGCCATATTAAACTTCAATAATAGGTCGGAAGCATATTTTTTCTAAGATATAGTGATCCCATCAAAATTTTGAGCTATCTCCAAGCCCAAAAAGTGACTCAGCAAGCTCAAATCGCTCAGGTCCAAAGCTAGATTTAAGGCAGTTTTTAGCTTGTTTATTGAAGCAAGAGTGCTACCAGTAACGAGAAGATCATCAACATAAATTACAATAAACAAAAAATTACCTTTAACTTGCTGTAGGTACACATTCGGATCAGATTTGCATCTTTTGAAATTCTGAGAAAGAAGGAAGGAGTCCATCTTTGCATACCAAGCTCTTGGGGCCTGTTTTAACCCATACAAAGATTTCTTCAATCTGAAAACTAATAATGAATCTAATGTATAACCTTCTGGATGCTTCATATATACCTCTTCATCAAGATCTCCATGTATAAAAGCACTCTTCACATCCATGTGGTGCACTTCCTAGTGCTTGGATGCGGAGATTGCCAAAACAAGGCGGATGGAATCCATCTTTGAAACCGGTGCAAAGGTCTCAGTGTAGTCCACTCCTTGGACTTAGGAGAAACCTTTTTCCACCAACCTTGATTTGTATTTGTTGATAGAGCCATTAGCAGCAAATTTTGTGCAGTAGACCCATTTACATTGGACTAATTTTCTTCCAGGTGGAAGAGAAACTAGCTCCCATGTATTGTTCTTTTGAAGAGAACTGTACTCTTCATCCATGGCACTTTTCCATCTTGGATATTGGTGGGCATGATAGTATGTTATGGGATCTGAAATAGTCATCAAATAACAAATCTCAGGAAGTAATGGATCATAAATAGAAAGATCCATACCTGCTCTTTGAAAGTCTGCTCTTGTTCGTCTTGGATCAACAGGATTTCCAATGTTCGAACCAGCAGATTGAAGAGTGTTTTGGGCCCACTTTGGTAACTGAGGAGGATCATAATGGTTGGATTCCGAAACTGATATGTCATGATCATCATGTGATTCTAAAATATCAGAAATATCAGAACAAATACTTTCATTATCGTTGCTCGAATCATCTTCTGGTGAAGGCAGTGAAACGACAATTTGTTCCTCGACTAGTTGCAATTCTTGAAGCGGTTCTTCAAATTGCACACTGCGCTCTATGAATACCTTTTTGGATCTGATATCCATGAGTTTATATGATTTTTATTCTTCCCCATATCCTATCATTATGCACTCAATACTTTGTGGATCCAAAGCTCGTCTCTTCTTGGGAGGAATTCTAGCCCATGCAGTAGAGCCAAAAACTCTCAAATTTGACACATCCGGTTTGTGACCAAAGAATGCTTCAAAAGGAGTCATACCTTTCATGGATGAATGTGGAACTTGGTTCTAAATGTATGTAGCAACATTAATTGCTTCAGCCCAAATATTTGCAGCCAAACCTTTTGACTCAATCATGCAAGTAGCCATCTCTTTCAGTGACCGATTTTTCCTTTCCGCTACACCATTTTGCAGGGGTGTGTAGGGAACTGTATGTTGGATCTGAATTCCGCTTTGGGCACAAAGTTGCAGCAACTCAGCCTTGAGATATTCTCCACCATTATCAGATCTAAGAGATTTGATCTTGCTCTCAGTGGTGGTCTCAACATAAGCCTTAAAATCCTTAAATTTTCCAAGCACTTCTGACTTGTTTTTGAGAAAAAATACCCATGTAAAGTGGGAAAGATCATCAATAAATGTCAAAACATAACTTGATCCATTTAATGACATTTTGGGAAGTGGACCACTGATATCAGAATGTATCAGCCCCAAAACTATAGAAGCTCTGCTAGCTTTGCCGCAGTCGAACCTGTGCTCAGGGTGCTTCCCAATAATGCAACCGGTGCATATTCCCTTCGACGAACGGAGTTGTGGAAGACCATCTACCATGGATTTGTTTGATAACATCAGCAAATACTTATAATTAATATGTCCAAATATCTCATTCCAAAGCCTACTAACCTCATTACCATGTGTGCAAAGAGCAGTGGGATTTGCAAGCAGAATAAAGTGTGAAAACTCATAGCATTTTGCAGTGTGGTTTTCCTTTCCGGCTGCAATAAGTTTTCCACTTTTGATATCAGAAATTTCAACTATATTAGGGATGAATGTAACTTGCTTCGATCACTAGTGTGTGTCATTTGATACACAGAAAGAAGATTTGAAGCCAAGGAAGGCACATAGAGAACATTCTGAAATCTTCCATGATCTACATGGATTGTACCTTTTTCCTTTGAAGAAATTTTTGAGTCATCTCCCAAATGGATGGGGATGGAGCTGTTTGGATCGAATGAAGAAAAAGAATCAATATTTGCAGCCATATGATTCGAGGCACCCGAATCTATCAAAAGAGTAGTGGGTTTCGAAACAGTTGCCATGAGTGCTTGTGCTCTTTCATGATCATCATTCCTATCCTTCTTCCTTGCACCGTCAAGAAGAGTTATGTTGTTCTTTTCCAAAAGGAGGGCCATTTGATCTATAGTCTTCTTCATGCATGAAATTTCAGGATGAAAGCCACGGTTGCAATAAGTACATTTATATTTTTTCTTACCCTCTTTGCCCTTTTGCTTGAAATTCGAACTGGATGGTGCATCCATCTGCTTGCCTTTCTCTCTTTGCTTGTGAGGTTCGAATTTGGGATTCTCTTTCTTTTGATTTCCTTTACCATTCGAATTCTTGGGTCCTTGAACAAATAGGGATGAATCTTTGGAGTTTATGGACCCCATTTGAATCAACTTATCATGCTATTTTGTGACGGACTCAATGAAGGCATTCAAGGTAGGCATCTTCCAATTCGGGGTAGTTAGCCAACCGGAATTGAAAGTCGAGACAAATACCGAATAGTCCTTACCAAGTGTTAACACCTAAAAAGTGCTCACTAGCTCATTTCCCTATTCACATGACCCATTTGTCCACTTTTTCACCATCTAAGCCTCTGAAACCAACAAAAGGTCACCAAAAGACCTGAGTACACCCCTTTTTCCATTAAAAAAGATTATTTTTCCTGAAAAGCATAAAAAACCCTCAAAAAGGGTCCAAATTCCCAAAAATATTAAAAAGGGAATTAAAATATTATTTTTATTCAAAAAAGGAAAAAGGAGGGAAAAGTACCTAAACCATGTTGGTCAATACCATTTGGTTTCCACAAAACCACAAATGGTATTCCTCACCACCAAAACCTATAAAAAGGTGGTAGGGGCTCCTCATTTCACATCCATCCATATTCCTATCCTCATGCTGCCAAAATCTCCCTTGAGTATTTGGCCATTGTAGCAAGCCTTGGAGAAAGGACCCATTGGAGATTGGAGCTGCTCACCATTGGAGCCATTCGACAACCTTCATCATTTGGAGGTATTGTACTTGCAAGCATTTGCTTGCCCCATTGTCAATACAAACATTATTTTTTATCTTTCTTGTTCTTGTTCTTTAATTCAAAATGCACATGCTAGTTTAGTTTAGTTTATTGTTATTTGCTTTACATTGAAACTGCTGCTACTAGTTAGCAGGTGCCCATAGCACTAAGCCTAGTTGAAAAACCGGGCCAACAGTTTTTGGCGACTCCGCTGGTTTTGAACAATAGATCTCTAGTTTTGCTTTTAATCTTAGTTTTTTATTAGTTTTTAACCTTTAGATCCATAGATCTGCCATCTTAGACAGCAGATCCATTGCTGCTCTAAGTTTTGGCCCCATCTATTGCCATTAACAGCCCGGAATTCTCAATTTTTGGGTTCGTTTTTCGGCTTCCGAGCACGGCTTTCGCCTCACGGTTTTTAGCCTGACAGTCGCGCGGTCCATCGCGGCTTTTGGCCCTTTTTCCGCGCGGTTCACCGCGGCTTTTTTGCCGGTTTCCGCGCTGCACATCGCGGCATCGCGGTCATTTTCCACGCTGTCCATCGCGACTGTGCGGCCCTTTTCCGCGCGGTTCACCGCGACTTCGCGGCCTATTTGCGCACTGCACACCGCGGCTTCGCGGACATTTTCCGCGTGGTTCATCGTGACTGTGCGACCAAAACCCGCGCGGTCCATCGCGACTGTGCGACAGAAACCCGCGCGGTCCATCGCGGTTTTTCTGGTAAAACCCGCGCTGTTAAATTTTTCATTCGGCCATTTCGATTTTAAAAATTAATTTTTACTGTACTTTCTGTCCACATAGCACATTTTTACAGTATTAGATTCTGCATATTTTACAGCCTTGAAAAAATTTTACTATTTAAAAATGCATATCTAGAAATCTTTTTAAAATTTTCAAGAAAGTAAAAGAAGGACTTATTTTTGCATTTTTATCTAGATTAAAATTTTTCCTGTTTACTTCTTTAAAAACTTGCCCTTAGCAATTTTCTTGAAAGAAGAAGTCCATTATTTCTTTAAAAGAAGTCTATTATTTGTTTTCATAATTCAAAAGATCCATTATTTTTTGAGTTGATATTTGCAAAAGCATTTAATTTCCATTCATTTGAAAAGTCATAAATATTTGCTTTTTTATTTTCAAAAGCTCCTTTGTTTCTTGAAAATTTCCTGTAAAGCATCTACCTTTTTTCAAGTTCAGTTTACAATACCTCACGTGCACTCACTCGATCACTTAATTGAACTAAGCCTTAAAACGTACCCTAATTTCAACACACTTTTAACCCCACTTGGGGAACACTAAAAGAACTTTGTAGCTAGGTAGTATTGGGGGGATAGGTGTTCCAATAACACCCCTCAGTTCATACATCTGAGACATAGAAGTTGTCCAATTAGGGAGCTAAAATCTCTTAGTACTTTTTGGCGCGGTCACAACCGGTTTGTGGGAAGGCCTCTCCCCTAGGAGGGTTGAAGTCGCGAGGATGGTTCCGAAATCCTGAGTGGAATACCGAAATCCATTCAGTAACCGAAGGGCTACCATTCGCAGTTCTCGGGATATCCCTGTATTGGGATATTGCGATCAAAGGACCAAACGGCAGATTTACCTTTTCTCGACGCGTCATGAACGGAGTATCCTAGTAGCCTGTCTTTAGGATTGATTACCCGGTGTCCCTCCCGGTAGGGGGATATCTAGCCGTTGTCTCAACACTCATATTGTCTGACTTGGATTTCATCACCTTGCAGAGGATATCATTTGTTTGAGTCACAATACTTTTAGTTAGGTGTTTGCATGATTCAACCCACCCTTGGTCTAGTTACACCTATTTTTTCTAGAAGCCGTTTGCATGTTGGTACTCTGACCATTTGTTGCATTCCTCCACTTATTGTAGCACAGCTACTAGAATAAGTTCCTTTTTTGAGGTTGATTTTTTGGCCTGAGAGCCTTCTTTTTCACTCCCCTTCTTGCACCCTTGGTTGCATTAGGGTTTTGAGTCTTTTATAGATATATCACCACCTAATACTTAAAACAATTTTTTCACACAAAAAAACTTAATTCTCACCATTGAGAATTTTAGACGCTCTCGTCGTCTACAGGGCGAACTCCCAGAGTTTAGTCCACTTGGCTCTCCACGTCACAGACGCAGAGCCTTATCCCTTGATTCGACACATCGTCAATCAGCTAGACAGTCATCCGATTCTGACACACCTCACTTCACATTTGATTTGGAGGTAGAATCCGAAAACCTCACAGAGTTACCACCAACCACCATTATGGCTGGAACACCATTTGATCCACTATTTACCAGCACCATAGGTGAGACATCCACAGACCCTTCTGCGGTGGTGCCATCCATGGCGACAACCACCCCCCTGGGTATGCCCAACATGGGTAACACTCCACATTTAGGAATGCCCAACACAGGGCCACCACCTGTTATAGGTATACCCAACATAGGGGTCACACCCCCTCTGGTTTCCACAAACCCTATCCCAGGAATCCCCACTGCTATTCCTAACCCAAGTGTAACCCATGTTGCACTTGGAGGCGCTGGCCCATACCAGACTACACCTATTGGAGGGCACATACCCTCCATACCTAGCATACCATTAGGCGCTACTGGACCCCTACATCATACCACAATGACTAGGCATGTCCCAGTTCCAGTCACCACATCTGCTAGCTTACCATACATGGCGAGTCTGAACCTTCCAGACTTAGCTAGGCTCACAAATGACCCCATCAGACACGATCCTGCATGGCCTCACATGCCTAACAAAATCCCCTCTGACATCCCTAAGTTTGAGGGCAAGGCAGGTGAAGACCCCCAGAACCATATCATGTCCTTCCATTTATGGTGTTCCTCCAACTCCATAGTGGATGACTCAATCCGCCTCCGACTTTTACAGCGCACCTTCACTGGCTCTGCAGCTAAGTGGTATATCGAGCAGCCTCATGGGACGCATGCCACCTTTACCTCCCTTGCCTCGACCTTCCTGCAGTTCTTCCAGTTACCTGTCCGCTATGATGCGGGAGTCGAGATCCTACTGTCTTACAGACAAACCACGGCCACCCATATCACTGACCACATTCATGAGTGGCGTCGACGCCGAAGCCTCTGCAAAATTAAGTTAGACGACCGTATCTTTTTAGATTGGTTTCTAAAATCCCTCCTCCCTCTTATTGCGAAGGATGTGGCATATGAAAGACCCCAGTCTGAAGAAGAGGCCATCCTCAAAGCCCAACAGTTTGATCTCATTTACGCCCAGTCGGGTGATCTATACACAATCATACCTGACGCCCCACGAGGTGACTCTTCACGTGGTGAGGCACCAGGGGCATCACATGCCGATGATGGAATCATTGGCCAAATCACACCCCAAGCTAAATCTTTCAGCATGGTGAGTACCATGCCTACCCCAGACCTCTCTAGGGTTACATCCAGTTCTGGAGCGACAACTTCCTACGCTCCAACAAACCAGACACATCACATTCATGGACCCTCTTGTCCACAACATTGCTATGGACAATCGCCATCAGCATATGTACCTCCTACATACTACAACCAACCTACTACACAGAACCCCATTCAGTTCTCACCACAACCGTTGCAGTACCCACAGCAAGCTGCACCAGCTAATTCACCACATCCAATAGCTCAAGGGTACCAACAACCCCAACAGGCAGCTGGACCACCTCCAGCTCCACCTGCATACTACCCACCGCAACCTGCTCCCGCACCTGCGGCTCCCCATAATCCCCCCAATGCTCAAGGGCATGTGTACGCACAACAACATCAGCCCCAATACCAAAATAACCAATGCAACCAGGGCGGACAACCAAACCGCGGAAGAGGACGTAACCATGGAAACAACCAAAACCATAACCAAGCTCCACAACCTACCCATCCTCCGCAAAACAATAACGCGGCACCTGCCCATCAGAATCCTGATCGGCCACCTAAGCAAGCCAAAAATGCTAATTTGCGAACAAACCATCCTTGTTCTATTTGTGGTGTCTATGGCCACTATACCCACGCTTGCCCACATCTGGAGCGAGCTCGACAACTATGGACAGATGACGCCCATCGTCAGGGGCAGGCTGCTCCTCAGCCGCCACCCAACCCTCCACCACCTCAACAACAACCTTTGGTGCTACAAAACCCTTTTCCAACACAAGGAGTGGTGAACACTCAGTCGTTAGCCCCCCCACAGGGCAATGTACAACCACAGCAAATCACTTACGCCGCTCCTGATCAACCCATGTTTGATTCAGGCACTCACCACTTATTGATGATGTCCACTGCTGACGTCAATATCCAAACCCGTCGGAACTAGTATGGCCCTACCTCCGAAGCCCCCCCCCCGCCGATAAGGATACTAACACTCATCCCACCGATCAGACGTTACGGATACCACCTCTTCCACTCGATGGCGCATCTAAAGCACCTCGTTTCCCACTCCGCCGTATCAACAACAACCCCAATGCACGAGCTGCGTCCAATTACAACATCGTAGATGACCTAGCTCAATCTCCCGCAACCATGTCTGCGTTAGAAGTCTTGAAAAACTATCCTACGCAGTGCAAGACTTTACTTTCCGCCATTGGGGCGATTGACCCAAATGATTCAAAATTGATGACCTTTGATTTGGACCAGTCCGAAGCACGTCTACCTTCCACCATAGCAGTCCAAGTTTCTGTTTCTATTCGGAATCTTGTCATCCATCGATGCATCATCGACGAGGGTGCCTCCACATGCGTCATGTCCACTTTTGTTTGGCAGAAGTTGGGATCCCCTACACTCAAGCAATCCACCACTGCATTGCGAGCCTACGACGGTCGGTCAGCTCAACCTCAAGGTCTACTACCCAAGGTCCCCGTCCAGTTGGCTGGGAAAACTGTGCTCATCGACATAGAGGTCATTAATGCCCAGCTCGATTATAACCTTTTACTTGGCCGCAGTTACATGTACGCCATGAAAGCAGTGGCCTCATCTGTTTTTTGCAGCATGATGTTCCCCCATGAGGGACACGTGGTCAAAATCGACCAACTTACATACTATGATCCCAATGCCCCTGCAGCACCCGAAAATGTTCTCCCCATGGTTGAACAACCCACTTTTAGTGCAACTACCTCTTTTGTTTCTTCTCTGGGGCCCGGACTTTACTCAGATACACCAATGACCTCTACATTCCAGGCCATTCCACCACTGTCACCCGAGACCCATGTCGCAAACCTCTGTACTCTTTCACAGAACACACAAACACCCGGTAGTCGACCACCATTGGTCCCTAGTCACATCGGTGTTACACCCATCCACACCATCCCCTTTCTATTTCCTCCTTCGGGTGTAGTAAGCGCCCCGGTTATGGCTACCCTTAGTCTACCCGGGTTAACATTGGGATTACCCATGTGGTATATTTCACCTCCCGTTCCACCGCCGACACCAAACGTCATCCTCCAACCGGTACAACCTATTGTTACCACAAATCAACCTCCTCCTGGTGTAGCAATCCCTTCGTCGTCAATGAAACCTCCTCCTAGTCTCAATATCCCTTCGTCGTCAACGAATCCTCCCCCTCCTATCAAGCCCACTGGGGGCAGAGATCCACAACCATACACTGCTATACCACCTCCTAAGGAAGTTAGATCTCCCCTCGTATTTCGTGCTCCTCCAAAATGCTCATTGTGTGATGAGTTAGGCCATCCAACTCATCAGTGTCCACAGTTACCTACATTGCAGGAACACATGCAAATGCTGGACGACGACCCCAACATCCCGGTTGTCAAACTCGATCCAAACCCCATGCCTCGTGATAAATCACTGCGTACCAACCACCCATGTGCGATATGCGGTATTTACGGCCACTACTCACATCACTATCCTGACATCCCAGATTACAGAGCAGCTCTCTACGAGATGAACAATTTGGACCTTGAGACGGCACCCCCTACTATCGAGGAGATCTACCCTCCCCCATCATCCTCATCCGGAGAGATTAACACCATCTACATGATCTCTTCGAATACCACTACTTCATTACTTGATTTGACAACTCAAAGCTCCCGCAATGATGAAGAAATTCTAGAGGCTCCTACTGCCCTTAATCATCCCTGGGAAGACATGCACCATCGTCCATACTTCCTCCCAGAAGAGACTTCATCCACCACCGCTACGCAATCCGCGGTTGAGTCCAAAGAGTTCTTTCCTACTAGAGTCGACTGGTTAAAGGATCCAATAGCCGATATTTCTCCCGTCATCCACATTGACATCTCTGACCCACTTGGTGCCCTTCATACCATTACATTAGGAGCCTCCCACAGTGAGCATGAGATCGGAGAATACCAACGACTGTTCCAAGAATTCACTGATGTCTTTACTTGGTCAGATACCGAAATGCCTGGCCTTGACCACACCATTTACATGGTTTCCACTGGATACCCCTCTGTCCGGTCGGCCCCTTCAATTGATACCTTAGACACACATGTTCAACCCTTTCAAATCGATGAGGAAACCACATGTCCACAACATGGGGGCAGGCCCAAAACCTTGCTTACTCATCATCATCGTGATCCTCGTCGGAGATACTGGGGGCAACAACCCCACAAAGGGAATCCACGATCATCATATCATCACTTCAGTATGCCACCACAGCCCACAGCCTCATGGTATAACACCCTGCTAGCAGTTGCTCAATGCCCTATTGATCTCTCTCTGAGACAACATCTGCACCACATTGACACCTCTGAGTTAGGGGGCATAATAGATTACCTCGACCCCGGGATAGGGGGCATGATCAATCATTTTGAACCTTCCCCATCATCTCTATCCCAACACCTCAATGAGCCCATCGTTCAAACCAACACATATGTGATCCACAATCACAAACCCCATGCACATAGCATGGGGGCAGGTCATTAACCCTGCTCACTTTTTCATATTCGTGATCTCAACCATTTTTGAGGTCACGTGTCACTTGTATATTTGAGTTGATTTTATGCAGATAGTATTTCCCCCCGTGGGTCATCATTTCTCCCCACCACTGCATCATTGGCTTGGTGGGCTCACCTTTATTTGTAGCAATTTTTTAACCTAGTTATTTGCTTTGACCATTCCGGAGTCCTTATGACCTCCATTTTTCGCACCATTTGCACTGCCGGATTCAGTTTTCCGCGCTCGTGATGATGCTTGAGATCATTTCTCGCTCTCACCCCCAAATTTTTTGGGCATTTTTTCCATGCCCCCTCGTCGCCTTTGTTTGCGTGCCACATCCACCGTTCTCCGTGGTCAACCATCTTTATATCGCCAGATCCAGTTTTCAGCGTTCGTGATGATGCTTGAGATCATTTCTCACTCTCACCTCCATAGTTTTTGGGCATTTTTTCCATGCCCCCCTCGTCACCTCAGTTTGCGTGCCACATCTGTCGTTCTCCGTGGTGGACCATCTTTATATCGTCGGATTCAGTTTCCCGCGTTTGTGATGATGCTTGAGATCATTTCTCGCTCTCACGCCCATACTTTTTGGCCATTTTTTCAAAATGCCCTCTCATCGCCTCGGTTTGCGTGCCACATCGACCGTTCTCCATTTTGAGCATGCCTTATATCACCGGATTCAGTTTTCCACGCTCGTGATGATGCTTGAGATCATTTCTCACTGTCATGTCCCGATTTTCAGGGCATTTTTTCCATGCCCCCTCGTCACCTCGATTTGCGTGCCACATCGGCCGTTTTCCATTTTGGGCGTGCCTTATATCACCGGATTCAGTTTTCCGCGCTCATGATGATGCTTGAGATCATTTCTCGCTGTCACGTCCCGATTTTCAGGGCATTTTTTCCATGCCCCCTCGTCACCTCGATTTGCGTGCCACATCGGCCGTTCTCCGTTTTGGGCGTGCCTTATATGAACGGATTCAGTTTTCCGCGCTCGTGATGATGCTCGAGATCATTTCTCGCTCTCACCTTTAGATTTTTCGGCCATTTTTTCCATGCCCCCCACATAGCCTCGGTTTGCGTGCCACATCGGCCGTTCTCCGTTTTCGACAACCCTTATGTCACTGGAACCAGTTTTCCGCACTGATGACGATGCTTGAGACCTTTTATCGCCCTCATCAATCCATGTTTGTTCAGTATAATTTTACCCCTTTTTCGGGCCGAGCAACCCCTTTTACAAAAAAGGCACTTAGGGAGTTTCTATTAAGCTCTTTTCTGACTCCTACAAACAATGAAAAGATTGCCGAGCAACCTTGTTTCCTTTCATGCTCGTTAAAACGTATCTGAAAGGGCATCTACCTGGTATAAGTTTACCCCTTTTCCGGACCTTGTAGACTAATTACGAAAAAGGTATACTCTAGTCACATCAGCTAGAAGAGTTCTCCATCCGCATCATTTTATGCTTTTTCGGGCCTTGGAGACTAAACTTACGAAAAAGAAACACCATTAGAGTCCACTTACCGTTTTCAGACTCTCTAAACATGAAAGCAACCATGAGCATGAGCCGTCCTGGGCTCACAAAATCCACAGGATCGTACCATTTCAGAGCACACTTTTATCCCTTCTTAGAGCTCATTAAAACTACGAAGAAGGAATCAATGGTGCCTCTTGGCGCCACGACAGATCACATCTACTCATATGGCAGCTTCCCCATTTTGGTCGCCTTTGTTCAGAGTATTCTGCAGTATGTCACCTTGATAATCCCTCGACGGCACCTATCAGCTCGTCCTCCCCCCCAGAGTCAATATATACCATTCAGTCAAAGCAATGATCCCCACACCTACAAGTCAGTTCCCCACACTGCCAGGTCAACCATGTCATCATGCTCTGAACAAAGGAAGTTTGAGTCTACCCATTTTTGGACCCAGTTATTTCCCATTCCCACAAGTATGTCAGTCCTACCATCAGTACTACAACACTTCAGTTTTACACCTCGTGCTCCTATCAAGGAAACATCATTGCCTTGTTAGTTGTTGGTCTCCCTCTGTCGACGACAACCACATTGATTCCAGAGGATAGACCTAGAGGTCCCTGTGTCTTGGACTCATCACCATTTATGATAAGTGCCTACGAATCATTTCGAGAGGAATCTTCAGTGCCTCTCCAAATGGTTGTTTCTCACATGCTCGACTTCAACACCTTGATCGCATCGTTGAGACTCGCACAGGGTATTCGTCCGTTTCACTTATTAGTCGAAGACCCCGGATACCTCTTGACTCCTCCACCTTTGAGAGTCTTCCTATGGATAACACCAATTACACTTTTTTTATAGATATCCGGGTTGCGCATGGCGACAGTATTCAGATTTACCCCAGTTTCATACTCCCTTGAGTATACAGTTACATTATTTCTCAGAGATGACTCATAGTCTTTGAGTACCTACAGATGTTGGACACCTTCAGTTTCAGCAGTTCCTCAATTATTCCAGTGTATCAGTTATTGAGATCCATTATGATTAGGAGTACATCCCAAAATAATGTCCCCCCTGGACCGTTATGGTGTACCAGTAGATTCTTTATGTATTAGATCCCCCTTCTTGGGACTAATTGTTATGTATATGTCTTGATACGAGCATGGGAATGCCCGCCTCGTCCATTATCAGAGATTATACCTCATTCATATTGAGGCCATGTAATATTTTTTGTTTCTTGCAGCTTCCAAGGGCCGTGGCTCCAGTCTCCAATCGGTCTCTTCTCCTTCCCAAACCCCTGAAAAAAGACAAAAGAACTATGATGTCTATCGGCCATACGATGAGCTCCTACCCTCACACATCAGGGTGCAATCTGTTAACACCTAAAAAGTGCTCACTAGCTCATTTCCCTATTCACATGACCCATTTGTCCACTTTTTCACCATCTAAGCCTCTGAAACCAACAAAAGGTCACCAAAAGACCTGAGTACACCCCTTTTTCCATTAAAAAAGATTATTTTTCCTGAAAAGCATAAAAAACCCTCAAAAAGGGTCCAAATTCCCAAAAATATTAAAAAGGGAATTAAAATATTATTTTTATTCAAAAAAGGAAAAAGGAGGGAAAAGTACCTAAACCATGTTGGTCAATACCATTTGGTTTCCACAAAACCACAAATGGTATTCCTCACCACCAAAACCTATAAAAAGGTGGTAGGGGCTCCTCATTTCACATCCATCCATATTCCTATCCTCATGCTGCCAAAATCTCCCTTGAGTATTTGGCCATTGTAGCAAGCCTTGGAGAAAGGACCCATTGGAGATTGGAGCTGCTCACCATTGGAGCCATTCGACAACCTTCATCATTTGGAGGTATTGTACTTGCAAGCATTTGCTTGCCCCATTGTCAATACAAACATTATTTTTTATCTTTCTTGTTCTTGTTCTTTAATTCAAAATGCACATGCTAGTTTAGTTTAGTTTATTGTTATTTGCTTTACATTGAAACTACTGCTACTAGTTAGCAGGTGCCCATAGCACTAAGCCTAGTTGAAAAACCGGGCCAACACCAAGCTTGGTAAGAATAGAGAGGATCAATTGCTTATCCTCTTTGATAACTCCACTGTTCTTCAACTGCAATGTCAAGTGCTTGAATTTTGTGAAAAACTCATTAATGGTCTCGAAATTCTCAGGAATAAGAGCAATCAATTCATTCTCTAATTGAAAAGCCTTAAGCTCCTCTTGCTTGCCAAAAAATGTTTCAAGTTGCTCCCATATTGCTTTTGGAGTCTTCAATCCACTGAGATGGAAGTGAAGATCTTTGGAAATAGAGAGGCAAAGAAAACCATAAGCTTCATCAAGCTTGTTGTAGTGTTTTGTTTTTTTCTGACAATGTGCTTGGTTCCAATTCGAGACCAATTGTGACTCTATAGTATCCTTTTGAACATAACATGATCTCCATATCTTCTTTCCAATCAAAATAGTTGAAGGGAATGAGGATAGGATTTGAAGAAGAGTATTCCATTGCTAGGAGCGAGTGCACTTTGATGTAGAAAGACTTGCCAAAGCAAGGTAGCAAATGCAATTGAAGGAGACAATAACCTGCAAATCACAATCAATACAAGAACAGTGAGGTCGAACAATCCACCCTTTTAGAGTTGCATCACACCTGGGATTGGAGATCAAGCAATGTTGAATGGGTCCAATGTATCAAATCCAGGATTTATTGGAAACTCAAGCTTCTGGAGTGGTATTGGAAGTATTTTTAAGCTTTGCATGCACAGGAGCAAATGCTCTTGAGATCTTTCATGCCAAACTTTTGCAATTTTGAGCAAATTCACTCAAATCTCATTGTAGAACACCTGTAGAAAATCAATCTTGTCCCTGCAATGGCTCTGATACCATGTAAAATTAGTCACAATGGATCTAATGAACAAGTAAATCAATCACAATAGATGAAACTCAGAAAAATGGTGTAAAACTGTGCATCAGTGCTCAATATCCCAATGAGGGTGAATAATTACAATACAATACAGTGACAATGACTGAGCAATTCAAATTGACTAAGGAGGTCATTCGAATTACTGAATGGTGTAGCTTGGCTCCAACTAGGAGTCCTCATCATCAATGAGTGGTGGTCATCAATACACAAGAACCAGTCATCCAGGTGTCAATCTAAGTCTAACTAAGTGTAACAAGTGTAACTGAAGTGTGTAGCATTGATATAGGGAAGGAGGCTCAGTGGATGGTGCATGGGAGGCTTAACTGAAGTCAGAACAAGTCATCTAGTCAATCTGCAGGGCGAATGGAGTGAAACAGTCAGTTAGGAGTGAAACTAGGCTCAAATAAAGGAGAATCGGATCTAACTAAGTGTAACTGAAGTGGTAGGTGAAGACATGCACCCTTCTCTGGTAGTAGGTGAGAAGTGGGCACCTTCCTGACTAGGAGCTCTGAAACTCTGATGTAAGAAGCTCCCGGGTGCTAGAATGAAGTGGCTAAGGTGTTGGAGGCATCAACTCGGTGACTGGGATGCATGCAAAATACATGCAAACCCTAGAGTTTGCATACAAACCCTAATTGCATGCAAGGTCCTGAAAATGATGATGTGGATATCCGAACAATATCAAGGTGAATCTGAAGAAGAGTTGGTTGAGAATAGAAATAATCAAAACAAAGATAGATATGCACTGGACATGGATGAACATGATGTTGATAATGATTGTAAAGAATATGAATATCTCAAACATTATAATGATGAAGCACAAAGTATTGATGAATATGAAGATGAGACCAATAACAATTATGAAGGTAATAAATATGTAGAAGAGTATAATAATGAGAATAAAGAAAATAAAAATGATCCTAATCATGATGTTATAAAAGGTGGAAATCCATAAGAACATAATGATGAAAATAAAGGCAATATACATAAAATTGATGATGATGAATCCAAATATGTAAAACTAGCAGAGAGGATTATGAAAAAAAAGACATGTTGAAAACCGAGATGTTGATTCCTAAAGTAATATCAAATTGTCTTCCTTGCCATGTGTATGTGTTCAAAACTCTTCCCATATGTGGTTACCAATGAGAGTCCAATTGCTCCAAGATGTGTCCTCCTTGCAAACATACTTGTGAGAATCGTTGGTTGCATAGTCATTGTGTTTTTATCTACATAATTTTATGCACGCCATGCATGGAGAAATATGAATGGAAATGTGAACATTTGTTTCAAGAATTATTGAATTGTGGTACTATTATTTGAGCTAAGCTATTGAAAAAGGTTATTTTTTCAAAGAGTATCTCATCAAGTTTAGTAACCTCCCTAAATTCGAAAGCAATTAATAAAATATGAAGCTTAAATCAAGCACTCTTATTTTACCCAAGCTTCGAGGGTGAATATTTTGAGGGAAATATGACTTGTCGTATACCTAAAATTATATTACAATTATTATACATATAATTTCATTTATTAGTCATTAGGTTAAAGGTGATCTCGAAGAGATGACACCTTTTCATGCTCATGCATATATATACAATGTAATTCATTCATTGTAAATCATCAAATTATATAAAAATATTATTAAATAAACACATTGAAAGAAATTTTCTTTAATACCAAGATTCCCTTCTTCAAGAAAATGTTGTTTTTATTTAATCAACAAATCATAGAAGCATGACATGCAATTGGCATGAAAAAGGAGCAAAATACATCGTAAGGTGTCCTCAAATTCATCGGGACCAGTTCAATGAGTTGTCCATCCTTTTTCAGAAAATCCTTACCACATTTTCCCAATTTTAATTGTAGCTCCTTGATCCAAGTTAAATAGTCCTCAATCCTATCAAAGGAAAGGGGTTTCAGAGACTTCAATTCTTTCTCTATCTACATTACTTGAATTTCATTGACCTTGTTCAACAATGACTTTAGCATACTCTATATGGCATGAGGAAATTCGATACCACTTGTATGAAATTGAATCTCCCTCAAATGTAGCTCGTGATGACCCCAACAACCTCATCCGTATTTTTGTCGGACAAACTTATCCAGATAATCCTTCGAATATGGAATAGAGACCTTTGTATATTTCCACAATCCATTACTTTTCAACAAAGGCTCAATATATGGCACCCAGATTGCATAGTTATGTACATTTAGAACAATAATTTATATCTTGGAAGTCGTCCTTCTGATCATATAGATCTGACAAGAAGAGGCATTAGTCGAAAAATATTCATCTTGTAGTTGATCAACCCTAGATCTAACTTAGAAAAATTCACAGACAAAAGGCTAGGTCAAACCAATATCTCTGATACGATGTTGATGAACCTCTTCTTATGAATTGTAGAATAGAAAATAAAATGGCATAAGGGAAATGTATTCCAAGAAAAGAAGTGGTGCCCAAAGACACCATTACAACACTTAAGAACAACACATTTTGATCAAAACATCACAATTCATTCTTTAATTGAGCATATCAAGCGTCATTTGAACATATCAATGCAACCCATAGGGTCGTTCCTTTATAGTATCCAGATATAACAAACTCCCTTGAAGTGAGCAGGATTTGGTTCACAAATAGGGGTCATTATTTCTAACCATTTCCACAAAATTTGCAACGACATATAGTTTAGTCAGTTGTTCTAGTCAAGTCCACCATGGCCTTATTTATCATTTAGTCAACCACTCAGTTAAGCCTCCAGTCGACTGCTCCACTAGTCCACTGATGTCCTTTGACTACCTATCTCCAGAAGATCCAGATGTATGATGAAGCTACATAACCTTAGGTTCCAACAAGGTTGACCTACAAAATGCATGTTTCCATCTCTTCAATGTTCTTGTTTCGGGTCTTAACCACCCTAGACTTGTACTTGGAATAATAGTATTGTTTGATTGGGTATTTAGGGAAGTTTTTTTAGTTGAGCGCAATTATTTTGAACATTATATTGTAAGTTTCCTTTTCCTAATTTTTTTTGAGTCAAAGCAGGTGGCCAACCTATCCATAGGAATAGAAGGACTAGAGGTCTCTTTATAGAGAGTGTATAGATATATTTGAGGAGGTAGAAACTAGATGACATTGATTCTCCCCCTCATGCATATAATAAACAAAATCACTTATATTCAAACAATCCCACAAGGAAGAAAGAGAGTAATAAATTAGTAACTCAAGTATACTCCTCGAGGAAGGGTACTTAAGAGGTCTTGATGGTCACATTAATATACCAAGAAGGATTCCATCCCATCCCATTTCATAAAATCTTGGTCTAGTTGAAATCAAGGACTTGACAGACCCTGTGACAATTATCGATTTTAACATACCCTCCACTAATTATCAGAGTGCATTGTTCTTTCATAAGCATAAATTTGGTAATCAAAGTGACACTACATAGTCTAATCAATTATACCAATCGGTAAACATGAATAACGTTGGTGGTAGATCAATGGTTGGGGGCACCCATGCTCCCATGGGAGGAGTGAATCTTATAGACTCAAGTACTCTATATTTTAGTTTGTTCCCCTTTATCTTTGGAGTATCTATAGGAGGAACCTTCCCCTCAATGATAACTCATAATAGTGGAGTAGGAACCTCAACATCCATTCCTCAAGGTAGAAACCATTTCTTTTTTGGGATTCCATAAGTTAGGAGGCCACACATGGTTTCTAGAAATCATTTTGCATTGCTGAATTTTAACACACTGGTAGGAAGCTCGTTAATTATACCCTTTAATTCATGCATGTTTGGAGGTGGAAACATTCCTTATCTATTCCCTCAGTAGGAACACGAGATCCCACATGCTCTAGTATGCCTTAGGGAAGCATGCTCCTTCTTAGAAAAGGAGACATGATTAGTGGAGATTTATCCCATTGTGTGTAGGTTCCACCGATTTATACCCACAACCCTAGCTACATATTAACGTGTCTTTTTCACCTAGTAGGGCTTATACTCCAGGTAATTCCTTTGTCAATGGAAAACAATTATCAAAGCATGCTCTTGGAAGTTGGAATTCATTTTCTAAAGAAAATTTGTTTTTTCTTATAGATTTTAATCTTCTAGATCTGACCAAGTTGACAAGTGATATGGTTATTCACAATCCCAATTGGCCTCTTATCTAAACAAAGTTACCTTCACATATACCCATATTTGAAGGAAATTCTCAGGAGGATGTTGCCACTCACATGATGACATTCCATCTGTGCTGTTCATCAAACTTGCTAATGGATTATAGTATCAAGCCAATGATTTTTCAAAGAATTTTGTTTGGGCTTGTAATGAAGTGGTATATTGATCTCACGAGATATTTTCATAATTTGGATGTTAAATGGTGATGAATTTCTTGAACCAATTTCACTTACCTATATTCTATGAGACATGGAATTAGCTTCCAATGTCATTTTGGAAAAATAAGTTCACTCACATCTCTAACCGCATTCATGAGTGGTGAAGGAGATACCAATTGATCAAATCCCAAATACCTAATACAATTTTGGAAGACTGGTCTATAAATCCTTTGCTACCCTACATTGCAAAAGACATCACACTTTTAAGGGTTATGACTAAGAATAAGTCCATCATCGGGACCTAGCAATTGTACCTCGAGTATTCCCATTCCAGTTTGTTGAATGAGAATTTTCCCACAACTCGGTGAGAAAATATAGATCCAACTATACCAAAACCTGTTCCACATGTAGAAGGTGTGATTTGCTCAGTGGAAAATGTTGAAGCTAATTATGTTACAACCCAAATGGGACAAATGTCCTTAAATGTAAATGTTCCTATGGTTGTGAAAACTTCCACAAAAACCCCCACCCGCACTCAATCCTCTGATGTCCTATCAATATAGACATATAACCCTAAACAAAACCATCAACCCAAAGGAAAAAATAAAGGAAAAACTAAAAAGAATGGAAATGGGGGAAATAATATACCAATAATAATAATGTTGGTGGGGATTAGAAAGAGAAAAATAAGCTCAAGTTCCTATGTAATAATTGTTTGGAGGGCCAATTTACTCATCATTTCCCCAAGTTGGAACCTTTCCCAACAATTGTTGGCACAACATGGTGCTCATCAACAACCTACAGTTCTCATGAAACTTGTGCTTTGTAAAACTATCAAATGGTTTTTGGAGTCCTGCAAAACCCTCTACCTCTATAAGGGGGAAAATGGGGAACCTCCTTAAAAAGGGAAACCCATCGAATGTTAATGTTTATATATTTATTAATGGGAATTAATTATCCAGACCAAATCTCATTATTACAATGCACCAAATTCTAGTTCTAAGGGAAAATGTGTTTCCACTTTTGAATTCAAACCCTCTTCATATAGAGAAGCTAATAAATCATGCAATGCCTCACATCCCAAAGGGTGTCTTCAAGAAGTCTATGCATAATCCTAATGCTCGAGCCACTCAAAACTTTAGGATTGTTGAATATTATCCCAAGAACCGTGCACGATGTCTACTTTGGAGTTCCTCCAAAGATGCCCCATGCAATGAAAGACATTTGTATATTCCATTGATGTTATGCACCTATTGTATTCTCAACTTATAACATTTAACTTGAAAAACTGGAGTCTTGGTCTACTCCATTTTGTCATGTTTCAGATTTAAATTTCGACAGAGGGATTGAACGTTTTCAAAAATTTGGTGGGTTTGAACATTTTCAAAACTTTGGTGGATGAGGGGACTTCTACTTGTATATTGTCCTTGTCATGTTGGCAAGCTATCGGCTCACTTGAGACAGTCTCGTTGCCTACAATTCTAAAATATTTCAATGGGAATCTTCTTAGGCCTCATGGAATTATCCATACACTCCTAGTGGAGCTAAGGAGAAAGATAATGTCCGTAGAGGTTGAGGTTTTCGACAATCCTCTAGATTATAACCTCTCCTCTGGATGAAAGACACCAATTTTCCCAAAGAAATATTAGAACTTGTTTCCTCATTTCAAATCATTTTTCCTTTTGGAATTGTACTTTTCATCACAGGTTATCACAAGATCAATTCATTCATAATAGTTTCTCTCCAAACATCAAATGTGATGGATGAACGATATATTGATTGCAATAGTCACAAGAAAATGGCTATTGTTGGTACCCAACACTTTATCAAGGCTAATAAATCCTCATGAGTATTCATTGAAACAGTCAAAGAAAATAGTTTTTGTTGATAATATGATAAGCTTATGAGGTGGTTTTTGTTGATAGTGTGATAAGCTTATAAGATGATAGATCGATATTTTGATTTATTTCTCTTATTTAAATAATTTTCTCCTAACCATAATACCATTCATAACCTTAATCTACTCAACAAAGAATATGAATTATTCTTTCATTATACCTATAGAAACCTTTGTCAAACAATTCATTATAAATAACAAGAAAATGGTTGGTACACATACTACTTATGTGAGAATGAAAGACCTTATGTTAACAGTTATATGTTTTATATTCCATAGAACAAAGGCCTTTGATAAAGTGTTAAGAGATTGGTAAGACTTCAACACTTTTCCCATGATTTTAATCGGACTTTAGGTATATCTAATAAGATTAGATTTCTTTTTAGATTTCTCTTATTGTGACATAGTTTTATATAAGTGTTAAGAAATTGGTAAGACTTCAACACTTTTCCCATGATTTTAACCAGACTTTAGGTATATCTAATAAGATCACCTTTATTTTTAGATTTCTCATATTGTGACATAGTTTTATATAATTATTACTTTTGTTTATAAAAAACTTTTTTGAAAGTAGCCTCAATCACAATTAATATTCCATTTATACAAAGTGGAACTAATCAACCTTACAAAAGACACACATATTTATAAAAAATGATAATACTGATTTCTTCATTATATTAAAATATAATGTATTTTTAAAAATTAATACATATAATATAATCTTTTTAACTAAAACCAGTCAACCTTTATATATATATATATATATATATATATTATATAATGTGGTAATTATTTATCCATTATACTCAAATATAATGTATACAATATACTCTTTAAAATGTAGTGCATGTAATGTAGGCCTTTCTTTCGTGAAAGTATTTGGTTTGTTTGTTACATTGAATAATTAAATTTATATTATGTTTGTTTGTTATATTGTAGTTGAATTGATATTAAGGTTATTTAATATATTTTATTATAATTTTTTTATATTTTTATAAATATATTGTTTTTTTATAAAATAAAAAGGATAGTATTAATTAAACAAATGTTACAAATTGATTATTTATATTTATAATTTAATAAATAATTTGTTTTTACATATATGATATTTAAAATTTTAAATAAATAAAATTAAGTTTTAACTTTTGGGAATGTTAATTTAACTTTTGGGAATTTTAATTATATAATTTGTTTATGAATTAATTTAAATTAAAAAAAAAAAATACAATCATTAAATAAAACTATAATATGTAAAAAAATAAAAAATAAAATCCTACCCTCTTTGACAAAGAAATATCCGAATACAAAAAATTATGCTTAGATTTTTTTATTTTTTTCATACCATTCTATCACGTAACGGCCAATTGCAAGTTGAAGTGACTGATATCCGTTTATGTTACAAAAGAAGTGACCATAATCATTCTATCATCTACTAATTATCGTCTTCGTTGCCTACAAAACCATTCCATTTTCTAGCAAGAAGCTTCATTATCTTCTTGGTTACGTACAAGAATCCAACATTTCTTGAAAGTTGTCATTTAAAATCGACAAAATACCTACCTCTGGTTGGTCGAATAAACAAAGTGAACACCGTGTCTTTTGGCTATGAGGAGTTATTGTTTCCACAAATATATGTGAATCTATATTTCAAATGTGTAGTTGTGCAAATATCATTATACATAAAATGTATAGTTGTTCAAATGTCAGTGTACATAACAGCTATGATCAGGAGATGATTATTTTAATTCTTATTTATATAAGATTTCATATGATGATCCAAGTGTTATTTGCATATCTTTATGTAAAAGACATCAGTTCCCCGCCCAAAAAAAAACGCTGACCACTTGTTCTTTTATTTCATATCATTTTGCCTCTTGGACTTTTCATCACCAACTATTGCAAGTTGAAGTCATTCATAATCGTTGTGTCCAAACACACAGATTAAGACAGATTCATTGCATCAGTCACAAGAGCATGGATGTAGTTGACACCCAAGCCTTTCTCATAATGTTATAAAAGAAGTGACCATGGTCATTCTATCATATACTAATTATCATCTTCCTTGAGTGCAAAACCTTTCTTTGTTGCGTACAGGAGTCGACAATTTAAAATCGACAAAATAACTCTCTGGTCGATAGGTTGATCGTATAAATCTAGTGAACACCAAGGAGTTATCGTTTCCACAAATTGTTATGAATCTCTCTTTTAAAATTTGTACTTGTGCAAATGTCGTTGTACATGACAGCTATGATCAATTATGCACCAAGGAGATTATTATTTTAACTATTATCTACGTAAGATCTTATACGACGATCAAAGTGTTAATTGCATTAATTTATAGTATTTTTTTAGGTAGTTTATTTATTTTATTTTTGGACTTTAAAGTGGTTTTCAAACTTATTTTTGTAAAATTTAAATTTGGAAATGCTTATATTTTTTTTAATTTATAAATAGATTTAACATCTTCAAATATCCCAATAACACTTAGATTATGATTTTAATTTTTTTACATATTTCCAACCAAAACAAAACAAGAAAAAATAAAAACAGACTCTTTTGTTAAAGACTCTACTAGCTGGATCAATGAAGTCTACAACGAAAAGCTAAATAAGGAAGATATCTTAGTAAGCTTCGATGTCAAATCCCTATACACAAAGATACCACTTGCTGAGGCGATTGAAACCATTAGAGAGGTCACAGATGATAACATAACTAAACTAGTTGAGATTTGTTTGCGTTCCACTTTTTTCACATTCCAAGATCAATTCTACGAACAAGTAGAGGGTGTGGCTATGGGCTCCCCGCTATCCCCGGTTGTTGCTAATCTATACATGGAAAAATTCAAAAGACAAGCCATAGAATCTTTTGCTCTTAAACCTCGAAGATGGAAACGCTACCTGGATGACACAGATGTGGTATGGCCACATGGGGAGGAAAACCTACATCGTTTCTTTGATCATCTTAATAATCGCAACGAGAACATAAAATTCACTATGGAAATTGAGAAGAATGGTTGTATTCCCTTCCTTGACGTACTAATATCCAGATCGGACAATGGATCAATCACACACCAGGTCTATAGGAAGAAAACACAGAGATAGGTATATGCATGTAGACTCCCACCATTATCCTCTGCAAAAGATTGGGGTTCTTAACGCTTTAGCAACTAGAGCATTAACAATTTGTGATAGAGAACATGTAGAACAAGAGCTAAAACATTTAACGCAAGTTTTCAAAGACAATGGCTATAATAACAACCAGATCAACACAGCTATAAACAATGCTAAAAAAACTAAGAGGAAGAAGAATATCAATAACAATGAAAACAATTGGAATAGAATCTCCCTTCCATACATAAAAGGCTCCTCAGAGAAAATAGTCAAAATTCGAAGAAAAAGAACATTAAGGTTTCTTTTAGACCTCCAAACACCATCAGAAAGATGGTAGACTCATTAAAGGACCCAATCAAACCCAGATTATATAAAGGAGTATACTCAATACCATGTTCTTGCCAAGATGTTTACATTGGCAAAACTGGCAGATCTTTTGAAGTTAGGCTCAAAGAGCATTGCGCCGATCTAAGACATGATAGGGTTAAAAAATCTTCTTTAGTTGAACATGCACATTTAACCAAACATCATATATGCATGGAAAAGGCCACGATCATCGCAAAAGAGGATGATCTAACTAAACGAAAGGTAAGGGAAAAGATAGAAATTAGGTTAAACCCATAATGCATGAACAAGGATGATGGGAAAAAATTAAGCGATACATGGACCCCACTGCTACACCTTTTGCAAAGAACTAAAAACCAAAACTGACAACAAATAAAAATATAATAAGTCGATTTGCATGGAAGCATATTACTCAAATGGTCACCATTACATCTTAGGCTCTCAAAGTCTCCTGAAGATGATCTCAAAGGAGAGATCGAAACATCAAGCATAGTCTTGTACATTTTAGCGCAGTTCTAGCTTACAAAATTACTCCGCGCGTATTATGGATACCTTCAGAAAGAAAAAAAATATATACTTGAAAAGAGTTTAAATCTTAAAATATTTAAACTACATCTATTTTTAAATATCTTAAAATAAAAATTATTTATTAAATATGTTTATATATATTTAAAATATTAAATTAAATTAAAAATAAAAATACTAATATTAATATTAATAACTAAAATTTTTAGATGAATAAAGAGATTATGATGAGTGGAGTAAGGTTTAACATTTTCTTTTCATTGGTTAAGTGTTTATTTTTCATATATGTAAGGAATGAGGCGCAAATTATACGTATCCTTGAATTATGATAAATTTTATTAATTTTTATAAAAGAAATATCAAAAAATTATATTATAAATACTTTTTATAAAATAAATACATTATAAATAAATAAATAAAAGAACATAAATTACAAATTTTGTAATATTATTTGATTTAACTATATATTATTATTATTAAAATTATCAATATTTTATTTTATAATAATCATTTAATTATTTTTTATTACAAACATGTCTTACATACCATTAATTTAATTAAATATCAATCAATGATTGAATTTAGAAAAAAATGACATCCACAACAAACAAATTGAAAAATGACAACCACGACAAACAAATAACAAAATGACAACCACATCAAACAAATCATTGTTATTATTGCTATCATTATTTTATTTTATTTTACTTATTTTATCTACTAATTTTGAATTTTAGGAAAATATAAATATTAATTATTTTCTGAAATTACCATAAAAATTTATTTAATTATATTTTAAATTTATTTATTTAGTAAATTAAAAAAATATCTTCAAATGTATAGAATAAATATTTTTAAAAAATGTAACTATACACATAATGTAACCATATCACCTCTCAATCTCTTTTGTTACTTTATGAACTTTAGAAAAACTTTTGATATGGTGCCTACAAATAACCTATGGAATAGAGTAGAAGAGTTAAAGGTACCTTTTGAGTTGAGAGTTGTTGCCATAAGGCTATATGAGAATGTCATTCCCAAATTCTAGAAGATTGAGGAGTGGTCAAAAGCTATTAATTGTAATATTGGAGTTAAGCAAAGTTGCATACTCTCACCAACATTTACATTGATAAGCTCGAGAGATGCTTAGAGCAAGCTGGGTGTGTTGGCACAACCTTAGCTAGAATAGTTGTCATCATTCTTCTCTATGTCGATGATATTGTTCTTATGGCATGGTGTCCCTCGGAGCTTGTTAAGAAATTAAGAATTCTCAAGGATTTATGTTTCTAATATGGGCATGACTCTTAACACTGGTAAAACAAAAGTTATGATTACGAAGTCCAATAAGGTTTATGATCCTAATTTTGTATATGGAATCGGAAACTTGGAGGAAGTGGCTTCTTACAAATATCTTGGAATTGATTTTCATCACAAACTCAATTGGAACTAAAACATTGAGAAAAAGATTAATGGAGGGTGGAAAGCTTACTTTGGTCTTGAAAACAATTGTAAATCAACAAAACTTAAGAAGTTCCTCTTTGAGACCCTCATCACCCCTATTATCCTATATGGTTTTGAATTTTTTGGTTGTAGCATATCCACATAATCTTGGAGAAAAAATGAGAAAATCCAAAAGCATTTTATAACCTATAACCTAAAAATTAAAAGTAATACATCCTATCTTACTCTCATGGTAGAAGTGGGGCTCTCCCTCATTGATAGTATGGCTATGACTATGTACATGATGTAAAAGTATAAGATAAATGACATGGGATACTATTGCTTTAAATTCCAGTTACCTCTCAGTTTTAATTATTTCAAAGAAGAAAATTAATATTGCCAAGACAAGAAGAAATTCTCAATAATGAAATTGGGCAGTGGACAACTCCTAAAACTTAGAGGATTGAAAATATTTATAATGGATTTTTTAACCTTCTAACATCTCAAAATACTGTGCAGTAGATGAAATCGCTGATAAAGTTGGAGCCGTTGATTGCTATCCACCTAATCCACCGAACAACATTAAATCCGAAGTTTGCCTCGGGGAAAACCCTGTTTTGGTCCTAACCGTCCATCATTTGTCGCGAACGGTCAAGATTGCAGTGCGGTATTTGTCGGATGCGCATCTCATGATCGAGTGGCTGAGAGAACGTCAGTTGTCATCCATATGGGGCCTCAATCATTTAATTTGTCCAGTTTCGATTACGTGACAGATTAAGAAGGGTGTTTGGCTTTTTTTTTTTTTTTTTTTACAATGTATCTGCCGTCCGATAATGCGGGGACGCCATAGAACGAGGGTATGGGGTTTGAACTGGGGTGCGGACAGCCACAGCCGACTGCCCCAACCACCCCGCCTGTCAGCAGGACCCCTTTTTTTTGAGTTTATACACGAATTTGGGAGGCGAGGCACTAATTTAAAAGGAGGTCCCGTTATTCAAATTAATGAAGCATTAAAGTTCGATGGGTTATTGAAATACATGTTTATTTATTAATGTGGGTTGGAAAATAAGTGACCATGAAGATAAATTTTAACCATGCAAATAATGAAATATATGGGGTTAATGGAAAGAAATGAATTGAAAATTTTGAAGAAGGGTTTGATTTAACTTATTTATTTATTTTTATGTTATGTTTGAGATGAAAGATTAATTTTAGGCTTTAAAAAACGTTAAAAGAAATAATTTAAATTACTATAAGAAGGAATTCAATCTCTTTATTATTGTATAGTTGCATAAATCTTTGTCTTAGTCATTCAAGCCAAATATGTGATTTTTCCTATTTAAAGGGAGCATTCAATCATGACATCCTCAAAGAAATGTACTTGCAAATACTACCAATCCTATTCCGACATATATCATAAGGGAGAATTCAATCATGACATCCTCAAAGAAATGTACTTGCAAATACTACCAATCCTATTCCAACATATATCATAAGCTACGTATAATATTATCTACTTAAAAAAATTAACAAGACTGTGAATTTAAAAGTAAATAGGTTACTCCCATTTTTTCATGTAGATATTCATAGTTCCATCTAAATTCTTCAATATTTACCCAATACCCTCATACAAAGAAACTAAGAAAGAGTAGCAAGATTAGATGTATTCTCTAAGTTCTAGCAAAAAATACAATGAGAGGAGTATTTTCGATATAGGAAAAGAGACTACTTAACTCCTCATGTGAAAATAATAAAATACCCTTATACCCTTATGACAAGGTCAAAATGACAAAACCCTAGAAACCTTGACCAAGTGAGTGAGTGTGGACCACTCAATAAGAGAGATAATACATGAAAAAAAACCTCCAAAAGAGGAGTTCCCTAGAGGATGTGGTCAAAATAATAAAATCTAGGTCCAAAACCCTAGGGTTTTGCCTCATCAAAATATATGAAACCATTTGACAAAACCATCCTAATAGGGTTTTCCTCTAACAAACCACATCAAATGTGATAAATTATCCAATAGAAAGTGGCTTGTGTGGCAAGAGTGATTCCTCCAAAGTGCAATGTACCACCTAGACAAACGAAACCATGAATGAAGCCACCTCAAATGATGGAACAATCTCATAAATGAAGATGCCAAGTGTCTCAAGGTTCCAAGACAAGTCGAAATCCCTAGAACACTCAAAGGAAATGTGTAACAAACTCCTCAAGAAATGTGTCAAAGCTCCAATACATGGTCAAACCTCATGCCAACTCATCTATGTTTGAAAACACTTTGTCGATGCGGACAAGGACAAAGCTCTCTAGTCTAAATGATTTAGATCTAGAAAAAAATGCCATAATATATATATATATATATATATATATATATATACTTTCCTATATTTTAATCGAATTACAAAAAGCGCAATAAATTGCTCACCTTGCAACTATGATAGTGTTTCCTTGTTTGATGTAGTCTTCAATCTCTAGCTACAAAACAACATGAAACAAACAAGTGGAAACACAAGTAAAAGTAATATGTAATATTGATCAATCTAAACAAGTGGTCAAGGAAACAAGTTCTAAAGATCTAACACAATTAATATTTATGTAAAGAGTATATATATTACTATATTAACACAAATACAAAGGGAGAGATTACAACCATTTCCTTGACATTGCAACTTCTTCCAATTAGCCTTTGCCTCAAATATCCAACCTTGTTTCTAATGGAGAAGGGAAACTCGGCTCTAGGAGTATTTCAGTAGCATTTGGATGCTCTCTCTTTTTCTCCTCCAACCATGAGGGGTGAAGTTGTATATATAGGCCAAAGAGGATACATGGAGTTAAGGATTCAATGGAGAAGGTTAAGGAATCATCCCAACAGGTTAGGGGTTCGACTGCCACCTATCTCAATCTGTTGGGATAAGCCTCCACGAGAGCTTCTTTCTACAAGGCTCTTGAATATTCTATTTTTACCTTTGAATGAGTAGTGCCGCACTCCGTCAAAGTGCAACACGCGTTACTGGAGGGTGACACATGTTGAATCAACACAATAAGGGTCAAGGACGCACCTTGTTAGTGTGCAGAATGCGTCAACAAGGATTTGATGCCTATTGTAAACATGCAGAGTGCATCGCTGCTGCAAAAATGGAAAATGGAAAGGTCGAACCTTTTGTAAAGAAATTTGGCACTAATGATTTAGGGATTAGGGAAAATTCAAGGGTATATATCCCATTACCAAGATGATGACAAGATTTTGGTGTAACAGATTGCCCCCGAAAATATGAAGCTAGAGGGATATGATAGGTGAAACACTTTGATATATGAAAGTTGAGGCAAAAGAGGATTGGTTGAAATGTCGAACAAGGACTTTGGTGTACAATAGACTGAGATATATGTCCCAAATAACATGGTTTCCGAACAATACACTGCAGATCCGTGGAACGAAACTCAAAACTAGACATAGCTACTAAATATACACTATAAATCTATGTCATAATGACTCAAGACTGAGCATAGCCACCATACATACACTTTGGATCTATAAAATGACACATATGCTCTATTGCAACCAGGTGAAGGTGGATAATACAAGTATGTGCCTAAAAGAAACCCGGGTTCTTCATCCCGAACCCAAAAAGGTACAATTATATCCATGTGAATAAATGTATTGGTGTCGAACATGGTAGAAATCACTTGATTATCGATCATTAAGATATAGCATTAACAAGTGCAAAGGAAATCACCATTGATTTCAATGATTCCCAATCTATTGTAGTACATTCCCCCGAATGTGAATCACTGAGTTGAGATAGAACATTTAGTGGAAGATTTCAATCAGAGGCCAACGATGTAAGCCTACCACTGAAAGAAAGGTAACCTGTCATTGAGGCATGCAGTTCCAAGGTACTTAACTAGTTTCTAGGTCTAATACTTGGATGATATGTTGAAGTTGACAGGGATAGATCTGTCGAAGGAGGGCCATGATGTTTCTCCCATCATCGACATGAAATAGGATCAAATATTTTTATGGAGTAGATCGGACTCAGAAGTGACTTCGGGACTAACTCAGGTGTAACCGACACAAAGTAAGGTAAGATGACTACAAAGGTTGACTCAAGTGACAGAATTCCCTCGAACATTTAATGGCACGACAAATAACTTGGCAGCATTGACTCAATGATGCGGAAACCAAGACATAACACAAGAAATGATTGATGCATTCTTCAGATGACCCAAAGGAGCAGAATAACTAATAGAAGTTGTATGAATCGAGAACATGATGATTACCCAACTATTGAAATGAAATGCAAATAGGTGCCATGCTCAAGGGTGACAACAAGTTGCCATTAATACATATGTAAATACATTATCTTTCCTTTAATTTCCCCATCATAATTGATGAGTGCCTCTTTGATTTTTTATGAGCTGGAAGAGGGTAATAAATACTTGTTATAACTCATCTTTTGGATGAATCCAATCTCACATATTTTACGAACCTAAGAAAGGAGGGGTTCACTCCCAAAAAGGGTCCTTCGGTCTTAAATTTTAACAAGTCCAAAGAAGGTAAAATCAGTGTAGTTTTATGTTTAGAGAGTCTAAAAAGACTAAAGAAGACTCTAGGGTGAACATTTTTGTAAATTTAGTCCCCAAGGTCCGAAAAAAGTATAAAATAATACCTAGAAGAATTCTTCTTGTCAAATGTTGACCAGAGTATTCCTTTTTTGTAAATAGTCCAACCGGTCCAAAAAAGGGGTAAACTATCACAAGAAAAACGACATTTCTAATACTCTTACAAGCGTGAAAGAGTCAAGTTCACTTGGTGATCTTTTCCTATTTTGGGATTCTGAAAAGAACTTAAAGACAACTCCAGGGAGGTTCCTTTTTCGTAAAAGTTTATGAGCCCGAAAAAGCGATAAAAGTGTACTGGACAACCTTTTACTTATTCTTTAACAAGCATGGCCATGGTATCAAAAGCGGTCGAAAGTTTTTTCATATTTGATAAGGAGCATGAAAAAATAAAAGATGAAATCCACCATAGTCAATTGTTATTAAATTTTACTTGTGATATCAACAATAAGTGTTAGAACCTTGTTTGGCTCAAAACATTAATGAAATATAACCAAATTGGTCAAAACAATTTAAAATAATGAAATAAAATATCAAAATATTCTATTCCAAATGAATAAAAGGGGTTAAAGGTAAAGATATATATATTACTATATTAACACAAATACAAAGGGAGATATTACAACCATTTCCTTGACATTGCAACTTTTTCCAATTAGCCTCTGCCTCAAAGATCCAACCTTGTTTCTAATGGAGAAGGGAAACTCAGCTCTAGGAGTATTTCGGCAGCATTTGGTTGCTCTCTTTTTCTCCTCCAACCATGAGGGGTGAAGTTGTATATATAGGCCAAAGAGGATACATGGAGTTAAGGATTCAATGGAGAAGGTTAAGGAATCATTCCAACAGGTTAGGGGTTTGACTGCCACCTATCCTGATATGTTGGGATAAGCCTCCATGAGAGCTTCTTTCTAGAAGGCTCTCAAATATTCTATTTTTACCTTTGAACGAGCAGTTCCGCACTCCATCAAAGTGAAACACGCGTTATTGGAGGGTGATACATGTTGAATAAACAAAATAAGGGTCAGGGATGCACCTTGTTAGTGTGCAGAGCGCGTCAACAAGGATTTGACGCCTGTTGTAAACATGCAGAGTGCATCACTACTGCAGAAATGGAAAATGGAAAGGTGGAACCTTTTGCCATGAAATTTGGCACTAATGCTTTAGGTATTAGGGAAAATTCAAGGGCATATATCCCATTACAAAGATGATGACAAGATTTTGGTGTAACAGATTGTCCCCGAAAGTATGAAGCTAGAGGGATATGATAGGTGAAATACTTTGATAAATGAAAGTTGAGGCAAAAGAGCATTGATTGAAATGTCAAACAAGGACTCTGGTGTACAATAGAATGAGATATATGTCCCAAATAACATGGTTACTGATGTTGACGTAGATTCTATCAACAGGGGTTCACTCTGCACTATCGCCAACAAACTATCAACCCAAACTCTCTTACACACTGGCCCGAAAAGGTGTAACCGTTCCTAGCAAAACTTGCAGAGCAAGTGCAGTCTCACCCGAGGTGGATAAGAGGGATGCTGGAACCAAGTTTCCACAATTGTGTAGAGGATACGCACACATTACCTTCACACTAACTAGAGATTATAACATTCATAACATACCATTAACTAGTTATTCGCATCTTAAATCATTCATAGTTTCTAACACATACATTTAGAACATATTCAATGACATATTCACATTAATCAACAAAAAAAATTCACATAACCCATTAGTCATCATCGCATCATTGCACAGAGAATTCATATCATAACCGAAAATCTCCATTCATTCATCAAAACCCACGGAATAAACCTTGCAGAAACTGTCAAGACATCATATCGCGGATACAAACGAACCCAAAAGATAGGATTAATCCCCAAAAAATCTGATGCCCTTAGGATTAAAATCCTACTCTATTTATATTCTTCTATTCTATTACAAAATGGTCCACATGACCGACATGACTAATCTAACAAATCTTATGCTTCCGCAAAAGCAACGAAAGGTCCTTTTTCCGCGGAATGACTTTTTCGCACCTATCGGCTTCCGCACTTTGTGCAGATCTATCTTGTGCGAACAGGCCCCCATCACAATCTTGCAGCTCATCCCGAGCCACCTCAGCTGGACACTGCTGTTTTGTTGTATTGTCGTTGGAAGTCATCATAGGTGGTGTGGATCTAGTTGACTATCTCCTTTACTGATGCTCGGAGCTGTGTACTCTCTATCACTTGCTACTCCGTTGGGTGGTCGCATACTCTCTATCATACCTCCTGCAATTGTTCCTGTACCTATTTCATCTCTAGTACTATTCATGCTATGAGGGCTTTAGCCTTTGTCTGAAGCTCCTACAAATGTGTAGCTCGTTGTTGCTTCCTTTCGGGGGATTTTTCTGCCCGCTGCTTCATACCTTGTAGTTCCATGGCCTTGGTCATTCGCATCATTGTGGGCATAATTTTGAATGATTCCTTAAATGTTTCCAACTGCTCTTTTGCTTCACGGAGCGTTCTCTTCAGTGCGACCAACTAGTCATTTTCAACCAACCTATCCCAGAATTCTATGAGACTTACTGCCACTTGCAATGCTGATTGTTCCATTTCCTGAATCTCTACCACTGCTTCCTCTATCGATGTCTACCGACTCTGAACTTGTGCTGGTGGTGTGCTTGGTGTTAACCGAGCTTGGAGCTCTTCATTTTCCTTTCTAATCTCAGTCACGGTGAGTCCTAACATAACAACCTAAGCTTCCGAGTCAACATCCGGGTCTAGCGCTGTTGTTTCGCATGCCTTTGCCAGATCTCTTTATAACCTCATCCATTCCTCTGCAACCTTTTCCTTAGCAGTAAGTGTGGTAGTCTGCTCCACAATGACCTTCTCTTTCCCAGCCAGGGATTCTTCCAATCGAGACTTCTCCTCAATAGATTGCACTTTCATAGCCAGTGCTACGGCGTGCTCTTGTCGAAGGTGGTGAGCCTCCATCTCGATGTCCTGCAATTGATTCTTGTAGTCGACCATCTTATTATGCATCATAGCCTCACGGTCGTGGATTTCTTCACTTGCTGCCACTTGGACTCGGTGTAGTGTCAACATTGGGAGTAAATTGAAATCAAGCATTGCTAAGTCAACCTTCTGAATCTCTAGGTCCAGGGTCTCATCTCCTGTCAAGAAGGCGTGGGTTTCGAACTGGATTATGCGTTGCTGGGTGCCCACTTCGACCTCGACTCTAGGAGTCGACAGGTTTTGCAGGATGTCCCCATGTGGTACCCTGATGTTGATTATTGTATTCTCCATGATGTTTAAAAATTCCCCTATGTACTGGAAATTGTCCATGGAATGATGTGTAACCTTCCTGTGGTTAAGCTCTACAATCTGCGTAATACTATCCAAAAATCTGTCAGCCTGCTACGCAGTGATCCCTTCCTATGTGATACTACCGTCCCGGTCCATTCTGTTCTTCATCCTTCATCCTTCCTATTGGAGGTCTAGTTCTGAATATGTTAGGTTGTTGGCTGTTGACTCCCCGTCGTGACCAGATTATACCGCATGGTCCTTCGCATCGATCTCTTGTTTTGTGTTCTCCTTCTAGTTGGTAGAAGCTCCATATTCCTTCGCCGGTTCTCGTCGCCCTATTGCCTTCTCTTTTTCGATATCCTTCGGATCTGTAGTAAGCTTCCATGTCTCTGGCCATTTGGTGATGATGTTATCGAGCTCAACCTCGGTGAGCTTGTACTGTGTTTGTGTCCACTATTTGGTCGGATCTGCATGGGCCCGGAGGTAAATCGTGTGTTCCTCAATGGATACCTGGGCAATGGGGTGATACTTCATCGCAACTTGCAATGTGATCCGTGGTATCATCTCAGAGTCCATCCAAATCCTCTCGAGCCAAATATAAAAATGGATAACATTTTCCTTTTCTCGTTCTTTGTTGGTGGTTGCCCATAAGTTCTGGTACCGCACACCATTTCACACTCGTGGTTCTGTGGGATCCACCCCCTGATAATCGTCTGGTTCCATCCATGCTTTTAAGGCAATGAGGAGGAGTAACCAGGAATACGTGAACAACCGTCTGTTTTCCTCTGCATCATACACGTCCTCAGTCAATTCATGTAGCAGGAATTGAGCCTAGTTCACTTGTTCTCCTATGGTGCACCGTTCCTCAGTTGCGAGGACACCTGAATTACATTACAGCGGTCGGTTTTTCTGTGTTACCTTGACCACCAGTATATTTTCCGCTACTCTGACTACTTGGTTCTTAATTTTGTTGATCAGGTAGCCTCGGGAATCTTTCTCTACACCATACTTTATGGCCAGTTGTTTGGCTAATTTCTTGTCATTGTCCTTACCTTGGAAAAACTGCGAAGGGTCGGCTGCCTCTTGAGGCAAGCCTGTGATTCTGGAAATGAGGTCGATTGTGACTGGAATTCTCTCGTGCAGCCAAAGGGATCTATCATGGAATCATGCAAGGAGTTGCTTGACACATGCGTTGACCTATGCCAGGCACCTAAAATGCGGTAGGAGGGTGATGCCAAGAAACCCTGATCGTGCCAATCACAATGCCCACTTCTTAGGTTCCTTCGTAGTTGGGCCTCTTGTGTGGGGAACGTCCTCATAATCTTCTGCATACTCTTTAAACTTGGCCAAGTCATGGTCAGTGTATTGTAACCTCTACAACTTGGCGGTAATATCCCCACTCTCAGTAACCCTTGGTGGTACCGGTGTGACCACAATGGAGTATTTTTCGTTCTTGTTGATCTGCAACATGGGCGCTCCCGCCTGACGGGGTGGAACGTACTATGAAAGCATGGGGTAGTCGTATCCATCTTGATTAGCTTCAACAGATGAGGGCCCTACAACGCCATTCATAAACCTAGTAGATGCCCGGGTGGCCTTCTTTTTCTCCCAACCAGAGTGAGGGGGTCAATTCCTGCTCCGCTTTTTCTTGTGTGGGACTGTCGACATGAATTCCGGTTTTTCCTGCTCAACTGGCGTGGGTGGTGTTAGGGTTAACCTTGACTCGGGATTGAGTCAAAGTTGGTTAGGTCTAGCACATTTTTTTGGGCACATGGTTTGTTGTAGCCCATGGTATTGCCCCATGGTATTGCCCCATGGTATTGCATGTAAGGAAGCCTATAAAAGGCTTGAGGAGGCTCCATTATATAGCGGCCTGGAGGTGAGCGGGTGAGCTCACTTGGCCCGGCTTGGTCGGTTTAGGTCAAGGGTAATGAAGATCTTCATTGGGTGCTGGTTTTCCCCGCATGGGGTTTCCACGGTAAATTAGGTGTCTCTATTATGTGATTGCTTGCATGTTGATTTCTCTCTCGTAATTATGCTTGTATAAACCCAACAACTGGTATCAGAGCTCAAAGGTTCAAGTTCCCTTAGGTCTTGCTGCTTCCCTTCGTGGTAGTGGTGCCATGATATTTGCATGGAGGTGTGTGGTGCTTGGCATGTGAAAGAAATCTGCATGACAGAAAGTGTTTTCAATTGGAAAACAAGTGTGAAAATGCCCACAAAATCAATCCAAAGAGGATTGGTGGAGAGCAACCCCGATGTTGTGAGGCACATGGAGATTGCAACCATTTGAAAGGAGATTGGAGTCGCCACAAGAAAATAGATCCAACGTTGTCTGTGTTGGGGCCAACTGTGGAGTCTGCTACCCCATTTCAGTACCGAAACGAAGTGAAGCCCACGATGGAGAAATCCATACATAGCCCGCGTTGAAGATTAATGCCCGCCATTGTCCAAGAAGTCACTAGATCTGGGAAATCTGTGGCTTGTGAGCCGATTGAACGAGAAAAGATGAAATGATTACTTAAGATGAAAGTTGTTAGTTTTTCCATTGAAAACCCACGAGAGAGATCGGTCAAATGCTAGTGTCGAGGTTTGCAGAACACAAGAAGGAGCAGCGATCGTTCTATAGGAAGGGCCAACCGCCATCAGAGAAGAGATCCGCTGACAGAGGGAGAGCCGTTGGTGCACAACGCTTCCCAAGAGAGCAAACCTGAATGTCATGGAGTGAGGAAGCCACGCGAGTACAGAAGAGAGCATTCATGGATTCGGTAGCCGGTGGAGAAGTCGACTGCTGCATCTCGTAGCCGATCATGAAGGAACCCGTGTTGTTCCTGCTAGAGACTAGTCGTTCGTGGAGGAGTTCGAGAGGCCGCTAATCCCAACAGAGAGCCAGCCGTGAAGGATGTGCGGTGGTGGAGGAGGCTGCCTAGAGGAGCATCCAGGGGGGAGACCCTCCATTGGGAACCCGCGTTCCAGAGAAAGAGGTGACCAGAGTATCCCGTGGAGAAGAGCCTCATACACAGAGGAGAATCGGTGGAGATACCCTTGCCACGAGAACTGCATGAAGAGTCTGGAGCAGGAGGAGCTGCATGAATCGAATATGTTGGAGTGTGGCTGCGTTTGAGAAAGTCGTGGTAGGGCATGAATGGAAGAAACCCTAGCCACATGAATGAAGATAATGTTGCTACAGAAGATAGGGCCGTAGCCCGTGGTGATAGCCCGCGAGTGAAGGAATTGGTGGCTGCGACTGAAAGGAAGAGAGCCCTGCGCGAGGTTCGAATTTGGAGAACCATATCTGTTGAAAGTGGTTGTCCTGGACGGATTTTTTTGGAGAGACCACTTGAAATTTTGGATAAATTAAGTGATGTAGCGTATCGCTCTTAGTAATGAAGCATTTGTTGATACAATGCTGGAATGAGTCATTAAAAAGGAATACTTGGACTATTTGGAGCTGCGTAGATTGAGCTTGGAAGGGCAACGTGGCATGATAGATCCATGTGATTTGGTCAAGAATGACATGGGCAGAAAAAGAAGGTTGAGCACATGGTGGACAACGAGCAATGGAATGGTGAGCAAGAAAGACGAGCATGGAAAGCGAGAGGATGAAGCAATGGATGGTGATGGTATAGTCACCATGAAGACACATGAAAAAAAAAAATTAATGGAGCAGTTTGCATGTAAAAGGGCATATGGCTGTAAGACCTGGTAAGGCATGCATACCCCTGGTAACTCACCGGTAAAGTCGGGAGAAAGACCTAGGTGATAGGGGGGTGTATGTGAGATTCCTCGGTTAAAAATTTGAGGGGGGTTAGTGTTTACTCCAAGTCAAGTTTAAAGGGGGGATTGTTAGGGTTAACCTTGACTCGGGATTGAGTCAAAGTTGGTTAGGTCTAGCACATGTTTTTGGGCACATGGTTTGTTGTAGCCCATGGTATTGCCCCATGGTATTGCATGTAAGGAAGCCTATAAAAGGATTGAGGAGGCTCCATTGTATAGCGGCCTGGAGGTGAGCGGGTGAGCTCACTTGGCCCGACTTGGCCGGTTTAGGTCAAGGGTAATGAAGATCTTCATTGGGTGTTGGTTTTCCCCACATGGGGTTTCCAGGGTAAATTATGTGTCTCTATTATGTGATTGCTTGCATGTTGATTTCTCTCTCATAATTATGCTCGTATAAACCCAACAGGTGGTGGTATTTTAGTGCTGGTGCTGTGGACATAGACTTCCATTCAGCTCTCTAGATACTACTGTGTTTCCTCATCGTCTCCTTTGGGATTTATAACGTTGGTCTGTAGAATCCATCTGATCATAGGTCATGATTACCAAATCTAGCCGAGGTGTGCCGAATCCATTGCATGTGTCGATATTAACTGTTGTTGGTCTTGTTGTTTTCGTTGTCCCGTGTGGTGTAACTGCAGCCTTTATGGCCTTTTATTGTTGGTTTAGCCCTTCGTGCGTCGTGGCAGCTTCTGACTTGGCTATATGGTGTTGACAACTTTTTTTTATCATTTAGTATTATTATTTATTTATTTATTATTATTTTTTTCACATCAACACAACGACTACAGCTGTGTCCACATGTTGTCGTATAGTTGGCTTCTCTACTACGGCCAACCTTCGCTAGTTTTGCTGGGTCGTTGTTGTGTACTTCTCAATGGCTATCGCACTTGGCATATATTGCTTGTGTCTTAGTTCCGGTTGGTGTGGTCGTGGCTTGACAAGCTGCGCATCATATTTCTTTGACGGTATATCTGGTGCCACCATACCACCACTATCCACTGATTCTAGTGCATATGCATCTCTGGGGTCATCAGCATGTGCAGGCTCTTTAGTGATGTTGTAACGCTCTATTTTTGGTACCGTAGTCCTTTCAACTATTTTTCCCCGGATTGCTTGTGGCGTGGTGTGGATTGAGGGACTTTCGTCGAAGAACAAGAATTATTAGCTGAAGCCAATGGTAAGTTGCTCCCAAGAGGTCCTCCCATGTCATAGATCTGCTGCAATATACCAGCTCTATGATTCCTCATCCAATGTGTGTACGAATGCACGTACCCACTCCTGTCATGCTCTCGATCCCATTGATGTTGGCAGGCATTCAAATGCTCTTCTGAATCCCCTCATCCATCATATTGTATATGATCATCTTCTGCATCTTTTCCGAACCGAACCTCCATGAGGAATTGACATAGTGGCCAAGATGTGACGTTCGATCTATGCACTTCCCACCATTGCACAGGAGTAGCCTTCAGGGCTTCCTCTAGGGCCAGTAAATGCTGTGACTCTGCCATGTTTTCCTCGAATTCAGTGAGAAACATGCTCAAGTTTGATGATCCCTCATAGGTAGGCAACATATACTCTTCTGTGGTTACCATTTGTAGGGACGGTGTTATCTATGCACATCTTCGAAAAGACAATTCACGCAACCAGTTCTGCCAATTCTCAAGGGCTTCATCTGAATTGGAGGATGCTGAGCTACCACTTTGCCATTCTAATTCTCCATTTGTGGTGGGATTAACATAATCTTTAGAGATGTTATACAAATTGTCCCATCCTTCCATAAACTCGTCTCTAGATTTCTCCCTATAGCGTAGCCCTTCCGCAGGATCCAGTGGTGCGATGACTCTTATTTCCTAATTCTCGAATGACATTATCATTTTCTTAAAGTTGATGATTGCTTGATTTTCCATGGCCCAGTCTATCCCCAGCAGTATCGGATATGGATTGGTGTTATCCACAATCTCAATGACATTGAAATCTACATACATTCTGAGCCCTTCAATTTCAATCGAAAGTTGACATACCCGAACGAGCGGGGTGACCTTGCTCTGGTTCATTAGTCGCAACTGTACTGGTGACTAGGTCATCCACAACTTTCCCATCGTATCCCATGTCTGTGTAGTTAGGATATTCACGTCTAAACCCAAATCTAGAATGATGGATTCAACATCAAATTCTCTGATCTGTGCTGACATCCACATCTCCTTGCATGTCTTTCTTTTATGTATGCGATTAACTCTTTATTCCAGTCGTGCACCTCCTCGTCGTTTAAGTATACTAGCTATTTCTTCCAGTGCATCTGGGTCTTTCGCCAAATCCAGGAAACTTTCCAAGAAGGCATTTAGAGTGTTTTCCTTCCTTCACGACTTCATCGAGTCGAACGTCGGTGGCATGTTGTAGATTTATTCTTCGAGAGGTAGCTCCCTCCTATTCCTCATTACCTCCTGTGCTCTTGAGAAGAAATCCTTTTTAGCTTCAACATCGAAGGTGACCTACTTCTGTTGTGTTTGTGTTGGTCTAACATTGGTGTGTGACCTATCACCACCTATCACTGCTCCTCCTCTTGTCAATATTCCAACCGTCGCATGGCTACTCCTGGTTTTTGTTGATATCCTTTGCACAGTTGATGGCGCATTTTGATTATTTTGGTTCTGGTTCTATGGTGGATGCTTAGTTTTCCCTTTTGCGATAAGCTAGGAGTAGTCCTCTACACTATGATCTACATCACTGTAGTATGTACACTGCGACGCTAGATTCAGACAGTCTCTTTGGTAGTGTCCCTGCTGTCCGCAATTGTAACAGACGATTGGACCTCTCCCTCGTCTAGCTACTCCTCCACGTCGCATACCGTCACCTCAACCTCCACAGAATCCTCCCCCGAAACCTTCGCGTGGTGGCCCATATTGTTGATACTTTGGTTTCCCATACTACGGCTACTGATACTGTTGCTGCCCATACTACAGCTGGCCATACTATTGTTTCCCATACTGCGGTGGTGGTTACTGTAGGTGCCCATACTACGGGTGCCTGTATTGCCCCTGGTCATATTGTGGTGGCTGACTATACTGCAATTGTTGTTGTACTACTGGCAGTTCTTCCCCCTTCATAAAATACGTGTCATCTGTTTGATCTTGCAGTAAGTCATAGGCCCTACAGTCCTTTTCATCATGGCAAACCGATCGGAAAAACTTGCAGTATAAGTTTGTTGGCTTCGATACCATCTTTTGTAGATATATGCACTCCTCCAATCGATGCCCTTTGGTTTGACAGACAGTACACCATGGAATGCCTCCTTGACGAAGTGGGTTAGGTGCCCCTGACTACAAATACTCACGAAATTATGGGCAATTGTCCTTATGGTGCCCCTCACTTCGGCATCTGGTACACCATATATCTCCACGGGTCTCCTTGCCCTTCCTGATATCCTCCAATTGAAGTGTTAATTTAGCCAACAGTGCCTGAACTCTGTCCATTCCCATCCCTGTTTCGCCAATTGGTGAAGCCTCCATCTTCATCATGATTTCTAACGCTTTTGCCTGTGTTGCAACCTTTTGTTACATCAGTGGTCCGTGGATATGCGGTACCAGGCCTGCGATGAACCATTCTTTGTGTTGCATCTCATTTATTGGAAAACTCACCTTCACGATCAACGTGTTGTACCGCTGATCGAACTCCCACACTGATTCATTCAGGAATTGCTTAATCTCCTTAAGATCAGTGATGTACTGTGACTTAGATTTTGGTTTTTTGAATTTATCAATCATTGCCATTATAACTTGTGCCAATGTCTTGGCCATTGTGCCCACTGTAACCTTCATAAAATTCATGTACAAGTCTAATGCTCGGCCCCTAAGGGTCATCGCTAACTATCCCATCTTTATAGCGTCGTCCTGAACCTACTTTATAGTCTAGATGCCTTTGCATATGAACCAATACTGTAAGGGATCCTTGGTCCCATTCCCCTGGAATGTGGGCATCTTTGCCTCATCTGCCATCCTAACATTTCTAGTATTGTTGTTTACTGAAGCGCTACTCTTGCAGCTGCACGTGGAGAAACTCCGTGAATAGTTTGGATTTCTTCCTATAAAATTTGGAGTAGTGTGTGGGGTCGAAGGTACATGGTAACTTACAATCTGACCTTCTTCTGCCTCTGGGGTAGCCTGGTCGACGTCTCCTTCGCAATAAGGTTGCTTCCTCCCTTGTGTTTTTGTTCCGCAGTTCTCTGTTTCGGGCCTCTTAGGATACTCTCTCTCAGTCCTCCTCTTTTTCTCAGGACACGAGAATATTGCTCCACTCCTCAAGAGACCACACTCTTCATCAACTTCCCTTTCAAACTCGTCATCGCTCATGAACATCCACCACATATTTCCGTCAGACTCACATTCATGCGATACCTTCACCCTCGCACACCGATTCTTCTACTCATCAGAAGACATCCTCAATATTCCTTTTTCGCAGACAAGCATTTTAATCCATAGTGTTAACAATGACAAGAATCTTCCTCTTGCCCCGCTGAAAAAAAAAAAATTCGGTGACGTTGTCTGACTTGATAGTATCTACTGCGAACTCAGTTATGTACCCTTCAAGGATACTGTCTACTCAAAAATCAACAGCTTATGATACCTTGTTATTGACCTGCTTCAGCTGTTGCACCAACTACGGGGTCCGACAATCATATTCAGTCTTCTGGAAGTGGTTCTTGCATAATGTCATTGTGTTAGCCACTCATGCAATAACACCGACAATTCACAGAAAAAGATTTCATTTATATCTAAATAAACGTATCTTTCTAACCAATAGGTTGCTGTCTGTTTAGGATCTCACTTCTTACTTTCTGTGAATTCTTCCACCTTCTTATTGAACCACTCTTGGATCTTTGGTTTTGTTGGCTGCCACAAAATATCCTCTTTTCTTCTTCCTTAGGGTCCCGACAACGGAACCATTTGTTGACGCAGATTCTATCAATAGGGGTTCACTCTGCATTGTTGCCAACAAACTATCAACCCAAACTCTCTTATACACTGGCCCGGAAAGGTGTAACCCTTCCTAGCAACACTTGCATAGCAAGTGCAACCTCACCCGAGGTGGATAAGAGGGATGCTGGAACCAAGTTTCCGTAGTTTTGTAGAGGATACACACACATTACCTTCGCACTAACCATAGATTGTAACATTCATAACATACCATTAACTAGTCATTCACATCTTAAATCATTCATAGTTTCTAACACATACATTTAGAACATATTCAATGACATATTCTCATTAATCAATAGAAAACATTCACATAGCCCATTATTCATCATCGCATCATTGTACAGAAACAGAATTCATATCATAACTGAACATCTCCATTCATTCATCAAAACCTGCAGAATAAACCTCGCAGAAACTATCAAGACATCATATTGTGGATACAGAACAAACCCAAAAGATAGGATTAATCCCCCAAAACTCCGATGTCCTTACGCTTACAATCCTACTCTATTTATATTCTTTTATTCTATTACAAAATTGTCCACATGACCGACGTGACTAATCTAACAAATCTTATGCTTCTGCAAATGCTGCGAAAGGTCCTTTTTCTGCGGAATGACCCTTTCGCTCCTGTCGGCTTCCGCACTTCCTGCGGATCTATCCCGTGCCAACAGCTGACCAATACACTATAGATCCATGGAACGAAACTCAAAACTAGACATATCTACTAAATATACACTATAGATCTATGTCATATTGACTCAAGACTGAGCATAGCCACCATACATACACTCTGGATCTATGAAATGACACATATGCTCCATTGCAACTTGGGGAAGGTGGATAATACAAGTATGTGCCTAAAAGAAACCCGAGGTCTTCATCCTGAACCCCGAAAGAAACAATTATATCCATGTGAATAAATGTTTTGGTGTCGAACATGGTATAAATCACTTGATTATCGGTCATTAAGATATAGAGTTAACAAGTGTGAAGGAAATCACCATTGATTTCAATGATTCCCAAGGTATCCTAGTACATTCCCCCGAATGTGAATCAATGAGTTGACATCGAACATTTAGTGGAATATTTCAATCAAAGGCCAACGATGTAAGCCTATTCCTGAAAGCAAGGTAACCTGCCATTGAGGCATGCGGTCCTAAGGTACTTAACTAGTTTCTAGGTCTAATACTTGGATGCTATATTGAAGTTGACAAGGATAGATCCATTGAAGGAGGGCCATGATGTTTCTCCCATCATCGACAGGAAATAGGATCAAATATTTTTATGGAGTAGATTGGATTGAGAAGTGACTTCGGGACTAACTCAGGTGTAACCAACCTAAAGGAAGGTAAGATGACTAAAAAAGGTTGACTCAAGTGATAGAATTCCCTCGAACATTTAATGGCACGACAAATAACTTGGCAGCATTGACTCAATGATGCGGAAACCAAGACATAACACAACAAATGATTGATGCATTCTTCAGATGACCCAAAGGAGTAGAATAACTAATAGAAGTTGTATGAATCGAGAACATGATGATTACCCAACTATTTAAATGAAATGCAAACAGGTGCCATGCTCAAGGGTGACAACAAGCTGCCATTATTACATATGTAAATACATTATCTTTCCTTTAATTTCCCCATCATGATTGATGAGTGCCTCTTTGCTTTTTTATGAGCTGGAAGAGGGTAATAAATACTCATTATAACTCATCATTTGGATGAATCCAATCTCACATATTTTATGAACCTGAGAAAGGAGGGTTCACTCCCAAAAAGGGTCCTTTAGTCTTAAATTTTAACAAGTCCAAAGAAGATAAAATCGGTGTAGTTTCATGTTTAGAGAGTCTAAAAGGACTAAAGAAGACTCTAGGGTGAACATTTTTGTAAATTTAGTCCCCAAGGTACAAAAAAGTATAAAATAATACCTAGAAAAATTCTTCGTGTCATATGTTGACTAGAGTATTCCTTTTTCATAAATAGTCCAACCTGTCCAAAAAAGGGGTAAACTATCACAACAAAAACGACATTTCTAATACTTTTACAAGCGTGAAAGAATCAAGTTCACTTGGTTATCGTTTCCTATTTTGGGTGTCTGAAAAGAGCTTAAAGACAACTTCAGGGAGGTTCCTTTTTCATAAAAAATTTATGAGCTTGAAAAAGCGATAAAAGTGTACTTGAAAACTTTTTACCTAGTTTTTAACGAGCACGGCCATGGTATCAAAATCACTCGAAAGTTTTTTCATATTTGATAAGGTGCATGAAAAAATAAAAAATGAACTCTACCATAGTCACTTATTACTAAATTTTACTTGTGATATCCACAATAAGTGTTAGAACCTTGTTTGACTCAAAACATTAATGAAATATAACCAAACTGGTAAAAACAGTTTAAAATAATGAAATAAAATCTTAAAGTATTCTATTCCAAATGAATAAAAGGGGTAAAAGGTTAAAAACTTTCACCATTGTGTTTTTACCAATTTTTTGTGAGTAAAAAACCCTTTCTGGTTCAAACTCGTTGTGGATATTTTGCGAGCATCAAGCATCCATTCTTCATTTCGTCAAATCCAAGTAACTACTCTCTCTTTGTTCTTCATTTTCATGGTCAATTTTTAAGTTTTTATGTCGGACTTAGTCTGTTTTAGGGTCATTTTTTAAAGGGTAAAAGTGTGACCTTGGTGATGCACTTCTCCCTTTTGGGAAGTGTGTCAACTAGTAGTGATACACATTCCAAAAGGAAAGAGTGTGTCACTGATGCCCTGTATTCACAGGTGGGGTGAGTTAGTAGCATAGCGAACCAAAAAATAAAAAATAAAGCAAATAATCAGGGTTTTCTTGTTATGAATCTCTTCTAATACCTTTTTAATTGTTGTTTATGTATATTCCATCCAGACAAATGGTGGAATGGAAGGAGAGAGAGCACGAATTGGAAGATGCTCACGAATCCAATGACCCTAACGTTGTAATGGCTCTGAGAGAGTGTGGAATTTTAAAGTTATTTCTAGTTCCACGAATGAGAACTCAAGTTCATCAATTATAGCATTTGATCTGAATGCTGGACCCCGAACAACAATATTTTCAATTCAGGACCCATATCCTTACTTTGGAGATAGAGGACATATATTTCCTTATGGGGTTTCCGATACAAGGAGCTCCTATTGCACTTTCTAGACCTAGAGGTGGTGATATGACCACTTAGTCTCTAATTGAACATTATTGCACTCCTAAGACTCAAATGCTAGGTGATAAAATTCCCATCAAACATGTAGAAGATCGTCCTTTAAGGATTGTTTTGTTTACCATTGAGAGGGTAGTAGGGCCACTCATCAAGCTACGAGGGCTCATATGCTTTATGCAGTAGAGTGCATGGCTCCCACAATGTTCAACTGGTGTGAGGGTCTTTTAGGAAACCTGAAAGAGAAATTGAAAAAATGTAAAAGAGGAGAGATGAAACAATTCGTCTATGGATCAATTGTGGTATCCTTCTTCCTAGAGAGGGTTCCTCTCCTTCATTCGCAGATAGAGATTATTGATATTGAGCCACGATATTCACATATGCTGAGGTTGGTTGAGGTGATGGCTCATAATGGCGGTGGAAAACCTATAATTACTTACGGGCCTGCATTTTTTAGATGGCTGCGTAGTCAACTACTCATGATTGAAGACTATGCATATCCATGCGCGGATTTCCGAAGAGATCCAGATCTAGCACTCCGAGAGGGAGAGCAATGGGGTGATCTAGGTAAAAGGAATTTCCTTTTCCTTTTAAATTTTTATATACTTTATAATATTTCATTTGTTTGTTGTACTGAGACCTTATACTTTGCTATATATATATTGGGCCTTCGAGGCCAGCTGGCTCATTGCCTATTGAAAGGAGAGGAGTAGGAAGAGAAATAACAACCATTGATCAAGAGGTGGTAGAGGAGCTCTAGGAGATCGAGAAGAACCTATAGAGACTGACTGTGGATATTCCTGACATATCTAGAGATGACTTGCCATGGCATTATCAATGCCATACAACTAGAGTTTCCAGTCGCTTTGGTCGACTACTTGGTCGGGTGGCAAGGGCCATCATGTGTCATCATGAGCACCATTAGTAGTAGTATTATTTGTATGTAGCGATGTACTCAAAGACATGAGCTTCAAATTTTGTTGCCATGATATACTAAAACCTATGAGCTTCAGATTTTTGTCTCAGTACCTTTTTATAAAGCCCTTTTTGTGCTTGATATAAAATAAATTCTAGCGATTTTACATACAATGTGCCTATGGTGGATGTCGATCTCATGTAGGCTACTTATTTACATATGAATGATTTACATGTTATGCTTATTTATACATTTTATTAATGAAATGCTTAAGAATCTGCAATATACCAATCTAAGATAAAATAAGCCAATGAATCGGCAACCATATTCATGTTCCTTGGGATATGTTGGTATTGAGTAAACTCAAATGATCTTTCTGAGAGGCATACTCATCAAAAAATATGAAGTAGTGTAGGATCACGAATGGTGTAGACTTGGATCAAATGAAAGACCACACGCTGACAATCCAAATGGACGATAATGTGGTCCACACCATGGGAGGAAGCATCAGTTAACAATCCAATCACCTCATGATACTCGGTGGTAGTATTAGATGCAAATCCTAGGAAAAATCCGTCTGAGCTTATAAGTTCATCGACAGGGGAATAAAGTACCCAGGCTACTGAAGGGAGGTTTTGGGTGTGCCGACTAGTACCGTCTGCGAATCTGGAATAGGTTGTCATCTACACATTCAAGTAGAACATGGTATAAGTAGTCATAGGTGAAATGAGACCCTAACACACAAAACGAAAAAACTCCACACCATATCAAACACACATTATATACAAAATGTAAAATGCACTTATGTAGGATTGTCCTAAGCATAGTACCTTTTAAGATAGATCCCATTTGTAGGCTCTCCCGGAGGTATCCCATCGCAATCAACTAACTCATAGGCCCCTTTCTCTAAGACACATTTCATGATGTATGGCCCATGTCACATGGACTCAAACTTGCATTCCCCAGTTTATCGTGCATTTGATCATATGTCAAGACCAAATCATCCTCATTGAAAATGCGGGGTTTGAATGATTTGTCGTACTAGGATTTGAAGCACTTTTTATGTGTTTCGTTGGCAAGGGAAGCATCATGATGAGTCTCGTTGAGTTTGGCTAAGTACAAAAATATTTCTTCCTTGGTTGTAGTGTTCGGTAGGAGTTCAACAACTAGTTTCAGAGACAGAATATAGAGACTAACTGTGGATATTCCTGACATATCTAGAGATGACTTGCCATGGCATTATCAATGCCATACAACTAGAGTTTCCAGTCGCTTTGGTCGACTACTTGGTCGGGTGGCAAGGGCCATCAAGTGTTATCATGAGCACCATTGGTAGTAGTATTATTTGTATGTAGCGATGTACTCAAAGCCATGAGCTTCAAATTTTGTCACCATGATATACTGAAAGCTATGAGCTTCATATTTTTGTCTCAGTACCTTTTTATAAAACCTTTTTTGTGCTTAATATAAAAGCAATTGTAGCGATTTTACATACAATGTGCCTATGGTGGATGTGGATCTCATGTAGGCTGCTTATTTACATATGAATGATTTACATGTTATGCTTATTTATACATTTTATTGATGAAATGCTTAAGAATGTGCAATATACCAATCTAAGATAAAATTAGCCACTGAATCGGCAACCATATTCATGTTCCTTGGGATATGTTGGTATTGAATAAACTCAAATGATCTTTCTGAGAGGCGTACTCATAAAAAAAGATGAAGTAGTGTAGGCTCACGAATGGTGTAGACTTGGATGAAATGAAAGACCATTCGCTGAGAATCCAAATGGACGATAATGTGGTCCACAACATGGGAGGAAGCATCAATTAACAATCCAATCACTGCATGACACTCGCCGGTAGTATTAGATGTAGATCCTAGGAGAAATCTGTCTAAGCTTATAAGTTCATCGACAGGGGAATAAAGTACCCAGGCTACCGAAGGGAGGTTTCGGTTGTGCCGACTAGTACCATATGCAAATTTGGAATAGGTTTTCATCTACGCATTCAAGTAGAACATGGTATAAGCATTCATAGGGGAAATGAGACCCTAACACACAAAAGGAAAAAACTCCACACCATATCAAACACATATTATATACAAAATGTAAAACGCACTTATGTAGGATTGTCCTAAGCATAGTACCTTTTAAGGTAGAGCCCATTTGTAGGCTCTCCTAGAGGTATTCCATCGCAATCAACTAACTCATAGGCCCCTTTCTCTAAGACACGTTTCATGATGTAGGGCCCAGGTCACATGGACTCAAACTTGCATTCCCCCAGTTTTATGTCAGGACCAAATCAACCTCATTGAAAATGCATGGTTTGACTGATTTGTCGTACCAGGTTTTGAAGTGCTTTTTATGTGTTTCGTTGGCAAGGGAAGCATCATGATGAGTCTCATTGAGTTTGGCTAAGTACAAAAATATCTCTTCCTTGGTTTGATCTGGATCTTAGGAGATGAGAAGCGGAATGCTTGAATGCCGAGAGAGGAGGAGATTAAGCATGCAAATCTGTCATAAAATTCACATAAAAACCCTAATATTGCATAAGAATAAGCATGAACAAAAACATATGAAGTGAATGGGAGGTGAGGTTCAAAGAGGAGCCCCACCTCTTAAACTAATTACCAATAAGTCACTCAGATCTAATTAATCTCACAATGAACAACAGAAAATAGGAGAGAAACCAAATGAATAACTTGTTATTATGAGAAGGCTTGCTAGGCCTTTATATAGCATTATTACAATGTGTCTTGAGATCATACCATGGGCCAAAACTATGTGCTACCAAATACCATGGATGAGAGAGGGTGGCCTCTCAATTTAATACTTTTATGGCTTATACATTCGAATTTAGACCATATGCCCCCTAAAATTCGGATCATTCCTCCCCCCTTAGAAAATGATGGTCCCCGTCATTTCATGCTAGAAAGAGACCCATGATTACAATGTGCCAGTTACCAATGAAGAGAAGGGTTTTGTGTGGTTGACCCATAACCGTGGGTTTTGCGAGGTTGACCCATAACCGTGGGTTTTTCAAGGGTGACTCATAACCATGATGGCAATGACAAGCTTGATTCCAATGAAGAGAAGATTTTTGTGTGGTTGACTCAAAACCATGGGTTTTGTGTGGTTGACCCATAACCGTGGGTTTTATGTGGTTGACCCATAACCATGGTGGCAATGACAAGCTTGTTTCCACTGAAGAGAAGGGTTTTGTGTGGTTAACCCATAACCGTAGGTTTTGTGTGGTTGACCCACAACCATGATTACAATACATAACTATGGGTTTTGTGTGGTTAACCCATAACCATGGGTTTTGTGTGGTTGACCCATAACCGTGATTACATTAAGATTTTTAAAAAAAATCGAAAATTCATGATCTTTGGTGCAGTTGATGTCTTGCTACAAATTCATTCATAGCTTCTGATGCATGTATTGAAATTGAATTCTATTGAAGACCCATTTGAGATCTCGAAGAGACGTTTCCATTCATATAACATACTTGCTCTGGGGTGGCCCAAAGATTGAGAAAATGTTTGTTGAAGTTTAAGAGATGCGCGCACACTATTTTGCAGACATATGTTGCTTCAATCAATGATATCTCTGAAACTAGAAAACCAAATGGAAAACCACGAAATACCCATTTTAGCTGACGGAAAGAGCTTTCGAATGAGCTATGGTAGAGCCTCAAAGACATTTTGTGGAGTTTGCAGCACTTGTTTAAATTTGTTGTACGTCCGGCCGCATTGTGTACAAATATGTACTACTTCAAACAAATATATCTCACAAACCGGAAAACGAAATGAAATTCCGTGAAATACCCATTTTAGATGACGGAAAGAGATTTCCAATGAGGTATGGAAGAGCCTTTGAGACATTCTGTGGAGTCTGTAGCACTTGTTTAAAGTTGTTGTACGTCCGGTCGCATTATGCACAATCACTTGCTACTTCAAACAAACATATCTTACAAACCGGGAAACGAAAGGAAATTCCGTGAAATACCCATTTGATCTGACGGAAATACCTTTCTGATGAGCTATGGTGGAGCCTCTAAAACGTCCTGTGAAGCCCATGGCACCTGTTCAAAGTTTGCTGAATGTGAGAGTGTTGAGTATAGAGATGCCAAGGGTTTGTAGAGAAGCATGGGTTGTTGTAGAGGTTGTGGAACCTCCGTTGAACCCGCATAATGCTTCAAAATCTTGTCCCGATGGAGAGCGTACCCACTTTGATACCACTGATATGGATCTTGGGAGCTAAGAAGCAGAATGCTTGAGTGCCGAGAGAGGAGGAGATTAAGCATGCAAATCTGTCATAAAATTCACATGAAAACCCTAATATTGCATAAGAATAAGCATGAACAAAAACATATGAAGTGAATGGGAGGTGAGGTTCAAAGAGGAGCCTCACCTCTTAAACTAATTACCAATAAGTCACTCAGATCTAATTAATCTCACAATGAACAACAGAAAATAGGAGAGAAACCAAATGAATAACTTGTTATTATGAGAAGGCTTGCTAGGCCTTTATATAGCATTATTACAATGTGTCTTGAGACCATACCATGGGCCAAAACTATGTGCTACCAAATACCATGGATGAGAGAGGGTGGCCTCTCAATTTAATACTTTTATGGCTTATACATTCGAATTTAGACCATATGCCCCCTAAAATTCGGATCATGGTTGTAGTGTTCGGTAGGAGTTCAACAACTAGTTTCAGAGACAGGATATCACACTCAATAGGTAATACTGACTCTAGACCATATACCAATTGGAAAGGTGTGAATCTAGTAGCGGTTTTCACGGAGGTCCTATATGCCCACATAGATGAAAAGATCATTAGATGCCAGTTTTACTTGTGGCCCCCTACCATGCACGGTATCATGGTTTTCAAAACCTTATTTATGGCCTCTACTTTTCCATTTGCTTGAGGGTAGTAGGGGGTTGACCAGTTGTGCATGAGATTTATTTGATGGTATATCTGGTGCCACCATACCGCCACTATCCACTGATTCTGGTGCATATGTATCTCTGGGTTCATCAGCATGTGCGGGCTCTTTGGTGACGTTGTAACGCTCTATTTTTGGTATCGCAGTCCTTTCAACTATTTTTCCCCGGATTGCTTGTGGCACAGGGTGGATTGAGGGATTTTCATCTAAGAACGAGAACTATTGGTTGAATCCAATGGTAAGCTGCTCCCAAGAGGTCCTCCTAGGTCGTAGATCTGCTGCAATATACTAGTTCCGCGATTCCTCATCCAACGTGTGTACGAATGCATGTACCCACTCCTGTCGTGCTCTCGATCCCCATTGATGTTGGAAGGTATTCAGATGCTCTTCCGGGTCCCCTCATCCATCATATCGTATATGATCATCTTTCTCAGCTTTGACGAACTGAACCTCCATGAGGAATCGGCATAGTGGCCAAGATGCGACGTTCGATCTATCCGCTACCCTCCATTCCACAGGAGTAGCCTTCAGGGCTTCCTCCAGGTCCAATAGATGTTGTGGATCTGCCACGTTTTCCTCGAATTCAGTGAGAAATGTGCTCAAGTTTGATGATCCCTCATAGGTAGGCAACATATACTCTTTTGTGGTTACCATTCGCAGGGACTATGTTATCCGTGCACATCTTCGAAAAGACAATTCATGCAACCGGTTCTGCCAATTATCAACGACTTCATCTGAATCGGAGGATGTTGAGCTGTCACTTTGCCATTCTAATTCTCCATTTGTGGTGGGATTAACATAATCTTCAGAGATGTTATACAAATTGTCCCATCCTTTCGTAAACGCGTCTCCTGATTGCTCCATATAGCGTAGCCCTTCCGCAGGATCCAATGGTGCAATGAATCTTATTTCCTCATTCTCGAATGACATTATCCTTTTCTTAAAGTTTATGATTGCTTGATTTTCCATGGCCTAATCTATCCCCAGAAGTACCGGATAGGGATTGGTGTTATCCACAATCTCAATGACATTGAAATCTGCATACATTCTAAGCCCTTCAATTTCAACCGGAAGTTGACATACCTCAACGAGTGGGGTGACCTTGCTTTGGTTCGCCAGTCGCAGCTGTACTGGTGACTAGGTCATCCACGGATTTCCCATCGTATCCCATGTCTGTTTAGTCAGGATATTCACATCTAAACCCAAATCTAGAATGATGGGGTCAAGATCAAATTCTCTGATTTGTGCTGACATCTGCATCTCCCTGCATGTCTTTCTTTTATGTATGTGATTAACTCTCTATTGCAGTCATGCACCTCCTCGTTGTCGCAATATGCTAGCTATTTCTTCCAATGCATCTGGGTCTTTGGCCAAATCAAGGAAACTTTCCAAGAAGGCATTTAGAGTGTTTTCCTTCCTTCATGACTTCATCGAGTCGAACGTTGGTGGCATGTCGTAGATTTATTCTTCGAGAGGTAGCTTCCTCCTATTCCTCATTGCCTCCTATGCTCTTAAAAAGACATCCTTTTCAGCTTCAACATCGAAGGTGACCTGCTTTTGTTGTGTTTGTGTTGGTCTACCATCGGTGTGTGACCTATTGCCACCTATTGCTGCCCCTCCTCTTGTCACTATTCCAACTGTCGCATGGCTACTCCTGGCTTCTGTCGATATCCTCTGCACAGTTGATGGCGCATTCTGATTATTTTTGTTCTGGTTCTGTGGTGGATGCTTACTTTTCCATTTTGCGATAAGCTAGGAGTAGTCCTCTACACTATGATCTACAACACTTTAGTATGTACACTGTGGCTCTAGATTTCGACAGTCTCTTTGGTAGTGCCCCTGCTGTCCGCAACTGTAACAGATGATTGGACCTCTCCCTCATCTAGTAGATCCTCCATGTCACATACCGACACCTCGACCTCCACAGAATCCTCCCCTGAAACCTTGGCATGGCGGCCCATATTGTTGATACTATGGTTGCTCGTACTTCGACTGCTGATACTATTGTTGCGCATACTGCGGCTGGCCATACTGTTATTTCCCATACCACGGTGGTGGGTACTGCAGATGCCCATACTACGGGTGCTTGTATTTCCCCTCGTCATATTGTGACGGCTAACTATACTGCGATTGCTGTTGTACTACCAACAGTTCTTGCCCCTTCATAAAATACGTGTCATCTGTTTGATCTTGTAGCAAGTCATAGGCCCTGCAGTACTTTTCATCATGGCCAACCGATTGGAAAAACTTGCAGTATAATTTTGTTTCCTTCGATGACATCTTTTGCAGATATACACACTCCTCCGGTTGATGCCCTTTGGTTTGACAGATAGTACACCATGGCATGCGTCCTTGACGAAGGGGGTTTGGCGCCCATGACTGTGAATACTCATGAAATTCTGGGAAATTGTCCTTATGGTGCCCCTCACTTCGGCATCTGGTACACCATATATCTCCACGGGTCTCCTTGGCCTTCCTGATATCCTCCAATTGAAGTGTTAAGTTGGCCAACAGTGCCTGAACTTTGTCCATTCCCATCCCTGTTTCGCCAATTGGTGAAGCCTCCATCTTCATCGCGATTTCGAATGCTTTTGCGTGTGTTGCAACCTTTTGTTGCATCAGTGGTCTGTGGATATGCGGTATCAGGCCTGCGATGAACCATTCTTTGTGTTGCAACTCATTTATTGGAAAAATCACCTTCACGATCAACGTGTTGTACCGCTGATCAAACTCCCACACTGATTCATTCGGGAATTGCTTAATCTCCTTCAGATCAGTGACACACTGTGACTTAGATTTTTGTTTTTTGAATTCATCAATCATCGCCATTCTAACTTGTGCCAATGTCTTGGCCATTGTGCCCACTGGAACCTTCATAAAATTCATGTACAAGTCTAACGCACGGCCCCTAAGGGTCATCACTAACTGTCCCATCTTTATAGCGTCATCCTGAACCTACTTTATAGTCCAGATTGCTTCGCATATGAAGCAATACTGTTCGAGATCCTCGGTCCCGTTCCCTTGGAATGTGGGCATCTTTGCCTCGTCTGCCATCCTAACATTGCTAGTATTGTTGTTTACCGAAGCGCTACTCTTGCCACTGCACATGGAGAAACACCGTGAATAGTTTGGATTTCTTCTTATAAAATTTGGAGTAGTGTGCGGGGTCGAAGGTACATGGTAACTTACGATCTAACCTTCTTCTGCCTCTGGGGTATCCTGGTGGATGTATCCTTCGCAATAAGGTCGCTTCATCCCTTGTGGCCCTGTTCCGCAATTCTATGTTCCGATCCTCTTAGGATACTCTCTCTCAGTACTCCTCTTTTTCTCAAGACACCGGAATATTGCTCCACTCCTCAAGAGATCACACTCTTCGTCAACTTCCCTTTCAAACTCGTCATCGCTCATGTCCATCTACCACATCTTTTCGTCAGACTCACATTCACGCGATACCTTCACCCTCGCACATCGATTATTCTACTCATCAGAAGACATCCTCAATATTCCTTTTTCACAGACAAGAATTTTAATCCATAGTTTTAACAATGATAAGAATATTCCTCTTGGCCCCCTAAAAAACTTTCTTTCGGCATCATTGTCTGACTTCATAGTATCTACTACGAACTCAGTTATGTACCCTTCAAGGATACTGTCTACTAAAAAATCAACAGCTAGTTATACCTTGTTATTGACCTGCTTTAGCTGTTGCACCAACTACGGGGTCCGACAATCATGTTCAGTGTTATAGAAGTGGTTCTTACATAATGTCATTGTGCTAGCCACTCATGCAATAACACCAGGAATTCACAGAAAAAGATTTCATGAATATCTGAATAAACGTATCTTTCTAACCAATTGGTTGCTGTCTATTTAGGATCTCGCTTCTTACTTTCTGTGAATTCTTCCGCCTTCTTACTGAACAACTCTTGGATCTTTGGTTTTGTCGGGTGCCACAACATATCCTCTTTTCTTCTTCCTTAGGGTCCCGACAATGGAACCATTTGTTGACATAGAGTCTATTGACAAGGGTTCACTCCGCACTATCGCCAACAAACTATCAACCCAAACTCTTTTATACAATGGCTCAGAAAGGTGTAACCCTTCCCAGCAACACTTGCAGAGCAAGTGCAACCTCACCCGAGGTGGATAAGAGGGCTGCTGGAACCAAGTTTCCGCAGTTGTGTAGAGGATACACACACATTACCTTTGCACTAACCATATATTATAACATTTTATAACATTCATAACGTACCATTAACTAGTCATTCACATCTTAAATCATTCATAGTTTCTAACACATACATCTAGAACATATTCAATGACATATTCGCATTAATCAATAGAAAACATTCACATATCCCATTATTCATCATCGCATCATTGTACAGAAACATAATTCATATCATAACCGAACATCTCCATTCATTCATCAAAACCTGCAGAATAAACCTCGTAGAAACTGTCAAGACATCATATCACGGATACAGAACGAACCCAAAAGATAGGATTAATCCCCAAAAACTCCGATGCCCTTAGGCTTACAATCCTACTCTATTTATATTCTTCTATTCTATTACAAAATGGTCAACATGACTGACGTGACTAATATAACAAATCTTATGCTTCCGCAAAAGCCGTGAAAGGTCCTTTTTTTGCGAAATGACCCTTTCACACCTTTCGGCTTCTGCACTTCCTGCAGATCTATCCCGTGCCAATAGCTGACCAATACCATGCAGATCCATGGAACGAAACTCAAAACTAGATATAGCTACTAAATATACACTATAGATCTATGTCATAATGACTCAAGACTGAGCAGAGCCACCATACATACACTATGGATCTATTAAATGACACATATTCTCCATTGCAACTTGGGGAAGGTGGTTAATACAAGTATGTGCCAAAAAGAAAATTGGGATCTTCATCCCGAACCCAAAAAGGTGCAATTATATCCATGTGAATAAATGTCTTGGTGTCGAACATGGTATAAATCACTTGATTATCGGTCATTAAGATATAGCGTTAACAAGTGAAGGAAATCACCATTGATTTCAATGATTCCCAAGGTATCCTATTCCCCCGAATGTGAATCAATGAGTTGAGATAAAAAATTTAGTGGAAGATTTCAACCAGAGGCCAATGATGTAAGCCTATTGCTGAAACCAAGGTAACCTACCGTTGAGGTATGCAGTCCCAAGGTACTTAACTAGTTTTTAGGTCTAATACTTGGATGCTATGTTGAAGTTGACAAGAATAGATCCATCGAAGGAGGGCCATGATGTTTCTCCCATCATCGACAGGAAATAGGATCAAATATTTTTATGGAGTATATCAGACTAAGAAGTGACTTCGAGACTATGTCAGATGTAACCGACACAAAGGAAGGTAAGATGACTAAAAAGGTTGACTCAAGTGAAATAATTCCCTCAAACATTTAATGGCACGACAAACAACTTGGCAGCATTGACTCAATGAGGCAGAAACCAAGACATAACACAACAAATGATTGATGCATTTTTCAGATGACCCAAAGGAGCAAAATAAATAATAGAAGTTGTATGAATTGAGAACATGATGATCACCCAACTATTTAAATGAAATGCAAATAGGTGCCATGCTCAAGGGTGACAACAAGTTGCCATTAATACATATGTAAATACATTATCTTTCCTTTAATTTCCCCATCATGATTGATGAGTGCCTATTTGCTTTTTTATGAGCTGGAAGAGGGTAATAAATACTCATTATAACTCATCTTTTGGATGAATCCAATCTCACATATTTTACGAACCTGAGAAAGGAGGGGTTCACTCCCAAAAAGGGTCCTTCAGTCTTAAATTTTAACATGTCCAAAGAAGGTTAAATCAGTGTAGTTTCATGTTTAGAGAGTCTAAAAGGACTAAAGAAGACTCTAGGGTGAACATATTTGTAAATTTAGTCCCCAAGGTCCGAAAAAGTATAAAATAATACCTAGAAGAATTCTTCTTGTCATATGTTGACTAGAGTATTCCTTTTTCATAAATAGACCAACCTGTCCAAAAAAGGGGTAAACTATCACAAGAAAAACGACATTTCTAATACTTTTACAAGCGTGAACGAATCAAGTTCACTTGGTTATCTTTTCCTATTTTGGGAGTTTGAAAAGAGCTTAAAGACAACTTTGGGGAGGTTCATTTTTCGTAAAAGTATTACAAGCCCAAAAAAGCGATAAAAGTGTACTTGACAACGTTTTACTTAGTTTTTAACAAGCACGGGCATGGTATCAAAAGCACTCGAAAGTTCTTTCATATTTGATAAGGAGCATGAAAAAATAAAAAATGAACTCCACCATAGTCAATTGTTATTAAATTTTACTTGTGATATCCACAATAAGTGTTAGAACCTTGTTTGACTCAAAACATTAATGAAATATAACCAAACTGGTAAAAACAATTTAAAATAATGAAATAAAATCTTAAAATATTCTATTCCAAATGAATAAAAGGGGTAAAAGGTAAAAAACTTTCACCATTGTGTTTTTACCAATTTTGTGTGAGTAAAAAACCATTCTGGTTCAAACTCGTTGTGGATATTTTGCGAGCATCAATCATCCATTCTTCATTTTGTCAAATCCAAGTAACTACTCTCTCTTTGCTCTTCATTTTCATGGTCAATTTTTAAGTTTTCATGTCGGACTTCGTCTGTTTTAGGGTCATTATTTAAAGGGTAAAAGTGTGACCTTGGTGATGCACTTCTCCCTTTTGGGAAGTGTGTCAACTAGTAGTGACACACATTCCAAAAGGAAAGAGTGTGTCACTGATGCTTGTATTCACAGGCAGGGTGCGTTAGTAGCATAGAGAACCAAAAAATAAAAAAATAAAGCAAATAATCAGGGTTTTCTTGTTATGAATCTCTTCTAATACCTTTTTAATTGTTGTTTATTCATATTCCATCCAAAAAAATGGTGCAATGGAAGGAGAGAGAGCACGAATTGGAAGATGCTCAAGAATCCAATGACCCTAACGTTGTAATGGCTCTGAGAGAGTGTGGAATTTTAAAGTTATTTCTAGTTCTAGGAATGAGAGCCCATGTTCATCAATTATACCATTTGATCTGGATGTTGGACCCCAAACAACAATATTTTCAATTCAAAACCCATATCCTTACTTTGGAGGTAGAGGACATATATTTCCTTACGGGGTTTCCGATACAATGAGCTACTATTGCACTTTCTAGACCTAGAGGTGGTGATATTACCACTTAGGCTGTAATTGAACATTATTGCACTCCTGAGACCCAAATGCTAGGTGGGAAAATTCCCATCAAACATGTACGAGATTGTCCTTTAAGGATTGTTTTGTTTACCATTGAGAGGGTAGCAGGTAGTAGGGCCACTCATCAAGCTAAGAGGGCTCAAATGCTTTATGCAATAGAGTGCATGGCTCCCACAATGTTCAACTGGCGTGAGGGTCTTTTAGGAAACCTGAAAGAGAAATTGAAAAAATGTAAAAGAGGAGAGATGAAACAATTCGTCTATGGATCAATTGAGGTATCCTTCTTCCTAGAGAGGGTTCCTCTCCTTCGTTCGCAGATAGAGATTACTGATATTGAGCCACGATATTCACGTATGTTGAGGTTGGTTGAGGTGATGGCTCGTAATGGTGGTGGAAAACCTATAATTACTTACGGGCCTGCATTTTTTAGATGGTTTCATAGTCAACCACTCATGATTGAAGACTATGCATATGCATGCGTGGATTTTTGAGGAGATCCAGATCTAGCACTCCCAGAGGGAGAGCAATGGGGTGATCTAGGTAAAAGGAATTTCCTTTTCCTTTTAAATTTTTATATATTTTATAATATTTCATTTGTTTATTGTACTGAGACCTTATACTTTGCTATATATATATTGGGCCTTCGAGGCCAGCTGGATCATTGCCTATTGAAAGGAGAGGAGTAGGAAGAGAAATAACAACTATTGATCAAGAGGCGGTAGAGGAGCTCGAGGAGATCGAGGAGAACCTATAGAGACTGACTGTGGATATTCCTGACATATCTAGAGATGACTTGCCATGGCATTATCAATGCCATACAACTAGAGTTTCTAGTCGCTTTGGTCGACTGCTTGGTCGGGTGGCAAGGGCCATCATGTGTTATCATGAGCACCATTAGCAGTAGTATTATTTGTATGTAGCGATGTACTCAAAGCCATGAGCTTCAAATTTTGTTGCCATGATATACTGAAACCTATGAGCTTCAGATTTTTGTCTCAGTACCTTTTTATAAAACCCTTTTTGTGCTTAATATAAAAGAAATTCTAGCGATTTTACATACAATGTGCCTATGGTGGATGTGGATCTCATGTAGGCTACTTATTTACAAATGAATGATTTACATGTTATGCTTATTTATACATTTTATTGATGAAATGCTTAAGAATGTGCAATATACCAATCTAAGATAAAATAAGACAATGAATCGGCAACCATATTCATGTTCCTTGGGATATGTTGGTATTGAATAAACTCAAATGATCTTTCCGAGAGGCGTACTCATAAAAAAAGACGAAGTAGTGTAGGATCACGAATGGTGTAGACTTGGATCAAATGAACGACCACACGCTGAGAATCCAAATGGACAATAATCTGGTCCACACCATGGGAGGAAGCATCAGTTAACAATCCAGTCACCTCATGATACTCGGTGGTAGTATTAGATGCAGATCCTAGGAAAAATCCATCTGAGCTTATAAGTTCATCGACAGGGGAATAAAGTACCCAAGCTGCCGAAGGGAGGTTTCGGGTGTGCCGACTAGTAGCGTTTGCGAATCTGGAATAGGTTGTCATCTACGCATTCAAGTAGAACATGGTATAAGCAGTCATAGGTGAAATGAGACCCTAACACACAAAAGGAAAAAACTCCACACCATATCAAAGACACATTATATACAAAATGTAAAACGCACTTATGTAGGATTGTCCTAAGCATAGTACCTTTTAAGATAGAGCCCATTTGTAGGCTCTCCCAGAGGTATCCCATCGCAATCAACTAACTCATAGGCCCCTTTCTCTAAGACACATTTCACGATGTAGGGCCCATGTCACATGGACTCAAACTTGCATTCCCCAGTTTATCGTGCATTTGATCATATGTCAGGACCAAATCAACCTCATTTAAAATGCGGGGTTTGATTGATTTGTCGTACTAGGATTTGAAGCACTTTTTATGTGTTTCTGTTAACACCCAAAAAGTGTTCACTACCTCATCTACCACATTATATGGCTCATTTGTCCATTTTCCTACCATATTTCCCTTAAAGACCCAAAAAGTCCCACTAAAAAGCCTCCAAAAGGCCTAAAATGCCTCCAAAAGGTCACAAAACCCTCAAAATAGCCTAAAAAAGGCTAAAAACCCCCTTTTTGCTCCAAAACTAGCAAAAACCCCCTAAAAAAGGGAAGAAAAAATATAAAATAATGAGGAAAAGGAGGAAAAAACCCTATATAGCTGCCCTAAACCATGTGTTTCCTAAAACCATGGGTCAGCACTCCACCACCAAAAAACTATAAATAGGTGATGAAGATCCCTTATTTCATATCCACAATCAAGTATACCCTTACTCTGCCAAAATCTCTCTCGAAACCCTAGTTCACCATTGAACAACTTTCACCTTGAGAGCCCCTTTTGGCCCTTCCCCACCATTGGAGAAAGAGAAGGAGCACATTGGAGCTTGGAGCAACCCTCTTGGACATTGCAAGGAGCTTCATCAACCTCCACATTGGAGGTAATATCAATACAAAACCCTTATTTACAAATTGTTGTTTATTTTTCATGCACATGTTTAAAGTAGTTTTTATTTCTGTTTTAGCTTAATTATTTACATTTACTGAACTGCTATTAAGGAGTCCATTCTCCTTAGTAGGTGCTCATTTGCACAAGCTAGGGGTAAAACCCTAGCTACAGTTTTGGCGACTCCCCTAGATTTTGAATTTCTGGTTTCCGTTTTAAAAAACATTTCCTCTCGGTTGTCCCTTTCGGCCGCCGTACATCGCGTCTTTTCCCTCTGCAGTTGCGTCCCGACCACGTCTTTCAGGTCTTTACCTGCGACCCGACCGTGGCTCTCAGACTGTTTCCGACGCCCTGCCGGCGGATTCAAGTCTGTTACCTGCGATCCGACCGCGGCTAATCAACCTGTTTGCTGCAATCTGACTGCACCTGTCGACCATTTTCCCGCGTCCCGACTGCGGATTTTAGCCCCTTTCCGGCGTCCCGACTGCGTCTGTTAGCCTTTTTCCCGCGACCCGACTGCGTCTTTTTCCCTGTTTCCTGCGTCCCGACTGCCTTTGTTGGCCCGAAAACCGCGACCTGACCGCGTCTGTTTCCCTCAAACTCGCGGTCTGCCTGTTCTGATTCGCCATAGACCCGCGGTCTGATTTCTTCATTTTTCCTAATTTGAGCCCAACCCCTTTTGCTGCAATATTTTCTGCATCTGAATAGCCATCTGTCCTACCTGCAGCCTCACTTCCCTACAGCCTTTTCTGCAACTTAATTTCTGTTCCCTTTACAGAATCTTTTTAAAATTTTAGTCTTTTTAATTCAGAAAATTTTGCAAGTTAAAGTTTCAATTTCAGTAATTATTGATAGTTAGAAGTTGCCCCCCTTGTGGCACTTCTATTTTGGGTTCATCACCTCATGAGCACACACTCTGTCACATAATTCAAGTGAGCCTTAAAAAGTACCTAACTCAACCAATATTCTAACCCCACTTGGGGAACACAAAAGAATCTTTGTAGTTAGGTAGGGTCGGGGGGATAGGCTTCCAATAACACCCCTCGGTCACTTACACTTGAGACATAGTTGTTGTCCAAATAGGGAACCAAAATCCCCTAGTACTTTTTGGCAGGGTCACGACCAGTTTATTAGAGGGCTTCTCCCTTAGGAGGGTTGAAGTCGGGAGACTGGTTCCGGAGGCCTGAGTGGAATACCGCACTCCATTCAGTAACCGAAGGGCTACCTTTCGCGGTTCGCGGGATATCCCTGTATAGGGGTATTGCAGTAAACGGACTAAACCGCAGATTCACCTTTCTGGACGTGTCATGAATGGGGTATCTTAGTTTCCATTCTTCTAGGATTGACTACCCGGTGTCCCTCCCGGTAGGGGGATATCATAGCCACTTGGCTTTCCTACTCATATTGTCTGACTTGGATTTCATCACCTTGCATAGGATATGTTTCGTTGAGTCAGAATACCTTTAGTTAGGTGTTTGCATGCTCCTTTACCTCCCTTTAGTCTAGTGAGTCCACCATTTTTTCTTTTTAGGAAACCTACTGCTTGTTGGTATTCTGACCATCTTTGTTGATACTCCACCTATTGTAGCACAGCTGTTGCAGTGGGTGTTTTGAGTTGGTTGTTGGCCTGAGTGCCTTGTTTTTGAGCTCTCCTTCTACACACTCGGTTGCATTAGGATTTTTTGAGTTGTTTTTATACTCACCTCAACCCACATAGATTTGACACCATCTGTCACCATTGAGTCCCCGAGACATTCTCGGCGCCTCAGGGGCGAGCCCCCACAGCACGGTTCTCTTGACACCACCCGTCATAGATTCCGATCATCATCCATTGATACCACTCATCACAGATCTAGTGCCTTGTCACTTGACTCAACTCGTCAGCGACATAGGACTCCGTCACCAGATATTGACGCTCCTTACTTTACCTCCGATTCTGACGAAGAGTCTGAGAACCCTATTTACACTGCCCCTACTAGCCCCATGGCTGGCACGACTTCCACTCCTTTTGTTATAGGGACCATTGGTGGTACATCCACCACTACACCAGTTTCTACACCTGTTTTGGGTATGCCCTCCATGGGGCCCCCATCTACCGTTCCCCTCATGGTACCTATTCCCGCAGCAGGAATTTCTATCCCCACTACATCAGTGGCTCACACTACCCATGGTGGTGCAGGCCCCTCCTATACTACCTCTATTCCCCCACTGGGGGGCACTATCCCAAATCCTGTCCCCCCACTCCGGGGCATTGGCCCCAACTTGGTCCAACCCACTATTGTGTCACATCCTTCTTCCAGTTTTCCATTCATGGCTAGCCTCAATCTACCTGACCTGGCCAGATTGACCAACGATCCTATTCGACACGACCCTACGTGGCCTCATATGCCTACCAAGCTCCCCTCTGACATCCCTAAGTTCGAGGGCAAGGCCGGTGAGGACCCACAAAACCATATCATGTCTTTCCACCTATGGTGTTCCTCCAACTCCATAGTGGATGACTCTGTTCGCTTCCGCCTCTTACAGTGCACCTTCACTGGCTCTGCAGCCAAGTGGTATATCGAGCAACCTCATGGGACCCATGCCACCTTTTCTTCCCTTGCCTTGACCTTCCTGCAGTTCTTCCAGTTGCCTGTCCGCTATGATGCAGGCGTTGAGATCCTCCTATCTTGTAGACAAAACACGGCTACCCATATCACGGACCACATCCATGAGTGGCGTCGACGCCGTAGCTTATGCAAGATCAAACTAGACGACCGTATCTTCCTAGATTGGTTCCTCAAATCCCTTCTCCCTGTTATTGCTAAGGATGTGGCATCAGAAAGACCCTAGTCTGAAGAAGAGGCGATCCTTAAGGCCCAACAGTTCGACCTCATTTACGCCCAGTTGGGTTACCTTTATACCATTATACCTAACACCCCTCGTGGCGAGTCCTCCCAGCATGATGCGCCGGGGGCATCCCACGCTGCAGACGATATTATTGGCCGTGTTTCTTCGCATCCTCAACCATTTTCTATTGCACGCCCTACCCCTAGCCCCAAACTTTCACGAACTACCTCACAGTCTAGAGCAACCAACTCGTATGCTCCCATGACACATCACCATCACCATGGACCCTCATGTCCTCCTCAGTGCTTCGGTCATGCGACTCCCGCTTATGCCCCCCCGGTCGCACCTCAGCCCTACTACCACCAGCAGGCTGCCCCAACTCCTGCGCCTTCACAAGCCCAACCCGCTTATTATCCGCCACAGGCGGCCGCTGCGTCAAACCCACAACCTGCTCCACAGCCATATCAGCAACCTCCTCAAGTTGCTGCACCTGCTCAGCCTCCACCTGCATATCATCCCCCGCAGCCTGCTCCCTCACCTGCGCAACCTCAGAATCCACCTGCTGCCCAAGGGAAAGTCTACGCCCAACAAAATCCGCAGCAGAACCAGATTAACCAACACAACCAGGGCCAACAAAACCACGGTAAGGGCCGTAATCATGGGAATAACCAACCTGTAGACCACGCTGGTCAACCGGCGAATGCCCCCGACAATAACAATGCGGCCCCCGCTAACCAAAACCCTGATCGCCCGCCCAAGCAGGCTAGAAACCCTAATTTGTGAACGAACCATCCTTGTTCTATCTGTGGGGTCTATGGACACTACACGCATGCTTGCCCACACTTAGAGCGAGCTCGGAAACTTTGGGTTGATGAGGCCCATCGCCAAGGACATGCAGCCCCTCCAGCGCAGCCCAACCCCCCACAACCTCAGCAGCCACCTTTGGTGCTGCAAAACCCCTTACCAACCCAAGGCATCGTGAACACTCAGCCATTGGCTCCCCCTCAAGCCAACGCGCAACCCCAACAGCAGATCACGTACGCTGCTCCTCATCAACCCATGTTTGACTCAGGAACCCATCACTTGTTGATGATGTCATCAGCTGACGTCAACCTTCAGACCCGTCGGAACCAATATGGCTCCACCACTGAAACACCTCCCACTGATAAACCCACTAATTCCCATCCCACCGATCAGGCGTTACGTATACCTCCACCTCCACTAGATGGCGCTCCCAAATCCCCTCGTTTCCCACTTTGCTGTATCAACAATAACCCTAATGCGCGCGCCGCGTCAAACTACAACATTGTAGATGACTTAGCCCAGTCCCCCGCAGCCATGTCTGCGTTAGAAGTCTTGAAAAACTGCCCTTCCCAGCGCAAGACTTTACTCTCAGCCATTGGGGCGATTGACCCAAATGATTCGAATTTAATGGCATTTTATTTGGACCAATCCGAACCATGCCTACCTTCCTCCTTAGCATTCCAAGTTTCTGTTTCCGTTTCAGAATCTAGTCATCCATCAATGCATCATCGATGAAGGTGCCTCCACATGCGTTATGTCTACATTTGTATGGCAGAAGTTGGGATCCCCTACTCTCCAGCAGTCCACCACTGCATTACGTGCCTACGACGGCCGGTCGGTCCAGCCACAAGGCCTCCTACCCAATGTCCCCGTCCAGTTAGGTGGTAAAACCGTCCTTATCGACATCGAGGTAATCAATGCCCAATTGGATTATAACCTTTTACTTGGCCGCAGCTACATGTATGCCATGCGGGCAGTTGCCTCTTCCATTTTTCGCACCATGATGTTCCCCCATGAGGGACGCGTGGTTAAGGTTGACCAGCTCACCTACTATGATCCCAGTGCTCCCGCGGCACCCGAAAATGTTCTCCCCATGGTTGAACAACCTGTTTCTCGTGCCTCCACTTCATTTGTTTCCTCTACGGGACCTGGAGTTTTGTAATGACCCTTATTAGGAATTTTATTAAAATTGCAATTTTCCACTTTTTTTCCCTTGTTCGACCTTTGACTAGTTTTGATCTCTAGGTCCCAAATTTGCCCCAAATGATTTCAAATCTTCTGAGAAGGTATATGAATGAGATTAGAACATAAATATGTGTTTTAAGGATGCCTTTGGACCTTTAAAATACTTCTGCAAATACTCTTTCAATTCTGGCCAATGTAGGGAACTTTACTAGTAATTTGCCTTTGACTAGTATTGGTCTCTATGTCTCGAATTGACTCCAAATTCCTTCAAATATTCAAGAAATGTGTATGAATGATATTAAGACTTGAATATGATGTTCAGGGATGATATATGGCCACCAAAATACCTCTGCAAACTCTCTTAAGATTCTGGACCAAGTATGCAATTTTACTAGTAATTTGGGGTTCAAATCCCCCTGGGGTAAGTATTGAAAATGGCTTCCCAAATGCCTCCAAAGCCACTCAAATCTATGAACAGAGGTAGGGAATGTATTAAGGATGTTATTAATGTCTCATGTGCACCATTAATTGATTATTATATCTGTTCCAACCCTCTCCCATTCAACTGCAAAAATCACCAATTCGACCCTTGGGGAAATGGCACTATTTCTTCTCCCAATGCAATTAAACTAAGTAAAAATACTTCAAATGCTCAAGTACAGTACATGAAACTTGTAAAATACATCCATGGAAGTCCATTAATCACAAATTCATCAGAGAATCATCCATTCATTCGAAATCATCATCAATACATTGGTTCACAACAAGGTAGTGGGGAAATGGCATTGTTCTTCCATTAAAAATGAGATTTATACATTTCTACTTGGAATTTCGACCTGAAACTTTTTGGAGATGAAGAATAGAGTATTTAATTCATATTACAAAATAAATGGGGCATTAAAAGCTTTCCCAAAGAGTACAATAGCTCACCAAAAACGCCCTCCCTCAAGGATCAAGAATATGCCATCAAAACCGGAAATGGTTGAAGGAGTGAGCTGCAATAGAAGAAACCATGAGCTGCCCTGTAGCTTACACCTGCAAATAAAGACTCCATCAAAGCTCCAAATGAAAGGTCTGAATGGCCTTTCCAATTACCAACTTGGATGGGAATCTTTCACCCTCGAAATTGGCTAAGGCAAGAAACTAGTCATCCACTAGCTCTCCCTCTTCACAAATGCAATTGCAAATTCTACAAATGATCAAAAGCTGGTTTCATTCTTTGTTATTGACATTTATAAAGTTCTAATGTGCTCCATGGGTCGAATTCCTTCCAAGAGACTCATGCCAACTCAAGTTGGGAAGAGATTCCAAAGAACGCCACTTGTACAACAATTCCTAGTTTCCCATTTCCACCAAATCACATGTGGAAGCATCTTAGCTGCCCTAACACCCTTGAGCGCCCTCTTGGAGTCTATTTTTAGCCCTGACATGTCATATATGTCATATGTCAGCCTTCAGGTCTGATTTGTGTCATAGGTGTCATAGCATCTTCATCATTGTTGTCATAGAGCTAGGGAATCTAGCCCAAGTGTCTCACTAACTCCAAATTGCCTCTTCCTCTTCCATGGGAGTTACTCTTCCTCTATATTTCGACCTTGGATGAGTCATGCCATGAATAATACCTTTTGGACTCCTCCAAGTATGTTACCATTCACCTTGAATTCGAATTGGTGAGAGAATGATGCCAAGTGTAGTGGGGAAATCTAGCCATATGTGGGTCCCACTTCCTCCATGTGTCTTCATGATCAAATGCCACTTTGATTTTCACTTGTATATATTTATTTAGATCCTTTATTAAATATTTATGCCACTCTAATGTTCAAACATCATTTATTATCCCCATTATTCCAAATCCCAAAGCTTCCACCCCAAACCTAGGAAACTAGTAATTTTCCTCCTTGGCAATTATTTGACCTTTAACATCAATTTTACAAACTCTAATGAATATGGCCAATGTGATTAGGCCATTGTGACCCAATTCCAAATTTGGGACATGACAAATCCTCCCTTCCCAATATTGCTTGTCCTCAAGCAATTTCAAACATGGGTGTTGAAGAACCTGCTTTCTGTATAATTCTTTGAAGTTGCCATTGAATTGCCAAACCTTGAGTCTTTGAGTTTCCATGAATATTTTAGAGAGGAACCAACATGCTTGCTGCTGCACTACTCTGATAAAAATCACTTTATTAAGTGGGGAAATCCATCTCCCATACTGCTTGTTTCCCCAAAAAATTTGAAACCAATGAGATAAAAATTATTCCAGGGTCCCATTGCTTGTATTGCACCCCAACAATTAAGAGTGCTCTCCAACCTACACCATTAGATAAGAGGATTCCTGGATCCCATTTTCTTGTATGCATTCTTCCAAACATCATGAGTACCAAATATATATCATCAAAGTACATAACTACATAATGAAAATTAATATCAAGGAGGTGCTTCATCAAAGAATCACGAAAGTGCTTATACCTCCAAGCAAGTAGACCACCGTTTTCCAAGTGCATACAAGCTTCAAGTGACCAATCAAATCTGCTCCAATGACATAGGTGAGGATCCCATGTCTTATAAAGCTGCTCCAAAAGGATGTGATATGCATCAAAATATTCAGCCATGTATTCTTTCATCCGAGAAGTGAATGAAGAATCTCCATTAAAATCTGAACCAAATAATGAGCAGAAAAAACAAGGAGACTTCAAATGACTCAAAGAAGTCTCACCCATACATCCCTGAATGTCATCATCATAAAGATATAACAAAGTATGTGGCTTCCAACAAAAATGTTCTCCAATCATAAATCTATTCACCCAAGTGTTGGATGAAGTTCCTCCAATATCAAATGAATCAAGTGTTGAGCAAGAAAAACCATGAGTCTTCAAGTGACTCAAATGCATATCATAGGTGCATCCATGTAGATGTGCATCGTCATAAAGTAACAAAGTATGCTTCTGCAAATGTGAATAAGAATGTGCTCCAACCATATCATCATAAAAAGTAAATCTAGGAGTTCCATACTCCTCATGTGGCACCATCAAAAAGAACCCTTTCACCCATACTTCATTGAGACTAATACTGCAAAACATGGAATTGTAGGATGTAGGAGAATGTACTAACTCACCCAAATGATCAAAAAGTTCTGGAGTTTTATCATGGGAAGGATCCATGTGGGTAGTATCATGCAGCTCCTTCAAAAGTGTGAACTCTTTTTTATAGTTTGGTTCCAATGTAGAGGAATCATGCTCTTCTTTAAAAATTGCATAACCTTCATCAAGAGGCAATTCAAATTCATCTTCCACCACATTAAGTGTTTGGATCTCTTCAAGTTCATCTTCAAACACATCAAGAACATTCAAGTTTTCACATTTCTCATGATCCACCATGTCATGAGAATCCTCCAAACAATCTACCATTTGACAATCTGAAACATAGGAGGAAAAACAAGTATCTTGCAACTTTTCAAGAAGTTGCTCATTTTGAATTGTGAGCTTATGAATATCCTCATTATTCTTCAAGTATGCATCATGTAACAATTCATTAAGCTCAAACAAATGGTTTCTATCAAAAAGCAAAGACATGAAATTACCTTTGATGTGGCACATTGCTCTTTGAATCTTCTCCATGTCTTCAAGGAAGGATGTTTCCTCCAATGAAGTAGCTCTCCAAGAAGAATTTGACACCAATGCTTTAGTGTCATGGAGAATGCTGAGGGACTCTTGGATCTTCTTTTCATTCATCTTTAAGGACCCTTCAAGAAAATGAGGCTCTTGCAAATGAACCTCCTCATCTTCTTCATTTTTTCTTGGACCAACTTCATGAAGCTCAAGTGGTGATGGAGAAGTTGATCTTGGTTCTTCTTCAACTGCTGCAAGGTCTTCATTATCATGCTTAATGGAACTTGGGCTTGCAGCAACACTTTCAAAAGTGATCTCTATGTCACCAACATAGAGGTGTGAGCACCCATCAGTAGGTACTCCTTCATAGTTTAAGCATCCATCAGTAGATGCTCTTTGGTTCATGTCTAAGCTAGAAGGTGTCTCGAAATGATCTTCCATATTTTCAATAGACTCTTCTTCATGATCTTGTGATGTCTCTTCCTTTTGCTCCTTCAAGCAAGCTGATGCATTTTTCCCCTTGGTTTCCTTAAAATCAATAATTTTTTCCACAAGTTCGATAGAAAACAATTCAAATCCTTCCTTAAGTTGCTTGGTCATATCTTCAAATATTGTTTTCATAATTTTTATATGCTCCTCACCATCATATGAGGCTCCCTTTTCATCCCTAGTCATAGTTTCCTCAAAAAATTTGCTCTTCTTCTCCTACTTTTTTTTTTCTTCAACATAAGCACTTTCGGTTTCAATATCTAATGGTGGTACCTGAATTATTGTCCTCATGAATATTATACCACATCAGGTGCCAAGATCAGGCTCTGATACCACTGTAATGACCCTTATTAGGAATTTTATTAAAATTGCAATTTTCCACTTTTTTTCCCTTGTTCGACCTTTGACTAGTTTTGATCTCTAGGTCCCAAATTTGCCCCAAATGATTTCAAATCTTCTGAGAAGGTATATGAATGAGATTAGAACATAAATATGTGTTTTAAGGATGCCTTTGGACCTTTAAAATACTTCTGCAAATACTCTTTCAATTCTGGCCAATGTAGGGAACTTTACTAGTAATTTGCCTTTGACTAGTATTGGTCTCTATGTCTCGAATTGACTCCAAATGCCTTCAAATCTTCAAGAAAGGTGTATGAATGATATTAAGACTTGAATATGATGTTCAGGGATGATATATGGCCACCACAATACCTCTGCAAACTCTCTTAAGATTCTGGACCAAGTATGCAATTTTACTAGTAATTTGGGGTTCAAATCCCCCTGGGGTAAGTATTGAAAATGGCTTCCCAAATGCCTCCAAAGCCACTCAAATTTCTGAACAGAGGTAGGTAATGTATTAAGGATGTTATTAATGTCTCATGTGAACCATTAATTGATTATTATATCTGTTCCAACCCTCTCCCATTCAACTGCAAAAATCACCAATTCGACCCTTGGGGAAATAGCACTATTTCTTCTCCCAGTGCAATTAAACTAAGTAAAAATACTTCAAATGCTCAAGTACAGTACATGAAACTTGTAAAATACATCCATGGAAGTCCATTAATCACAAATTCATCATAGAATCATCCATTCATTCGAAATCATCATCAATACATTGGTTCACAACAAGGTAGTGGGGAAATGGCATTGTTCTTCCATTAAAAATGAGATTTATACATTTCTACTTGGAATTTCGACCTGAAACTTTTTGGAGATGAAGAACAGAGTATTTAATTCATATTACAAAAGAAATGGGGCATTAAAAGCTTTCCCAAAGAGTACAATAGCTCACCAAAAACGCCCTCCCTCAAGGATCAAGAATATGCCATCAAAACCGGAAATGGTTGAAGGAGTGAGCTGCAATAGAAGAAACCATGAGCTGCCCTGTAGCTTACACCTGCAAATAAAGACTCCATTAAAGCTCCAAATGAAAGGTCTGAATGGCCTTTCCAATTACCAACTTGGATGGGAATCTTTCACCCTCGAAATTGGCTAAGGCAAGAAACTAGTCATCCACTAGCTCTCCCTCTTCACAAATGCAATTGCAAATTCTACAAATGATCAAAAGCTGGTTTCATTCTTTGTTATTGACATTTATAAAGTTCTAATGTGCTACATGGGTCGAATTCCTTCCAAGAGACTCATGCCAACTCAAGTTGGGAAGAGATTCCAAAGAACGCCACTTGTACAACAATTCCTAGTTTCCCACTTCCACCAAATCACATGTGGAAGCATCTTAGCTGCCCTAACACCCTTGAGCGCCCTCTTGGAGTCTATTTTTAGCCCTGACATGTCATATATGTCATATGTCAGCCTTCAGGTCTGATTTGTGTCATAGGTGTCATAGCATCTTCATCATTGTTGTCATAGAGCTAGGGAATCTAGCCCAAGTGTCTCACTAACTCCAAATTGCCTCTTCCTCTTCCATGGGAGTTACTCTTCCTCTATATTTCGACCTTGGATGAGTCATGCCATGAATAATACCTTTTGGACTCCTCCAAGTATGTTACCATTCACCTTGAATTCGAATTGGTGAGAGAATGATGCCAAGTGTAGTGGGGAAATCTAGCCATATGTGGGTCCCACTTCCTCCATGTGTCTTCATGATCAAATGCCACTTTGATTTTCACTTGTATATATTTATTTAGATCCTTTATTAAATATTTATGCCACTCTAATGTTCAAACATCATTTATTATCCCCATTATTCCAAATCCCAAAGCTTCCACCCCAAACCTAGGAAACTAGTAATTTTCCTCCTTGGCAATTATTTGACCTTTAACATCAATTTTACAAACTCTAATGAATATGGCCAATGTGATTAGGCCATTGTGACCCAATTCCAAATTTGGGACATGACAATTTTACTCAGACGCGCTGATGACCTCCACCTTCCAATCTATTCCACCTCCATCAGCCCCCACGGACGTGTCTGACTTATGTACCTTGTCCCACGATAACCAACCATCTAATAATCAACCACCCTTGTTGCCTAAACCACCATTGGTACCTAGCCACATTGGTGTTACACCTATCCATGCGATCCCCTTCCTAGTCCCTCCATCGGGAGTAGTAAGCGCCCCGATCATGGCTATCCTTAGCCTCCCTGGGCTAACTTTGGGATTACCCGTATGGTATCTTTCGCCTCCCATTATCCCGCCGACACCAGATGTCATCCTCCAACCGGTGCAACCCATGGCTACTACCACTCAGCCACCTCCCGGTGTCTCTACCCCTTCTTCCTCCACGACTCCCCCTCCTACTCCCAAACCCACTGGGGGCAGAGGTCCTCAACCTTACACTGCTATACCACCTCCCAAGACAGTCAAAACCCCCCCAGTATTTCGTGCTCCTCCCAAATGCTCATTGTCCGACGAGTTAGGCCATGCCACTCATCAGTGTCCACAGTTACCCGCATTACAGAAGCACATGCAGATGCTCGACGATGACCCCAACATCCCAACTGTTGAACTAAATCCCACTCCCAAGCCTAAAGACAAATCCCTGCGTACCAATCACCCCTGTGCCATATGCGGTGTTTACGGGCATTACTCCCATCATTGTCCCGATCTACCCGATTACAGAGCGGCTCTCTATGAGATGAACAATCTGGATCTTGAGACGGCACCACCTACCATTGAGGAGATCTACCCCCTAGACTCTTCCCCTTCAGGAGAGGTTAACACCATTTATATGATCTCTTCCACCACTACTCCTTCGTCCACCGATTTGACGATGCAAACTTTTCGTACCGATGAGGAGATTCTTGAGGCCCTTACCGCCCCGGATTATCCCTGGGATGATATGCATCATCGCTCCTACTTCATCCCAGAAGCATCTTCCTCTAGCACAGCCACCCCATTCACGGTTGAATCCAAAGACTTCCTTCCCACTAAGGTCGACTTGTTCAAGGACCCTATTCCTGCTCCTGACACCTTCGAGGAGGGTAACATGGACAACATCTCACCCGTCATCCACATAGATATCTCTGACCCACCCGGCTTCAATGAATGCATTACCTTAGGAGCCTCCTGCAGTGAACAAGAGATTGAGGAGTACCGAAAACTCTTTCGAGAATTCCGTGATTTCTTTGCCTGGTCCTATACCGAAATGCCCGGTCTTGACCTCGTCATTATAGAGCACCACATCGACACATGGCCTGATGTACCCCCCGTTCATCAGAAACAACACCACATTGACACCTCTGAGTTAGGGGGCATCATAGATTCCCTCGACCCTGGGATAGGGGGCATGATCAATCATTTTGAACCTCCCCCATCACATCTATCTCAGCATGTCAATGAACCCATTGTTCAAACCCACACATATGTGATCCATAATCACAAACCCCATGCACATTGCATGGGGGCAAGTCATTAACCCTGCTCCCTTTTTCACACTTTTGATATCAACCATTTTTGAGGTCACATATCACTTGTAGATTTGATTTGATTTGATACACCTAGTATTCTTCCCCCACGGGTCATCATTTCTCCCCACCACTGCATCCTTGGCATGGTGGGCTCACCTTTATTGGCAACCATTTTTTAACCCAGTTATTTCCTTTAACCATTCCGGAGTCCTTATGACCTCCGTATTTTGCACCATTTGCATCGACAGATTCATATTTCCGTGCCCGTGATGATGCTTGAGATCATTTCTCGCTCTCACCAGGACCAATATCAACATTGTGTCCCGACACCTTGTCGCCCCGGTTTGCATACCACATCGGCCGTTCTCCGTTTTTTACATGTTTTATATCATCAGATTCATTTTTTCGAGCTGGTGATGATGCTTGAGATCATTTCTTGCTCTCACCCCCAGATTTTTTGGGTATTTTTTCAAAACGCCCTCGTCGCCTTGGGGTGCGTGCCACATCGGCCGTTACCCATTTTTGACACCCTTTATATCGCCGGATTCACTTTTTCGAGCTCGTGATGATGCTTGAGATCATTTCTCGCTCTCACCTGGTACAATTTCAACATTGTGTCCCAACAGCTTGCTGCCTCGGTTTACGCACCACATCGACTGCCATCGGATTGTTCCACACCTGTACATGAGCCATTCACTCCTGTCATACTGCAAATATTTCGTTATTTTTCCACCATCTCATTCACCCCGCAAGGAGGCCCATCAGTGCTCCCCCCCACCTTCGTTCTTGGTCACCATTACTGTTCCTTGATTGAACACTTCCTCCTTGCCTAGCCATTCCTTTTGTTCGGTATAATTTTATCCCTTTTTCGGGCCGGACAAGTCCTTTACGAAAAAGGCACTTAGGGAGTTTCCGTTAAGCTTTTTTCTGACTCCTAAAAGAATGAAAAGATCGTCGAGCAATCTTGCTTCCTTTCATGCTCGTTAAAGTACCTGAAAGGGTGTCTATCTGGTATAAGTTTAACCCTTTTCCGGACCTGGTAGACTAATTACGAAAAAGGAATACTCTAGTCACACCGGCTAGAAGAGTTCTTCATTGCATCCTTTTATGCTTCTTTGGGCCTTGGAGACTAAATCTACGAAAAAGCAACCCCTTTGGAGTCTTCTTATTTTCTTTTAGACTCTCTAAAATTGAAAGCAACCACGAGCATGAACTGTCCTGGGCTCGTAAAATCCACACGACAGTACCATTCCATTACTTCAAAGTCTTCTTATCGCTTTCAGACTCCTTAAAATTGAAAGCAACCACGAGCATGAACTATCCTGGGCTCGTAAAATCCACACGACAGTACCATTCTATTACTTCAGAGTCTTCTTATCGCTTTCAGACTCCTTAAAATTGAAAGCAACCACGAGCATGAACTGTCCTGGGCTCGTATAAATCCACACGACAGTATCATTTTACATACACTTCTTCTAGTTCCTTAACCCATGAAGAAGTCTCCTCCCGTGCCTCCTGGCACCATGATCGATCATCTCGGCAACACCCCCCAACAGGTCGCCTTTGTTCAGAGTATTCTATAGTCTCCTGCCATTGTACCACAGCTTGAGTCTCCCTCAGCCCAGTCACCTTCCTAGATCCAATACAACTATGATCCCTTTCCCCTTAGTCAGTTTCATATGCTTCCCGATCATCCCCATTATCATACTCTGAACAAAGGAAGTTTGAGTCCACCCACTCTGCTTTCCCAATTATTCCCTCCCAGTTTGTCAGTCCTGCCATCAGTACTATCACATTTCGGTTCTACACCTAGCACTCCTGTCAAGGAAACATCATTGCCTTGATAGTTGCAGGTCTCCCTCTGTCGACGACAGCCCCTCTATTCCAGAGGATAGGCCCAGAGGTCCCTACGCCTTGGACTTATCACCATCTGTGGTAAGTGCCTACGGATCATTCTGAGAGGAGTCATCATTTCCTCTCCGAGTGGTTGTTTCTCACATGCTCGAATTCAGCACCTTGATCGCATCATTGAGAATCGCGTAGGGTTTTATCCCATCAGTTTTTAGTCAAAGACCCCGGATTTCCCCCGACTCTAGCACATTGGTGAGTCACTTCGGAATGCCTAGTTGTATGTTCCTGTGGATGTCCGGGCTGCGTTGGCGTTTGTATTCAGAAGCCATCCAGTTATATGCTTCCTTGAGTACCCATTTCAGTTTCAGTTCAGTGTACCATTGAGAGTATGACCCTTGTCACTCTGGTCCAACAGCCCATCAGTTCCTTTGGTACCACATTCAGTAGCACTGTTGATTGTTCCAGTGTATCAGCTCTTCAGCTCAGACATGGTCAGCCCAGCAGTATGTCCCAGATTTGTGTCCCCTCTGGACACCTATGATGTACACAGTGGTTATCTATGTATCTTACAGGTCCCTCTTTTCGGGCCTCACTGTTATTTTTATGTATCTTGATACGAGCATGGGTATGCCCGCCTCGTCCATATATTGAGATTATTCCTCAGTCAGTATTTGAGGTTATGTATATTTCAGGTCCCCATTTTTTGGACCCCATTGTTTTTATGTTATATCCTGATACGAGCATGGGTATGCCCGCCTCGTCCATATGATCAGATGATTCCTCATCCATTATTGAGGTTATGTACTTTTAGTTCTTGCAATTTGTTCGGGATCATTGTTCCGGGCTTCAGTTTGTTTCTTCTCTTCTCTCCACACCCCAGGAAAACCATTCATGACTTATGATGTCCATCGTCCATACGATGATCTCCTGCCCTCGCACATCAGGGGGCAATCTGTTAACACCCAAAAAGTGTTCACTACCTCATCTACCACATTATATGGCTCATTTGTCCATTTTCCTACCATATTTCCCTTAAAGACCCAAAAAAACCCCACTAAAAAGCCTCCAAAAGGCGTAAAATGCCTCCAAAAGGTCACAAAACCCTCAAAATAGCCTAAAAAAGGCTAAAAACCCCCCTTTTCCTCCAAAAATAGCAAAAACCCCCTAAAAAAGGGAAGAAAAAATATAAAATAATGAGGAAAAGAAGAAAAAAACCCTATACAGCTGCCCTAAACCATGTGTTTCCTAAAACCATGGGTCAGCACTCCACCACCAAAAAACTATAAATAGGTGATGGAGATCCCTTATTTCATATCCACAATCAAGTATACCCTTACTCTGCCAAAATCTCTCTCGAAACCCTAGTTCACCATTGAACTACTTTCACCTTGAGAGCCCCTTTTGGCCCATCCCCACCATTGGAGAAAGAGAAGGAGCACATTCGAGCTTGGAGCAACCCTCTTGGACATTGCAAGGAGCTTCATCAACCTCCACATTGGAGGTAATATCAATACAAAACCCTTGTTTACAAATTGTTGTTTATTTTTCATGCACATGCTTAAAGTAGTTTTTATTTCTGTTTTAGCTTAATTATTTACATTTACTGAACTGCTACTAAGGAGTCCATTCTCCTTAGTAGGTGCTCATTTGCACAAGCTAGGGGTAAAACCCTAGCTACAGTTTCGTTGGCAAGGGAAGCATCATGATGAGTCTCATTGAGTTTGGCTAAGTACAAAAATATTTCTTCCTTTGTTGTAGTGTTCGGTAGGAGTTCAACAACTAGTTTCAGAGACAGGATATCGCACTCAATAGGTAATACTGACTCTAGACCATATACCAATTGGAAAGGTGTGAATCCAGTAGTAGTTTTCACGGAGGTCATATATGCCCACATAGATGAAAAGATCATTAGATTCCAGTTTGACTTGTGGCCCCCTACCATGCACGGTATCATGGTTTTCAAGACCTTATTTATGGCCTCTACTTGTCCATTTGCTTGAGGGTAGTAGGGGGTTGAGTTCTGATGGAGAAAAATCAACTTGGAACTTAATTCAGCTACCATTTGATTTTGAAAATGTTAGCCATGGACAGTGACAATGGCTTGTGGAACTCTAAATATAGAATTAATGTGATTGAACATAAAGAGTGTGGCATTTTTTCCATCTTCTTTGTATGTAGGAAAACCCTTGGCCCATTTTGTAAAGTAGTCTATAGCAACAATGGCATAGCCATGCCCCACAACCAAGGTAGGCTTACAATGTATAAAATAAATGCCCCATTTTGCAAAGGGGCTGAGGGAAATAACTGAGTTTAATGGATAAGGATGGGCGTGCTTTTTGGGATGGAAACGTTGGCAGGGAGGACACTTCTTGACTGCTTCCATACAATCTTTAAAAATTGATGGAAAAAAGTATGCCATGCATAAAATATTATGGGCTATAGCCATCCTAGATAGGTGAATGCCGCATGTGCCCAAGTGGCATTCATTTAAAACATGCTCGACCTCATCATGGGTTAAACAATGTCATAGAATCAAGTCAATACCTTAGAGATATAGAGTGTCACCGACTATCAAATAGTATTTCACGTGGTGGTGAATACGACGATGGTTGTCACGAGATAATTGGGTATGAAAGCATTGGTTTTGGAGATATAAAATAATGTCTCCATACCACAAGTCATACATATTGAGCAGGAACAACGACTCATCAGGAAGAGATTCAATGGGCTCAACTTCTTGATCAACATGGGGAAGATCACAAATGAGTTATGAAAATACTAATGATTTCTTTGAATTTGATTTCTCGAATTGTAGGTTGAATTCTTGGAGAATTATGATCCAACGCGAGTACTTTCCCCCCAGTACTTGATGCATCAAAACATGATACATGGGGTTTGAATTTGCAATGATGGTAGTGGTGCAGAGTAAAATGTAATGACGAAGTCTCTAGACAGCTATGATAGCTGCTAGATTGAACTTCTCAACATGTGAGTAACGCATTTCAAAGTTAGAAAGACTCTTACTAAGACAATAGATCACATGTTCTTGGCCACTATTATCTTCCTGCAATAGTACCATACCTATAGTAGATGTGGAGGCAACAAGATAAAGGAGATAGTCTTTTGTATAATCAGGAAGATGCAACACATATGCATGTGTTATAGTGTGATTAAGATTATCAAATGTACGTTGAGTGCATTCCTCCCAAACAAAAGGAACTCCCTTTTTTAATAACCGCATAAAACCATGTGTTTTCTCTGCATAACTACATACAAAATGACACAAGTAGTTTTCCTTCCCTTGCAAACTTTGAAGTTCATTAATTGTTGCCGGTGGAGGTAAGGCTAGAATAACCTCTACTTTCAAGGGATCGATGCGAATCCTGACTTTCGAAACAATGAAGCTAAGAAGGTGTCTAGACTTGACACCAAAGATGCACTTATGGGGATTTAGGAAGATATTATAATGTTGACATCTAAGGAAAATCGCTATTAGATGGTCAATGTGAAAGTTGCGACGATTCGAATGGGATGGAAAATCATCGAGATAAGGATCCACTATATCCTTGATATCATGAAAGGCATACGACATAGCTTGTTGGAATGTGGCACCAACATTTTTAAGGCCGAAAGGTAACTTGAAATATGCAAATGTGCTCCATGGGCAGATGAAGGCATTTTTGTGTTGGTCAGCTAGGTGGATTTCAATCTGATTATAGCCGGAGAAGCCATCCATGAAGGAAAATATGATGCTACCAACGCAATTATTGATAAGTTGGTCAATGAAAGGGGTAGGATAATTGTCTTTAGGACGATCATTGTTTAAATCCATATAATCGACACATACTCTAATAGTTCCTTGTTTTTTCATGATAGGAACGATGTTAGAGACCTAGTATGTCAAGGGGACATGATAAATAAACCAGCTTTCAAGAGATTTTTGAATTCTTCCTTTATAGTCGTAGTCTTTCGAGGGTGCATGGGATGGAGTTTTTTCCGGATGGGTTTTTCTCAAGATAAGTTTTGTTCTCATGAACAATGATGGCATAATCGATATTGCGAATTTCTTCATAGCTCCATGCAAATACGTTTTGGAACTGTTTAAATAATCTCGTGTAAGCTTCGATTTATTCAGGAGAGCAGGTTTGGCCAATGTGAATGTGTTCGATGACACTGATTTTCACCGAGATGTTGATGGAGATGGTAGGTGTGATATTCACCAAATTCCCTTCAGTTACCATATCTCGTGTGAGAAAAGGAGGTTGAGGATTTTGAACAATATCTAGTGAAACAATGGAGTTAATATCATTCTCTACCATAGCCAGGGGTGGGATGAAGGAAGATCGATGGTGATGGACTTCCTAGGGAAGCTAATCCAAGCTCATAATATCCATGATATATTTGTCATAGGGAAAGGTATGGAGGAGATAATCCAGCGATGACGTAGACGAGTTTCGCCAAGACGATAGATAATAGGGGTTTGATGCCACTAGATGATGGTCATTAGGTGGCTCATACATCTATTGGATGGCATGATATGTAGCCTCAGCTGGGCTAAGAGGCATCTGATTTTCTAATTGAGTCAAATTCAGTAGAACTAGGAACAATCTAGGGATCAGTCGAGTTGGAAGACTATTGGGCCATGGAGGATATCATGTTCACTATGGAAATTTCTTATGGGGGACTAGGTGTTGGAATTAATCCCATCCGTGATGAATCCTTGAGGAGTCTTACCCCCACACTCACATAACTAGGAGAGGAATTCCCTAGAAGAGGGATGTTATTCGTAGTATGAGGGTTGGTGTCAGGTGTACAAAAATCTAGCTGGTCAATGGTGACAATTATCCCTTGGTGGGGAAGCTACACAATTCTAAAAACTAAGGATGCAACTGCAGTCATGGAATTAAAATAGTTTTGGTAAAGTAATAAATTACAGTACAAGGGTGCATCAACTACTTCCACATGAATGTAAATAGTCTTTCTTCCCAACTCAATAGATAAGGATTGTAAAAGTCCAAGCAGTTGAAATCCGCGTCCGTCAAATTCTCTTAAGGTGGTAGGATATTGATTCAGTTCAGGAGAGCCAATGGCTCTCCAATTGGACAAAGACATAACTTAAGTGGAGGCTCCTTATTCTAGAATAGTATGATGGATTTTTTTCCTAACAACGTTGGTAACGATTTGGAATGCTAGTTGATGGGAAAGACACTCCTTCAAGTATTCCAGTTGGATGTTTCTGGATCCAATACTTTGATGGTAGATAGCAGGGTTTTACGCTGATTGATTACAGTTTTGTAATACTTCGAGGGTCAACATGGCGCAAGGTTCCTGGGAAAAGTATTCCACAATATTTTAGTTTTTGGCGACCCGGGAATTAGGATTGAAAGTCGATTTTTGAATCGTGCTTTTGGGTGGGTGCAATGCTGCATCTGATATGGGTTTCTCTATTGACAAAGGACCATGTGGAGGAGAAGTAGTGGATGTGAAAGTGGAAGATTTTTCAATATTACCTCAATTGGATTATTTTACTGGAACAAAGTCATATGTATGTTCCCTGGTGGATAAACTAACTGTCTCACTATGTATCATGAGAACATGAGCTGTTGCGGATGTTTCTCCTTGCAAGGAGGTTTGTTTTTGTGTAACCATCTTCTTCTATTGTGGTGGGAAGGGGTCAGTTAAGAATACATGTTGAGTATTTATTTTAAGGAAATTTTGGGCATCTTCATGAAGGGGAAAATCCCTTGTGAAGTGGTCATCACCGCACATTAAACATTTTGGGTTTAGCATCGGTTGTTTCCTGATTGGTTTTTTTCTTGCTAGTGTGAATATTTTTTTGATTTACCCTTATTCTTCTTCTTACCACCAGATATATGAGATGAACTAGATTGAACTAAATTCACCCCCTTGTTCTTTGCAATATTGGGTGAATTTGTGGTGTTGTTATTAGCCTATGTCGGAGCTGGATTTAAGGTCGGTTGGCTTTGTTATCCAATTGGTTGTGTTGCGGGATGGGTTTGGAAGGAACCAACTATGCCATTGGCATGTGATCCCGCAGTTGGTATGGATGGATTGGTGGTGTGGTGAGGAGAATTGGGAATTATGTCATATAGTGTGCCCTACTGAGCATATACTAAGTCTATGTCACAGAACCTCCCATCATACTAGTGTGATGGAGAGAACGTGATGCTACAACCGGGCATCTAGCCCCATACTTATTAACATAATTCATTGGAGATAAAAAGACATGGGCATATGCAGATGTATATATATATATATATATTCAAGGAACACAACAGAAGTAAATTCTATTGCAAATATAGCATACTTTCAAGATATTCATGGTAGTCATCAAATAAAAATTACAGAATTAACACAAGAGAGTACTTATCTTATAACAAAGTAGTCTCGAGCAACTGGCTATGCAACTGCAACATTCCACCCAACCATGGGTCAATTGTGCTCATCAACCTCTCAACACAACTGCCACCCCCAAGCTGGGCATGATTTCTACAAGGAAGAGTGAACAACAGATTCACACATAGCCAAATATACACCAAAATCAGCCAAGCCAATCCCCAGTTTGTTTTATCAGGCTGCTAAGGAAATTGAAGGAAGAATTGCTAAGCTAGTGAGCTCAACCATAGAGATATGGCTACCCTCTACAAGATCTATCTAGCTTGGTCCCCACAATATGTACACACCTGGCACAAGAAAGTATTCCCTTCACTACTACACAATCCCTCAGGCCATACCTCCCATTCTAGTATTCTCCAAGGTGTGCATAGAAGAGTATCCAACCATTTTGATCTCCTTTGAGAGGTTACCTTCCTCACTAGGTTTATTAAGCCAATTCTGGTCCACTTCCACTCCTAATTCTTTCTCACAAGTTTACACCAAAACAGGGATGTTGTTATAGGTCAAATATGCACTTCTCCGTCCGTGATCACTTTGAGCTGTCAATCACACAAAAGGACAACTTGGATTGAAGAGCATGATGGCCTCAAATGAGACTTTGACTTGATTCACCTTCCTGCAAGCTGACAAAACCCTAAAAAACATCATATTTTGGTATGGGCGCTACTCTATTTGAGAAAACCAGTGCATATGCACTACTCCACAAGGCAATAGTAGCACACACCTCTTGGTATGCACTATTCTACTTTAGTAAACTAGCGCACAACATCCAAAAAGTGTCAAACGCTAGTTATTTAATACTGTAGTCACACACTGTGCGCTACTCCATTGTGAAATAGTCGCGCACATCTTAAAATATGATCAAAAAAATATTAATTTGACGAATGGGGATTAGTTGCAGTTGGTTTCCCAACTTCCCCAACTTCCCCTACAACCACCTCTCGACCTGAACTATTCACCTTGTCATATAAATACTAGGAGGATTGAAGAGAGGGGTGAGACATAGAGACATGAGAGCCATAGAGAGACTCTTCTATATGAGAAGTTTGTATTGAAGGAGGTTATGCTGGAGGAACTTTGAAGTTAGAGAGGAGCAGGAGCCTAGGATCAGTTTACATGATCATGCTGCCAAGTCAGGTATACTTTGTACCATTCATATGTTTTTGACAATAAAAGGTTGAAACATCTTTCTCGTCCCAAATCAAATGCTTAATGGACTATGTATTTGTTTGGATTCATGTTGGTTAATGCTTGATGTTTGAATTACTTTTCAATTGCATCATTATTATATTGGCCAAGATATGTTGAGAAAGGGCTTTGTGTTGTAGGTTTATTGAACGGGAGATTGAGTTGAGGATCGAACATAAGGTTGGACAAAAGCTAGGATCAAACTTCGTTCACAAGGTATGTCCTCAAGGTCTCTAATCTATTTCCATTTATAAACAATTTTGTAATGCAATCAGTGTTGGGCCCAGGTTGAGTTAAAGTTTTGGGAAGCACTTTTTTTGAGGCAAGCAGGGAAAGCTGAGCTGAGCGTAGCTCAGAAACACAATTTTGGCTAAGTATTGAGTATGTTGTGAAGTTGCGTGCAGCATCCAACTTTTGACAAGACTGCGGAGTTGCGTGCAACGTCGAAGTTTTGGCTGTGATGTGAAGACCAATACTGCGCAGAAGTAGTGTTGCGGAGTTAGGAGGACATGTGGAGACAACAAAGCAGTGTGTTGGACAAGTATCAAGTGTAGTTACCGACTAGACTAGTAGCAACCATTTTTGGAAAGATACTTCAGGATTGCCGAGTGGCGGACGTAGGCAAAACAGGAAGGCGGCCACGTGTGGGTAGTTAAGGAAAGCGATGTTTGGCACGTGCAGAAGCTAAAACCATTAGAGAGAAACGGTTTGGCAAAAGTAGCCTGTAGGAACATGTGTGACAGGAAGGATGATAGTGACAGAATGAGGATGTGGAGATCCACCATGATCAAGCATACCCTACCAAGAGCCATCAAGCCGGTTTGGAAAATCGGCGCAGTTTTGGAAACCCTTAGGGTTTTGGGTTCTTAGGTCTTCAGCATTGTACAGACATGATCTTCGAGCATGGTTTATTTAAGAAGATATTTTTGTATCGGATGGGGGTTCTCAAAGTTATTCTCTTTTTGGATTATTGTTAGTCTTTTGTTGTTGCTAAGAACTTAAGGAGATAACCTTTTTGTATTGTTAAATCTCTTCGAGCTGAGAATATTGTAAAGGCTCTTCAGTTGTGTGCGTAGAGACCTAGCCGAGAGAAGGAAGAGTCTGCAGCTGAGTGCATAGACCAATAATGGTTGCCCCATCCATTTTGAAAGAAATATATTACCAACCATTCTTGTGGACGTAGCTTTCCATCTAGGGAAGTGAACCACGTTAAATCCTGTGTTATGTGATAATGTTTATGAATGAATGGCTGTTTGTATTTTCTGTAAAATGAATGCTTGAATGTTTCCTTGCATGCTGTAATATGGGAACTTTGATATGCATTTACCAATAGGAGAAGTTTGGGAATGATATGCTAGGTTCCGCGGAAGCAGATGAATGGTGAACACTTCAATTCTATGTTAAGGCCGTGAATCATTCATTTAAGTATAATTACTTTCTTAAACATAGTGAAGGAATGCAGCACAGATAGTCATGTTTATTATTTCAGTTCATGTTGTAATAATCCAAGTGCTTGACGAATGCTAGAAAGATAGCCCGTAAGTGCCTGAATGAATGGATGAGTGATATTCATTTCAGTGCCTTAACGTTTCCGAGATTTTCCAAGTAGAGGATAATTGTGGGTTATTCGTAGCCCCAGTAGAAGATTCGCAGCAGTAAGAAACCCTTGGTGCAGCCCAAAGTGTTTCCTGCACCGCACGGTACTGTTCATAGCATAGATCCTGCTGCGTACCACATCACTCTACCTGCAGCGCTGTCCTTCTGTCTTGCGCTGCGCAGCCTCTTCAGATAAACAACTCATCATTTACTGTGGAAACTTGATTCTGCAGTACCCCATAAAGACACACCTCGGCTGAGACCTCAACCTGCTCATTGGTTGTTGCCGAAAGGGATGGTGCGAAGGGGTTTTGTTGGTAAAAGGAAGAACCGTAAAGAACCTGGGTCTAGTTGAAAACGTCTGGATCAGTTTAAGCCAACAAATGGTTCCGTTTCCACGCTAGAATCCATGATGAGTTGAAATGGTTCCCTTAAGTTGTAACTATGATGTGTGAAGAAGAATATCAGTTCCCTGAAGGATCTGACTATTGGCATCCTGAAAAGACAGAAATCCAAGCTTGGTGAGATAAGATCATAAGTGAGTTTAACAGACAAGAAAATAGACATCCACATCTAAGAGACACACAGTGGTCGGATAGATATCTATTAGACGACATTCACGAGATCTTTTGGGCATCGTTTCCAAATGAGCTGCATGCGTGGATCTCGCGGCTCGCAGAGAAGAAAAACCGTTTCCAAGGAGGAGTTCCTACGGAGTGGAATCCCGAGCTCACGGCGCAACTTAAAGCGTTAGACAGCGTGTTGTCATGCACAGTTGATTATTGGGTTGATCATATGCTAGAAGGCTTTGTAACAGAATTTGTTGTAGACACACTCAAATCCTACAGCCAAGCAGAAGCAAATTTTTTCGAAGATTCCACAGTAAGTTTATGAAAAACCTCAGTCTATACATTAAGATGCTATTAGCTGAGAAAGGTGTTCTAAGAATGCAGTAATATGCTTGAAGTTTGTCATGATAAATAGTACATATATTGATTCTAATAAAGAGACACATACTCTTAGAAGTGGTAAGAGATATAAAATTAATAAAGATCCAGAAGGCCCTAAACGTCATATAGATACTGAGATACCCTACAATCTTGATAGTGAAGTTATACAACCATTTACCCCTGAGAATCTGTCGGCTGCACAAACCGTGCCACCCTTATCGCAGAACCCACCCGCTACGTAACCCACCCCGTAGAAGAATCAGCCTAGTCCATCTCTCCCGATAGTCCAATTTGTATTTACTGCACAGATCCCTTTACAGCAGCCACGCACTAATCCCGGTGGCCCACCACCTAGTATCACAATGGAAAACACTGATATGAAACTGCCAATATTCAGAGGCACTGGCCTAGAAGACCCTGATCATCATTGGTTCCTTTGTGAATCCATATGGAGTGTAAGACAAATCCAGGATGATGCCGTGAAGAAAGCACAGCTCATCACCACTTTCAGGGATAAAGTGCTACATTGGTTTATCAAAATCCTCTACCGTATAGCCAAGAACCCTGGAAGAAATTAAAGTCGCGCTTGTGGCAGAGTTCAAGAAACCTAAGTCTGAGTCTCAGTGTATAACTGAGCTGAAAGAAATAAAGCAGAGACCAACTGAAATAGTATGGGAATTTGATAAGAAATTTAAGACTTTACTAGAACAAGTAAGTTTTGTTATACCACCAGAACAACATAAAGAATGGTTCATTGTTGCGTTGTTACCTTATATCAGATTATCATTGATGCAGCAGAAGGTTCTATCCCAGGAAGAGGCCTTGGAAATTGCAATGAAGCTGGAAGCTTCGTCGATTGGTGATACTAGTTTTGGGATGTCTCAGATCCAGAATTAGCTGACCACCCTGACACTTGAACTGCAAAGTATGAAACATGGTAAAGAACAAAGATATGCACCTAGACATGAGGTCTGGTGTACAAGTTGTAAAGGAGAAGGTCATGACCGCGAGCATTGCCCTCTATTCCGCGACTATATTAACAGTGGTGTGCCTAACCCATTAAATCATAATCAAGCCCCATGGTGTGAAATTTGTAGAACCACAAGACATAGACCTAAAGACTGTTACCTAATCCAGAAATATGTGAAAACCCCTAAGAATTTATACTACAATTTTTGTAAATCAGTGGACATGATTAATCCAACTGCCGCGCATATGAATTAATGAATGAAAGAAAAAGGGATATGGACTCAATGCGAGGTGCTGGCTTGTACCGTGTACAAGAAGATACCCAGCCAAAACAAGAAAATGCACAATATGACCAAGGAGGATACAGAGGTCATGGTGGTGGATAACACGGTAGAGGAAGAAATGCTGGTTTGGCACAAGGAAGAGGCCGCGGCCAAGTCATTTGTTATAACTATGGCCAACCCGGGCACGTGTCTAGAGATTGTGTTAACCCATGCACTATGTGCAATTACTGTAAATCATTTGAGCATGTCATTGAAGATTGCCTAGTATTAGAGGTGGAAATGCAGAAGAGAAGACGAACAGAGGCTCCGAATCCAAACGTCCAGTGGATCGCAGTAGAGAATAGACAAGTGGATCCAAGCATTAATGTGGTCATGCGCAGTGGCGCTGAGACAGGCTGCAATAGAGGAGCAAAAGCTTCAACATCATGGGAAGCACATACGAGGAAGGATCCCCTTGAAACAGTATGGATAAGGAAAGCTCAAGGAAAAGCACCCCCTCTTAACCTACAGAAGAACAAGGAGGTATTCATTGATGCACGGGATACCTTTAGAGAAATAATGGATAAGTCATCAAGGATCTCGCTACACAATGAAACACCGCATGTTGAAGACATGCCAGCTCTATATGACAAAACAAGTACTGCGACAGATGTCCGTACTTCTGTTGCGTAGTTCTTGCGAAGCTGCATGAAGTTACTAAAAAGAAAAATAGCCATAGTAGAGCTCCAGAAGCTTATCAGCCAGTATGAACCGCATATTTCAACAGAGACCCCAGATAGCGTTGTACATCATATAAGGAAGCACAAAAGAACAAGCCGAGAGATGAGGCTTACTGTGCAAATAGGATATTTTGAAATGTATGAAATCATCCTTGATCTAGGATCAGAAGTGAATGTCTTGACTAAGCAGACATGGCAGCAGATGGGTCGACCAAAGTTGCTCTGGTCACCTATCCAATTACAAATGGCTAGTCAGGAGAAGGTCATACCTTTTAGCTACTTATCTAATGTAGTAGTTGACATTGACGGAGTGCAGAGTCATGCAGACTTTGAGGTTATTGAAATTGTGGATGATAGTCAACCTTTTCCAACAATATTGGGAATTGATTGGGCTATGGATAACTTGGCCATCATAAACTTGAAGACAAAGAAGATGATCTTTGAAGGGAAGCATATTAGGTTCATCGCACCATTGGATCCTAAAGATGGTGATAGATACAATGAGCCGATTCAGGAGGAATCCCAAGCACAAGACTTAGACCGACTATACCAGCTGACTGCGAACAAGGAAGACTACATTAATCCTACCGTGGATGGTACGCTCAGCTAGCGATGTGACACTTCTTGTATCTCTGACTCGGATATAGGACTAGAGAATTGGAAAATCTGCATGCATGAAGTATCAGCAAGAAGATGTGCGCAGATTATGAAATCACTGCGCTGGACTGGAAAAGAGGTGAGTCCTATTCCCACATATGATCGTTCTGCTAATGTTTATAGTTTCATAAGGGAATATAGTACAGTTATACCAGATGAGCATAGACTTCCAGGTTTCGATATAGAATTGCATGATACACCTACCAGATGGTGGAATGCACATAAGAAAACATTGACCACTTGGGATCAATGCAGAACTAAGATGCAGATCCGATTCGCCGAAAAGGTTACTTTACCCTTTGAAAAGTATAACGGACAGACAGACCCTAGTCAACACATTGAAATCTATTCAAAGGCATGGGTGGAAAGACCACTTACAGAATGGGTACATTTATTTGTACATACATTGGATGCGGGTGTCCCAGAGAAATGGTACCTCGACCTGGAGTTGTACAGTGAACTCACTGATTGGGAGTTGCTCGCTACGAACTTCTGGAAGGACTTCAGTTTTGAAGACGAGAATCCATTAATCCATGAAGCATTACAGCTAATCAAGAAGCGCATATTCCAGGATGACTGTCATCATCAAAAAATAACATTGCAGGAGTTTTTTGGGACAGAGTGCGTTCCTGCGCACCTACAGTCAAAATGGAAGGAACATGAAGAGCACTTGATCGAGTGTTACAACTTAGCTGAAGACACCAATGAGACAAATGAAGACGATGAGGATGACCCACGCAGCATAGATATACCAGAATCAGAAGGCACACGTGAGGTAGAAGGACCTCCGTTGGAAATCCCAGATAAGACTGGACCAGTAAAAACACAAAAAGTGAACATTGGCACAGACAAAGAGCTGAAGTTCACATCAATAGGAGATTATTAAGACGATCAGACTATTGCAGAGATCGTAGATACCTTACATGAGTATCAAGAATTATTTCCAACAAAATTTACAGAGATGAAAGGAATTTTGGGAGACCTAGGGGTTGTGAAAATACCTTTAAAACCAAGTGCTAAGCTTGTCAAGCAGAGGCCATAGAGATTGAATCCACGCTATAAGGAAAAATTCCACGTAGAGCTAGATAAGATGTTGGAAGCAAAAATCATTGAACCAGTTGAAGAATCCGAATGGATTAGCCCCATGGTTGTCCTAGACAAGAAAGCAAAAGGCGAAATCAGGATTTGTGTGGATCTCAGAAAGCTGAACGATGCTTCCATGCACGACCCATTTCCTACTCCATTCACCGACGATGTGCTTGATAACATTGGAGGAAATGAGGCATATTCTCTTACTGATGGTTTCTTTGGTTATCATCAGATCAAGATTGATCCTGCAGATAGGCATAAGATGACATTTTCTACAGAATGGGGGTCATTCCAGTACACCTTCATGCGTTTTGGACTGAAATACGCACCTGCCATATTCTCTAGATTCGTCGTCGTAGCATTTAAAGATTTTATGCACAAGTTTTTAGAAGCGTATTTTGATGATTGGACTGTATTTGGTCTATTGAAGAATCATTGCGCGAATCTCCACATGATGCTCGAGAAGTGTCGACAGCATCAAATATCCTTGAATTTTAAAAAGTGTATTTTCTGTGTGCCTTATGGAATTTTACTTGGCCACATTGTCTGTAAGCAAGGATTGATGGTAGACCCTGCAAAGATTGTAGTTATTGCAAACTTACCAACACCAAATTCATTCAAGATGTTGCGATCTACATTAGGCCATACTAGATATTACAGGAAATTTATAAAGGGTTATGCATAGATAACTGTAGCAATGGAAAAGCTGCTGAAGAAAGACGCACCGTTCATTTGGAATGCAGAATGCGAGTAGGGTTTTGACACATTAAAAGAAAAGATGGTCACTGCGCTGATTCTAGTCTTTCCAGACTGGACAAAGCCATTCCATGTCCATGTTGACGCATCGTGTATTGCCCTGGGGATCATGTTAGCTCAGTCAGGAGAGGGAGGTATTGACCACCCTATTGCATTTTCTAGCAGAAAGCTTTCAACAGTAGAAAAGAACTATACTACTACTGAGAGGGAAGGCCTTGCGATGGTGTACACCCTATGGAAATTTAGACACTACTTGCTGGGATCGTACTTCCTTATGTTTACTGACCATTCTGCATTGAAATATTTGGTCAACAAGCCAATGTTAGGGGGACGCATATGCCGATGGCTATTGCTGTTCTAGAAATATGACTTTGAAATTATTGTCAAGCTAGGTAGACTGAGCTTGGGACCTTATCATCTATCAAGGATAGAGTCAGGAGAGGAGCCGATGAATATTGAAGACAGTCTGCCTGATGCGCAGTTATTTAGTATATAGGTTGTCGATGATTATTACAAGGATATCATTGACTTCCTAACTACAGGGCTGGCACCCCAGGGATTCTCGGTCCAACAGAAAAAACAGTTAGTGGTGCACACTGTAGACTTCACTATAATTGCAGTCAATTATACAAATTTGGGCCGGATGAAGTCCTGCGCAGGTGCGTACTCGATCATGAGAAGCCTTTTATTCTAGCCGACGCACACTCAGAAATCGTGGGAGGTCACTATGCAGGAAGGGATACTGCGCAGAAGATATTGCACGCAGGGCTATGGTGGCCTACGATCCATAAAGATGCGAAAGAACATTGCAGGAACTATGATGTCTGTCAGAGGATAGGAAACCCATCACGTTGAGATGAAATGCCATTAAATCCACAGTTGACACTGCTGTTAAATTTTCAGAATTTACTTCAATCTGATCTAAGATCTTAACTGAGAGAACAACATGTACAGCATATCTACAGCATATCAATCATGGAGACAATAATGCAAGCACACAAGAGACACAAGATTTAATTGGGGAAAACCATAAAGGTGAAAAACCCCAATAACTTCCTCAGAGATAGATAGAGCAATGATACAACCAGAATATAAGAGATAGTCTTCTCCTAGCAGCAGAGCCTCCTCCTCCACAAGTGCGCCACTCTCCACAGTGTGAGTGAGAGAATAGAATGTGTAAAATGAGAGAGACACACTCTCTATTTATACACTAACTTGACTTGACCTTTACTCAACTAGGTCGGCCTCAACTTAACCACTTAACATAATGCTGACTAAGCCGACCCCCACTAGGGTGGTCTAATAACCCTTTGACCCACATGGACGACCCCCAATAGGGTGGTCTAATAACCCTTTGACCCACATGACTTATACAGGGCCGACCCCAACAAGGTGGTCTAATAACCCATCAAGTATAAGTTACGACACTTACAATATGACGACTCTTCCGTATAGAGGAATAATAACATCTCTATAGGAATACAGCCACTTCCGTATAGAGGAATAATAACATCTCTATAGGAATACAATATACATATATGTGAAATACATTCCAAAGTTACATATACATCAACCTTCCCTCTTAACTATGAAGGTATTTCTCGACACAGGTCTTCTAGCACAAGTCTTCTTCTCTGGATCATCATCACAGGATAATCGTCATCGAGTCATCATCATCATCATTACTGCTTCTACCTCAATAAATCTCTGAATCTACTCGTCATAGGAAGTTCTACAGAGCCAGTCCTTTTTCATACTGGATGTAAGCCCACCACCTACAGGTCTTCGTCATCACTGGCGATACTGTGGAATCCTCAGGACTTATTACGTGTGTCACAAAACCTCGAAAGGGCATCCCAGGCTGTTACGAGCACACATCTCTTCCTATAGGATCTCCTAGGGCCATATTATATGTGACCTCACCACAAAACCTCGCAAGAGCATCCCAGGCTATTACGAGCACGCAGCTCTACCTATAGGATCTCCCAGGGCACGAATTACATGTGGTCACCACAAAACCTCGCAAGAGCATCCCAGGCTGTTACAAGCACACAACTCTACCTATAGGATCTCCTAGGGCACGAATTACATGTGGTCATGGAAAAAACTCGCAAGAGCATCCCAGGACTTATTACGGGCACACAGCCCAACCTATCGGATCTCCCAGGGACAAATTATATGCCATAGGACAAAACCTCGAAAGAGCATCTGCCAGATATCCCAGGGAAACGAATTACATGCCATAGGCAAAACCTCGAAAGACTATCTGCAGATCTCCCAGGGCCAAATTATATGTCCTCCCAGAGCAAAACCTCGAAAGAGCATTTGCTAGATATCCCAGGGCAACGAATTACATGCCATAGGAAAAACCTCGAAAGACTATCTGCTAATCTCCCAGGGCCAAATTATATGCTCATCTGCACAACCTGATCCACGGCCATAGAGTATCAACCTGATACTCACCATACATCATCCTGATGTACACATGATCATCCTGATCATCATCACTGCAACATCCTGCTGCATGTCATCTGGAGCAACATCCTGAAGCTCATCATCCACGATCATCCTGATCATATAATGCATCTACCTGATGCAAACCAAGTATCTACCTGATACATATCATCATACATGATCCACCTAATCATACAATGTATCCACCTGATACATACAATGTATCCACCTGATACATATACAGATACATGGTCCAAGCATCCAACATGATACACATGATGTAACCGATCATATCCAACATCCAACATGATGCGTACATATAAATGATCCAACTGATCATATCCACATCCAACATGATTCATACATACATATAAATGATCCAACTCATCATATTCAGCATCCAACATGATGCATACATACATACATAAAAATGATCCAACTGATCATATCCAGCATCCAACATGATGCATACATACATATAAAAAATGATCCAACTGATCATATCAAAGCAGAAACCAGAACATCATCCTGATGCTCATCATCCAATGCTTACATCCACAGCCATGTGAAGGATCCTTCTTCCAACATGCTTGGAATGGCTTCAACAAATGTGTCCATCACTTCTTCCTCGAAGTGTCTTGATCTAAAGAACGCCAAGCCTTTCTCTGAAGTACTCGAACTTCACCCTGGCTAGTGGCTTCATCAGCACATCTGCAATCTGCTCGTCCGTTGCAACATACAGGAGCTTCACAGCTCCTCTTTGCACCATATCCCTGATATAGTGATATTTGATCTCTATCTGTTTCGACCTGTCATGAAACACAGGGTTCTCGGACAGCTTCACACAACTCTGGTTATCACAGAAGATACCGGTAGCCTCCAACAGGAGATCAAATAACTCAGACAGTAGCTTCCGTAGCCATACTGCCTCACAACTAGCTAAACAGGCTGCAACATACTCTGCCTCAACTGTACTCAGTGCTACATAGGACTGCTTCCTGCTAAACCAAGAGATCACACTTGATCCCATACTGAAGCAGCACCCAGATGTGCTCTTCCTATCTGCAGCACTGCCTGCCCAATTTGAATCAACATAACCCTGCAGGTTAAACTTTTGATTCGCTTCATACTTGAGCCCATAATCCACTATACCCTTCAGGTACCTCAGAACATGCTTTATAGCAACTAGGTGAACACTCCTCGGATCCATCAGGAACTAGCTCAATGTGTTCACAGCAAAGCAAATATCTGGTCTCGTGTTCGTCAGGTACATCAAGGACCCAATCATCTGACGATGCATAGAGACATCAACTGGCTTAGATGAAGCATCACAAAGAAGCTTCAGATTCGATGTCATAGGTGTGGCCATGGCCTTGCAATCCATCATCCCGAACCTCTTCAGGATATCTACTGCATACTTCCCTTGTACAAGGAAGATTCCATCTGCACTCTACCACACCTCCATGCCAAAAAAATATAGTGCATCATCCCGAAGTTCTTCATTTCGAACTCGGCAGCAAGCTTCCGCTGCATGTCGGCAATCAATCTATATTCACCTGTAACAAACAGGTTATCTGCATACAAAAGTAGTATCACTGGATTTCCTTCCTCAACCTTGTAGAAAAGGTTGGAATCCGCTTTATTCTTGGTAAAGCCCAAACTGGATAGAAAGCTGCCTATCCTACCATACCAAGTTTTGCACATATATGATTTCCTGTCATGTGTCTCAGAACCAAGTGGCTGCTCCACATACACTTCTTCTTCAACTACACCATTTAAGAAAGCTGTCTTGAAATCCATCTGGTGTATCTTCTATTTCATCACTTTTATATTTCTCTATGCTTCCGTCTGCAGCATGCTTGATCTTGATAGATCCATATGAGAGTCATAACAAACTTCCCTTCAGGTCTTGGGACTACATCCCAAACATCATTCTTCATGATTGACAGATCATGGCATTCTTCCCATATCCTGGGAACTTCAATATCTTCAATAGATAATTTTGTTGCTGAACAAATGTTGTAGTTCTTCTTTTGTAGGAGATGGCATATGATCTTTCCTACACAACAAGTTAAATTGCATGATTAGAAAACATCTCATAGTTTTCAGAACAAATTCTTACACATAAAGAAATATGTCATACAATGATGCAATTAACTTAGCCAATGCTTCAATACAACATTTATCCATATCCCGTAACTTTCTAGATGCCTTCCAATCTCTACCAGAATATTGTTAAGAGTGTGCACAACTCCCAACATGTTAGCAAAGAGGTTTCATTCTAGATAAGTAGCAATGGAATGTTGTACAGTGCCATAGGCTACTTACCCATGCATATTAGTAGTATACTCTTCATCAATGCAACTATTCTAATATGCATAATACACAACCTAATTCTAGGAACATCAGTATATACATTATTGAATAGTATTATTTAAACAATAAAATATGCAAGTAATGACAATTCAAATACTTATCTTTGTTTGTTTGTTGGGTGGACTCCCTCTAAATCTTTGCATCTCCATTCTGATGTGGATTGTGAGAAGTGGTCAACTCCCTCTGAATATCTGCATCCTTGTAGAAATTACTGCAGTGTGCTCCCTCTTGATCTTTGCTTCCTGGATTATCTGTCCTTGAACTTATATACATTCTCGATCCCTATGCATGCTTGTTAGTATCATCATTGTGTTATCCTCTAGGTCTCATACATAATTCATTAGTATAATCTTAATATTATGAAGACATAATAATCTCAAGCATGTATAGTCAGGATCAATTCAAACACAGATAATAAACATTAGTATTCAAGGTTTCAAGGAAGTCTTCTTTTATTCATACATATTCTTATTTAATCATAGGACTCTTCTGGTTAGTTAAATCATCAATCAAGAGAGAAGAGATATAATATGCATAAAACCCGTGATTATTAAAAACTATACCTTCATGATTCTTCTGGTTAGTCATATCATCAATTATGGTACAAAACATAATATGCATACCACCATGATTATTCAAACCTATGACTTCATGAATAATTATCAACAACATAATAGTATAAGATCCTAACACAAGGTAGGATTCTAGCTTGATATAGGAAAAACATACCTGGATTAGCATGCTAGCTAGTTATGTCTAACATACCCGCATAATGTATTCTGGTTCTCTTCAGTGACTTGTGCTAGTAACCTGCATGTCTCATAAGTTAACCATTGTAGAAACAAGTTATACATACCTCAAAAGTAGATCTTCTATGTGATCCATGACAATGGATGAATCCTTGTCTTCATGTCACCATGATCATACGTTCTTGAAGTAGAACATGATTTGTCTTTCTTGGTGTACCTTTTATGTTAGCAGACAACATAAACCTCATACAACACCATAATGCATTAGTACAATCATAAGTGTCAACACCCTAACCAATGAATATCTTCTATCATGCATTCATAATTTTGTTAAGGTGATACGAAAAATCTAAAATCAAGATTGTACTAACCGTAATAACATGAAGACAAACATACCATAAACTTAATCATGAACAAATATCGAAACATACCTCGACGAGTCATACCTGTCGAGATCGCTTGTAATATTCTTATGTAAGGCCTTAGCCTCATCTCCCCCTGAAATAGGAACTTCTTCACTTATGCAGATGATCAATCCATCTTCTTCTAGGATTAACCCAATCCACTTAATTTGCAAGAACTAGAGCTGGAGCTGGATATGGTTTTGTCAGAGAAACCCCAAAAATTCAAACTTTGAATTTCAAACTTCGAAAAGGATAGAAATATGTGCCTTGATGAGCTGATCAAGCTGGTATATTCAGAATTTGAAAACTGCAAAGTTTCACTCCTCAATTTTGCCTTTGAAACTTCCAGATTCACTGGACGTGACCCTGAACTGGGGTTTGATGAAGCCCACTCTTTTGCCCAATCAAAAGGTTTGATCGAAATCTCTAAGCTTCTATTTTTCTAAGGAGCTTCCAGGCGTGGCCATAGATTTAAAAAATTCCCATTTTTACAGAAGCCCTAATTTTTCACTTTTCTGATCAAAGTCCCGAACTAGGGTCTGATCAAGCCCGACCTTCTGCCCAACCAAAAATTCTAATCTTGGTCTCTAAATTTTTATTTTGATGAGTACCATCCAGCCGTGGTCTCTGATTACAAAAATTCCAACTTTCTCCGAAGCCCTAAATTCTGGAATCCATGAATGAAGGTACTAAAAGATAATTATGTTTTGACAGAAATATGTACCTAATTGTTTCTGGTGTACCACTGAACATTTCAATCCACAGGGTCTGAAAACATTTCCTGAGATAGCCCAACCTGTTATCTTTCCATCCTGATAGGTCTGACCTCAATTGGATTCTCTGAGAGAGAGTTATGCCAAGTGTCGCAAGATGACCTGTTTATGGGATAATACAGAAGAGCAAACTTGTACGGCATGCCACGTGTCACTAGTTCAACTTCGGCCTCTGAAACATATTCCTGAGATAGTACCGTCTGTGTACTACCTGTCACTTTTTATGAAATTTCATTTGGATCTTCCTAGCCCAACTTATGACCTTTTTCCCAAGATTACCTGATTTTGACTCAGATCTGGAAGAGGCAGAAACCCTATATTTCACACATCATAAATAACAAAGTACAACACATTAGAGGTTGTCCTTTGGACACAAGGTACATGGGGATTTAGTCGTTGACCTATAAAGGTTTCAGATCCGAAACCTTCGCCAAAACGGATTTATAGCGAAAGTTCTACAATGACTGGTTTTTGCAATATCAATCCCTAGCATCGTAAGTGCAACAAGTGTCATACATGCCATATCATTCCTTCTTTCAGGCTAGCTCTGATACCATGTTAAATTTTCAGAGTTTACTTCAATTTGATCTAGGATCTTAACTGAGAGAACAACATATCTACAGCATATCAATCATGGAGACAATAATGCAAGCACACAAGAGACACAAGATTTATTTGGGGAAAACCATAAAGGTGAAAAACCCCAATAACTTCCTCAGAGATAGATAGAGCAATGATACAACCAGAATACAAGAGATAGTATTCTCCTAGTAGAAGAGCCTCCTCCTCCACAAGTGCGCCACTCTCCACAATGTGAGTGAGAGAATAGAATGTGTAAAATGAGAGAGACACACTCTCTATTTATACACTAACTTGACTTGACCTTTACTCAACTAGGTCGGCCTCAACTTAACCACTTAACATAATGCTAACTAGGCCGTGTAATGTCCCCTCCTATCATACCAGCATGATAGAGAGGATCGTGATGCTAAAACTGGGCATCTAGCCCCATGAGCTTTTAGATAAGCATTCACATAATATAAAAGACATATGGAGTGTATAATTATAAGAAAAACAAAGCGGAAATAATATCAATAACACATCCATCATGCATTCAAGATATTCATCAAATAATAATTGCAAAGTTAACACAAGAGAATACTTATCTTAACAAAGTAGTCCCAAGCAACTAACTATGCATCTGCAATGTTCCACCCAACCATAGGCCAGTTGTGCTTATCAACCTCTTGATGCAACTGCCACCCCCGAGCTGGGCATGATCTCTACAAGGAATCAGGGAACAATAGACTCACACATAGCCAAGCATACACCAAGATGAGCCAAGCCAATCTACAATTGGGTTTATCAGGCTTCTAGGAAGATGGAAAGGAAGAATTTCTAAGCTAGTGAGCTCATCCATAGAGCTATGGATACCCCTCCCAGATCTATTCAGCTTGGCACTCACAATGCCTACACACCCAACACAAGGAAGTATTCTCTTCATTGCCACATAGTCCCTCAAGCCATACCTTCCTTTCTAGTGCTCTCAGGGTGTGCATAGAAAAGTAGCCAAAGCCCTCTTGATCTTCTTGAGAGGTTACTCCCTCCACTAGGTTTACCAAGCCAATTCTTTCCACTACCAGTCCAAGTTTCTTGCTTACAGGTTCAAATCAAAACCGGGATGCACATAACAGTAGAACCACACTTATTGGGCATGATAAAACCTTTTTACAATGAGATTCCCAAGGATGGGGTTTTCATTAGCTTCAGAAAACTGTGGGAAACCCAAAAACGAAACTGGAAGATGGGGAACAACCCTGGGAAGCCAAATCCATTTTCAGAAAAATGTCCATGGACATTCTGGGGCAAAAACGGCCTCCATAACAGTCCCAAATCACGGCGCTTCTCTCCCAGCTGCTGTACAATGCAAAAATGAGCTCCCAACCATGGAAAATGTAGGAAAAATGGTGAAAAACGTGATGGGGAAAGACCCCGTAGTTCAGACTGCGTGAGAGACGAAAGACTCTCTGTCCAGAATGGATTTGGGCGCCATTTCATGGGTGTTTTCTTTCCCAAGAAGAAAAAACATGAATTCGCAGGTCGATGGCTTGCCCATGCACGAAATTGGCTGCCATACCTCTTCATTCCCAATGCATTAACTACCTCAACCAATTTTTGGAAGAATTAAATGATTGGGTCCATAACCCAAAATGGGTAGTTGAGGGTTTATGGGTTTTCTCATTGACACATGGATTAACACCATTTGCTCGAGGGTTTGAATAATTTTCCTCCCTATTCCTTGTAGAATCATGCCCCATCTCTTTGTTTCATTGCATAGCTAGTTGTGGGTATTTTCATTAAAATTCGTATTTACATGATGTCTTAATTTACATTGTACATATCTAGCAAAAGAACCATAGGCATCTATTTCATTAATTGCCGATATATAAAACGGTAAATCAATGGTGGGGCCTTGGCCTTGAGCTCCTCACCATGATTAAATTACAATATTTACATCATTTACGATTTAATGCAAAGGGGGTCAAAATGGGGACATTACAGGCCGACCCCCACTAGGGTGGTCTAATAACCCTTTGACCCACATGACTTATACAGGGCCGACCCCAACAAGGTGGTCTAATAACCCATCAAGTATAAGTTACGACACTTACAATATAAATGACGACTCTTCCGTATAGAGGAATAATAACATCTCTATAGGAATACAACCACTTCTGTATAGAGGAATAATAACATCTCTATAGGAATGCAATATACATATATTTGAAATACATTCCGAAGTTACATATACATCAACAACTGCAGCCATTTGAAAAATGGGCAATAGACTTTGTGGGTCCTATAAACCCAACAGGAAAAAGAATGGGTGCAAGGTATATTATTGTTAACACCCAAAAAGTTCTCACTACCTCATCTACCTCATTACATGACTCATTTGTCCATATTTCCTACCATATTTACCTTCAGAACCCTAAAAAGCCTCCAAAAGCCTAAAAAACCCCTTTTTCCCCAAAATTATCCAAAATTCCTCCAAAATAGTAAAAAACCCTCTAAAAAGGGAATAAAAATATAAAAAAGGAGGAAAAAGAGGAAAAAGAAGGAAAAAACCCTATACAACTGACCTAAACCATATGGTTCCCAAAACCATGGGCTAGCACTCCACCACTAAAAATCTATAAATAAGTGATGGAGACCCCTCATTTCATATCCACAATCAAATACACCCTTACTCTGCCAAAATCACTCTTGAAACCCTATCTCACCCTTGAGCTACTTTCACCATTGAGTGCCCCTTTTGGCCCATTTCCACCCTTTGGAGAAAGAGAAGGAGCAAAGCTGGAGTTTGGAGCAACCCTCTTGGACCATTGCAAGAACTTCACCAACCTTCACATTGGAGGTATAATCTTTAATACAAAAAACCATTTATATTTCCATGTTTTGTTATGTTTCTTAATGCTCATGCTAGTTTAGAATTTGTATTGTTTTATTACTTTCATTTACTGTTTATTGAACTGCTACTAAGGATCCCATTGTCCTTAGTAGGTGCTCATTTGCACAAGCTGGGGTGAAAACCCTAGCTACAATTATTACTGCTGTGGATTACCTCACCAGATGGGAAGAAGCAAAACCAGTTAAGGACTGCAGCGCAGTTTATTTTTGAAGAAATACTCACCAGATTTGGCTATCCGAAGATTTTGATGAATGACCAAGGTACTCACTTTTTGAACAAGACGATTGAAGCACTTACAGAGGAATTCCACATTCGTCATCAGCGCAGTACTCCATATCATCCACAGGCGAATGGTACTATAGAGGCTTTCAATAAAATATTGGAGAATGCACTCACTAAGGTGTGCAATGTAAATAGAGATGATTGGGACCTGCGCATCTCATCTGTGCTATGGGAATACAGGACCACATGCAAGAAATTGACAGGACAGACACCCTTTCGGTTGGTTTGTGGGAAGGAGGCTATAATGCCTATGGAATATATTGTCCCTAGTTTGAGAATCACTACATTTACAGGGATGGCAGACTGCGAAGCTCTAGAAGAAAGATTACTACACTTACTCGGCTTGGAAGAAGATCGCTTCATTGCATGTTTCCACCAGCAAGCTCAGAAGGACCATGAGAAAGCATGGCATGATCACCATATAAAGAACAAGTATTTTCAAGTAGGTGATCTAGTCCTCCTGTAAGATAGCAAATTCATGAAATTCCTTGGTAAATTTAAGATGCATTGGCTTGGCCCATATACTGTGATGCATATTACTAACACTAGTGCAGTCTAGTTAGCCAATTTAGCGGGTGATACTTTGACAACTTTGATAAATGGAAGTAGGCTAAAGCTATACCATGATAGCACTGCTTCGCAGAACCCTGAATAATGAACCAAGGAATGAAGTTCTAAGCGTCAAGTATAGTTGAAAGAGGACACTAGAAATGTAAAGGAGTCTGTACATGTATGATAAAAGGAAAAATGTATGATAAGAAGAATGATCTATGTACCGCGTAGCATTGTTGAAGCTGTGCAGAAGGAAAAAAAAAAAGAAAAAAAAGGAAGCAAATAAGAGAAAAAGAAGAAGAAAAATAGATAGAGTGGTAGCCGCGCAGTTGGAAATTTTTGGCACTGCGAAGTAGCCACGCAGTTGGAAATTTTTGGCACTGCAAAGTAGCCGCACAGGGTTGTAGATGGCTTGCTGCGCAGTTTGGCACAGCACTCAAAGGAAAATAGCCGTTGCCCGGCTTTTCAGAAAAATAGCCGTTAGATGACCGTTGAAACAACCTCTTCAGCATTTAAAGAAAAGATAGCCGTTCTGAGCACGCTGATGACAGAAAAGATCGAAAGATCCGCTCAAATTTGCCAATGGACACCACATTAAATGCTTATCTAGCCATTGAAGGGCATGAGAGAGGGTCTGCTGTGCCTATAAATAACACCGTTGGGAGACTCGCGGGCGTTACCAAGCACTTAGAATTTTCTTACGATTAACCTCTCTGAGCTAGTAGCCATCTGTAGTCTGTCTGCCTTAGCCACTAACTCAATTGTGAATGTCCGAACCTTCCTTTAGAGAAGAAGAATTGACCCTTGAAGAAGCCCTGAGGATCTTTCAGCAAGGAGGGATTCAACAATTAATGAAAACTCCAGTTAAGAAGGTAGCCGTATAACAAGGAGAAGGATCCCGCAGATCACCAAGAATTAATCCCATGATGCAGGAAAAACCAAAAGATAAGGGAAAAGTCGTAACTACACCTCGATCCAATATCATAAAGTTGGGATCCTCGGCACAGAAAGCACCAGCCTTTCAGATAAAACATTTGAAGATGACACCTAAATACATCTCTCCGTGGGCACTGAATGCCCCTGTGTTTAAATTGCTCAAGAATGCGAGATATGACATCCTGCTATCGCCTATGTCAAAGCATGTAAAATTTGGTAAGAATCTGCTGGGAAAGATAGCAGATTGTTAATGGGAGGATTATGACCTCTTGGGAATGAAGAAAGATGAGCCAAATGTTCCCAAATACCTGGATTTTCAACCAGACCAATATATGTGTTGGAAAAAGGACACCAAGGGAACTCTGAACTTGGTAGCTGATAGTTGTTTAGCACCTGTCATTCAGTCAGGGCTACTAAACTTGTTAAGGTTACCACATTTTGACCGTTCCCCAGAACTGAATATCGTGGTTTGCACACTCATGGTGTGAATCCATCAAGGTTATCTATGGTTGGACAGAAACATGGATATTAATATTGATTTGATCCACCACATTACCAGACTAAGCAAGTGCGGTAAGCATCCGAAGCACTTCTTCCAGGGGAAGAGAAAAGAAAAATAGGTTGTTGAGAAGATGAAGAAGACCCACTCGGTGGTAAAGGGAAAAAGAGGATTCCTGACAGAAGACATATATGACCAAGCAACAAGATTCTCAATGCAGTTGCTTGCAAGCAAGATGCTCAAAATAGCTAGACCTTTGGAGGTGCCTGCGGGCGCAATACTCCTTGGCGCCGCAGCGGCCGAAGGCCACAGCTTCAATTGGTGTCAATTTCTACTGAATGAGTTCCTTGAAGAACTCAATGACACCCAGGTGAATGGCGGCCAATTCCATTTCACCTGGCTCATTGTCCTGATCGCTTTGTGCAGATGGAAGGAACCACGAGATTATGCAGGTGTCGTTATGGATCCCAAGGATCCTAGAGGGTTTAAATTTCTCAACCTCTAGACAAACACAAATCCAGAGCACCAGCATGCAACTGTAAAAGTCTTTTACCAGTACTATATGCAGCTGCGCGACGCAATCACAAAGACATCCCGCATTACAAAGCAGGTCATGACAAAGTATATCTGCATCATCGACTTTGAGGCAGATATGAAATGTATATTCATATCGTCGAAAGCACAAACGAGGAAACTAGAGTGGTTCCTAGGAAAGTACAACATGTATGATCAGGATATTGAGGACCTCATGAAATATTGGCTAGCAAAATTCCGCGTAGAGGTCATGGACGTGGAGACAGATTCAGAAGAAGATGAGTCGATCCCGCTCTCATGCCCAATCATTGAAGAAACAGGGAAGAGAAAAGAAGCTGAGACTTCGAAGAAGCCAAAGTCGAGGAAAAAGGTGAAGGATACAAATATTCAATCACAGGTAGTCCTCAATGATGATGACTATGAGATGATAGCCGAAATAGTCTCAGAGAAGATGAAGGAGCTTATGGCGACTAAAGAAAAGAAGGACAAGGTCATCCATGATGAACTGCACAAGATGAGGCTCGCAATGCAAGGCCTAATCAAGAAAATGGACGATGTCCATAAAAGTCTTATTGTGCCGCGGAAGCAGGGACTGAAAGGAGGTCGGTAGGAACCTCGCAGCAAGGAAGCCAACAACTAGCAATAACGCTGCCATCGAAGACTAGGATTGTCCATGTGGACCCATTGGATGTTTTGTTGCCAATAGAAGAGCAAGTGGCCTTGGACACAAAGGGAGTCGAGAGGGTAGAGCTCGACTTAGCCAAAATCCCTTTTCCAGGATTGCACTTCATCCACACACAGATCGTGGAGGAGATGCATGACCTGACGATTGAAGTGATGAAGTTACAGGTAGAACTCACCGAAGCAAACAGACAAATTTAGCAAAAGGTAGAAATACAGCTACGGAACGAACTGGACCGCCGACAAAATTCGGAGACCACCATATCCAACGTGGCGAAGGATATCAAAGACATAGACATCCAGGATGATCCTGCAGACATAGTTCTGAGGATCAGAGATAAGGTGAGATCCTTGTAGTCAAAGATGCAGGACAAGGAAATTTGTTATGAGGCCGATATTGCTACATTGAAGGAGAAGCTAAATAAGTAGGCGCCATTAAATGAACAGCAAATCAGAGAGAAAGTAGTCAGCACTGCCTCCAAAAGCATCACAAGTGAGATGGATAAGTGCCAATCTCTCTTGGATAAAGTTTCACAGGCAATCACGACCCTTGAAGAGGATCAAGGATTGCTGCAGGTCAAGACCATGGTACAAGAAAAACAGACCGCGCTCGACAAGTTGAACACAGAGGTGAAAGCTCTACCACCTAGAGAAAGGCTTCCGAGATACAAGGAGATATCCACCTTAAAGAAAGAAGTGCAGGAATTACGACAAAAAGAGACTGAGATGGATAATCAGTTGCAGCAGCTTTTGGAGAATTCCATGGCAGTATCATAGTAGATTGAAGATAAGCTAATAGAACTGCGCAATAACCAGGAGTAGGTACAAGATCAAATTGGACAAGAAATAACTCCAACATTGCTTGAGGCAATTAAACAGGTTGAGGAGGATACAAGAGAAGCAGTGGTGCAGTTGTGCGGTACATATGACGAGTTCACGGCCAAGTTCATCCCATCGGTTACGGCACAGAGTGACATAGTTGAAACAATCAGTGGCTCGAGGACAAGCCACATGTAAGTGTTAGGGGCATGTTGGGCTCAGGTTGAGTTAAAGTTTTGGGAAGCACCTTTTTGAGAAAAGCAGGGAAAGCTGAGCTGAGCGCAGCTCAGAAACACAATTTTGGCTAAGTATTGAGGATGCTATGAAGTTGTGCGCAGCATCCAACCTTTGACGAGACTGCGGAGTTGCATGTAGCGTCAAAGTTTTGGCCATGATGCGAAGACCCGTACTGTGTAGAAGCAGTGCTGCGGAGTTCGGAGGCCACGTGGAGCTAGCAAAGCAGTCTGCTGGACAAGTATCAAGTGTAGTTACCAACTAGACTGGTAGCAACCATTTTTGGAAAGATACTTCAGGATTGCCGAGCGGCGGACATAGGAAAAACAGGAAGGCGGCCACGCGTGGGTTGTTAAGGAAAGTGACATTTGGCATGCACAGAAGGTAAAATTATTAGAGAGAAATGGTTTGGCAGAAGTAGCCTGTAGGCACGCATGCAACAGGAAGGCCGATAGCGACAGAATGAGGACATGGAGATACGCCATAATCAAGCAGACGCTACTAGGAGCCATCAAGCCGGTTTGGAAAACCAGCGCAGTTTTGGAAACCCTTACGGTTTTGGGTTCTTAGGTCTTCAGCATTTTACAGACATCACCTTCGGGCATGGTCTATTTAAGAAGAAATTTTTGTATGGGATGGGGGTTCTCAGATTTATTCTCTTTTTGGATTATTGTTAGTCTTTTGTTGTTGCTAAGAACTTAAGGAGATAACCTTTTCTATTGTAAAATCTCTTCGAGCTGAGAATATTGTAAATGCTCTACAGCTGTGTGCGTATAGACCTAGCAGAGAGAAGGAAGAGTCTGCAGCTGAGTGTACAGACCAAGAATGGTTGCCCCATCCCTTTTGAAAGAAATATATTACCAACCGTTCTTGTGGACGTAGCTTTCCATTCGGGGAAGTGAACCACATTAAATCCTGTGTTATGTGATAATGTTTACGAATGAATGACTATCTGTATTTTCTATAGAATGAATGCTTGAATGTTTCCTTGAATGCTGTAATATGGAAACTTTTATATGCATTTACCAATAGGAGAAGTTTGGGAATGATATGCTAGGTTCCGCAGAAGTAGATGAATGGTGAACACTTCAATTCTATGTTAAGGCCGTGAATCAGTCATTTAAGTATAATTACTTTCTTAAACACAGTGAAGGAACGCAGCACAATTTTATGTTTATTATTTTAGTTCATGTTGTAATAATCCAAGTGCTTGACGAATGCTAGAAAGATAGCCCATAAGTGCCTGAATGAATGGATGAGTGATATTCATTTTAGTGCCTTAACATTTCTGAGATTTTCCAAGTAGAGGATAATTATGGGTGATTCTCAGCCCCAGTAGAAGATTTGCAGTAGTAAGAAACCCTTGGTGCAGCCCATAGTGTTTCCTGCACCGCACGGTACTGTTCGCAGCATAGATCCTGCTGCGTACCGCATCACTCTGCCCGCAGTGCCATCCTTTTGTCCTGTGTTGCACAACCTGTTCAGATAAACAACTCATCATTTACTATGGAAACCTGATTCCACAGTACCCCATAAAGACACACCTCAGGTGAGACCTCAACCTGCTCGCAGGTTGTTTCCGAAAGGGCCGGTGCGAAGGGGTTTTGTTGATTAGAGGAAGAACCACAAAGAACCTGGGTCTAGTTGAAAACCTCTAGTTCAGTTTAAGCCAACAATCAGTATGTTTACCTGTCACCCCCTTAAGTTGATAGTGTCTATTTCCTCACTATAGGGTAGTATTTCCCGCCAATAGACTAGCGACTTCGCTGGGGAGATTGTTTTTTCTGCTCTAGGAAACCCTTCTTGATTGTCTTTACAGTACCTCTTAACACCTTTAATCTTTTGAGAATCCCTGTAGGTTGTCCCTACCTGCTTCCCTTTGCTCGACTTAGTACTTTTACACCTTTGCAAGGTTAATTTTTAACTCTTTAAGACCCGTGCGCTACCCTACTATACATACAGTAGCGCCCATGCACTAGTTTTCCTCTGTACAGTAGCACCCACATCCCCAAATGCGCTAGATTGCCTACTGCACAATAGCGCACATTCCTATAGCTCTCTGTTTGAAGTAAGGTTAAGTTTGCTACCTGTTTGGGTGGGTTTCTAACTTTGTTTTTGGTCTTCTTGACTGGTCTTTGAGGTCTGTAATCCTTCTTTGAGTCTCATTAGCCTCTTTTGAGTCTTTTAGGTCATCTTTTGGTCACTTGTTTGCTTTTGAAGTGTTTGGTTCATTTGGGGCTCTTTTTGGAGACTTTGCTTTGTTCCTTAGTCAACACAGTTGCTTATCCATACCCGAGTAGTGTGTTGTTGTCCTACAAACCTTTGTGCTTAGCATTTGCTATTTGTTGCAACACTTATATGCTCTTTGGGTGTCTCATCCTTTGTTTTAGGGTTTAACCCATTTTTTGGAGTCTTTGGGGTGTCTTCCAAAACTTTTTGAGTCCCAACATTTCTTGACTTCACTGTCTTTTCTAGTATCAAGTGAGTTTGAAGTGATTTAGCTTGCTTCATCTTTCAGTCTTTGTGTTAGTATGGTTGTCTGTAGTTTGCTTGCCTACCTATTGCTTAGCATAGTGGTCTTGTTAGGGTTTGGTGCTTTGGAGCATTCTTTTAAGATTGATTTCCAGTCCTAAGCATCTTTCCTCTTTGTTTTCTTCCCGCTTTGTTTCCAAGTTTGAGAGCTTTTTCTTTTGAAAAAACTTGTAGGACAAGTCTTTGTCGAACCATTGTTTTGACAGTTGTGAACTTTAGAGTCATCTTGCCATTACTTAGACATCTCTTATAGGTCTTATTTGCTTCCACTTTTAAGTTCTTTTTGTTCATATATAACAGAAAAGGAAAATAAGTTTGGTTGTTTATAATAGCAAGGCTTGTAATCTTTGCAAAATAGCATAGTTTATTTTGTTAAGAGTTAGAAAAGAAAACAAAAAGAAAGCTTTGTTTAGGTTTGCTTACTCTTTACTTTGGAAAGAATATTAAACGAAAAATAAAAAGTCCTTTGGTTGTTGAAACTTGTTTCATTTCATGCACTTTACTTTCTGTTGCAACCACATCACACAATGCACTGCCCCATTGAGTAAAAAGTAACCTTAAAAATAATCTTAATAAAATCAATTAGAAACGATTTTCTTTCTAGGGATACATGACACCAACAAGTCTAGGCTAGAGTTTCAAGCTTAAAACACCTTTCACTGCTCGAATCTTATTTCATTACTCAAAAATCGTAGTGTGACTATCATATAGGTAAACACATATATATCAAATATTCCTGGGAAACTCTACTGAAACCAAAGCTAAGTACGAGGCTGTGTAAGATCGGAATCGTTGAGGATACCTCCCTCACGTTCCTTTTGACCATAAACCGGGGTCGATTTGTGTACGGGGATCCATCTGGATTTCGGGCTTAGTTACCCTGCCCATGCATTTTGATCAGGCTGACGACTGTCCCCCTAGGATATTTAGTATGTATGGTATCCATAGTATCTGACCATAGGATCATACATAGGTGACAACGGAGGGTATATCTACTATACCTAGAACAGACGTGGGAGGAAATCCCTTGCATGTATTTGGGAGGGAGGTTGGGTGATTCCAACGCTTGCACCCTTAGTCATTGTATTGTGGACCCCAGGTAATTGCTCTTCATCCTTCGTTGATCTGTTCTGGGCCCTCATCATCCCAGACTTTTCTTTGGAAGGCATCTTGTTTGACTAGTTTGAATACTTAGGATTTTTTTTAGTGGTGTGCTGTTTTCCCCCTAGTCTTAGTGGCCACTAAGGTTTTTCTTCGTTTTTATTTTTATATATAATCGTGGAATACCAGCAACTTCGTAGGTCTAGAAGGTTGAAAAACATTCTCCCACTTAGAGTGGAACCACTACCGCCACCTGGACGAAAGAGGGTAGACTCCAGTGTTCCTTTGGAAACTACTGGTGAAATAGAGATTCCTGAGGAACCACAACCTGCAACACAAAGACCTGAAATAGAGGTTCCTGAGGAACCACAACCGAGGACTCCAGATCAGCAAGCTTTTAATATAGTTGAGATTGAGGATCTCAATTCTGGTGAGTTCAGTACTCCGTTTAATCCTCCTTTGACTAATCTTAACAATCCACTTTTGTTAACCGTTGGTTTCCAACAACCTAATTATAGTGCATACTTGTTCACACCTAGGAATTTTATGACTAATACAAGAGGCGAACAGGGAGTTCCACAGAATCCCACAATAGGTATGAACACCAATACTGTAAATCCTCCTCCCACTGCTACACCGAGTTCAGCACAGCCAACTTCTGTTTCGACTCCGTCCTTCAGCTTTAATGTCGGTACCTTAGGCATGCCAAGTTCAACAATTGCGACATCCACCTCTACACCCACTTTTGGACCCAGTAGTACAGTGAATCTTGTTCCACCTCCTGCAACTCAATAGCCATATCCTATACCTAGCACTTGGATTTCCACACCAAATGTAGGGCCAAATGCCTCTGCAACTATGCCTGTCATGAGTACCATGACCGTGTCATCCACCACGACTACCCCTGGTTTTAATTCCTTTGTAGGTCACTATACCAATCAAGGTAATGTCCCTACAGGAAACACCCCTTTTTCTTCGTTTTCTGGAGGAGGGGGTAACATCCTTAATCAACAATATGGCGGGGCTAACACCCAGCTGTAGTGGAAAAATGTTTAGAGTACCAACCCACTTTCATTTGGATGGGGGAATTTTAACAACACTTTCAAACAACAACAAGTGGCTGGGGGAAACCCCTACCAGCAAAAGGCTGGGGGAAACCCCTACCAGCAGATGGTCGGGGGCAACCCCTACCAACCGATGGCCAAGGGAAATCCCTACCAGCAGATGGCCGGGGGAAACCCCTACCAGCAAGTGATTGGGGGAAACCCCTACCAGCAGTTTACAGGTCAAACTATGGGTGGTTCCCCCTTTATGACCCCAGCTTATCAAATGCCATCATGTAGACCTCTTTTACCATTTCTGTCAACTCTAAATTTGCCAGACCTTTCGAAGTTAACAAATGTTCCGGTATGCCATAACGCGACTTGGCCACCAGTTCCTACTAAATTACTTTCGGACATTCCAAAATTCAAAGGCAAAACCGATGAAGACCCTGGTGATCATGTAACCACTTTCCATTTATGGTGTTCTTCAAACTCATTGAACGAAGATTCTGTTTGGTTGAGACTTTTCCAAAGAACCTTAACCGGCGCTATAGCCAAATGGTACATTGAGTTACATGTAGCTACGTCTTTTAACTTTCGGGATCTTGCGACTGTTTTTCTGAACCACTTCTAGCTTCATGTTCGGTATGATGCCGGGACAGATCTTTTGTCTACATTTAGACAGAATAAGGGCACTCATTTATCTGACCACATTCAGGAGTGGCGAAGACAGAAGAGGCTCATTAAAGCCAATATAACTCCATAATTTCTTCTTGATTAGTATTTGAAATCACTCCTTCCTTACATTTCTAAGGAAGTAGCTACTTCTGGAGTGTCTACAGGGGAAGAAGCCATTTTACGGACCCAACAGTTAGACCTTGTTTATGCACAATCTGGGCTACTTCATGAGATTATACCAGATGCACCATGATCAAACACTGACCTTGGCAGACCTAAACCTGGACCACATGCTGACGGCATAGTGGGTTCAGTAGATTCAGCAGCTTTCGAAGCATTGACCAAGCAGGTTCATGCCTTATCCGTCAAACAATCGACTGCAGAAGTAACCTCCGTCACAACCTATCCTTCTACTTATGAATATGTGAACTAGGTTTAGAACAATCAAAAGGGCCCTCGGCAGCCCAACAACAAAAAGAAGGGAAAGAAAGGAGAGGGGAACCAGCAAAATCCCAAAAACAAAGAGAATGCCGAGGATGGTAACAAAGAGAAGAAGATGGTTAAGTTCCCTTGTAAGCTTTGCAAGCAGGATCACCTCACTTACCAATGACCTCTACTCGAAGAAGCCCAGAAGCTGCTTCAAGAAAAGAAACCTACCGTACTTAAAGATCCATTTCCTAAGGGGCAGGATTCAGCTTCTGGCACCTCCAAAGTTGGGGGTACCACTCAGGCTTCAGTTGATCAAACTTTTATTAATATGGTTAGCGCGGATGCACTTTTACAAACGTGAGCAAGAAATTATACCTCGGATGTGTAGAACAAGGACAAGGAGATTCCTAAATCTTCCATTCCTCTCCACATTCCAGTGGATCTGTTTCCCAAGATCCAAAAAGGTGTCTTGAAACGGGCCTCACACAATCCCAACGCTCGGGCTGCTTCCAACTACAATGTGGTTGAAGATCTATCCCAGACCCCTTGTGCTATGTCCACCATAGAAGTTTTGCAAAGTTTTCCATTATAACGAAACGCATTTCTGTTAGCGATTGGAAGTATGGAATCATCTAATATGACTGTGCACTTTGATATGTCTGATATCAAATATCGGTTGCCGTACCATGTCGCCCTACAGATTGAAGTGGTCCATGGTCCTATGACCATTAGACGGGCTATCGTAGATGAGGGCGCGTCGATGTGCGTGATGTCCATTTCTTGCTGGAAAGCTTTAGGCTCTCCCAAGCTAGCCCCCTCTAACACGCTGCTTACTGCCTTCAATGGAAGGACTTTCCGTCCACATGGAGTTCTATCATCGTTTGAAATTACACTTGCCGGTAAGACAGTTGCTGTAGAGATTGAAGTTCTGGATGCTTCGCTTGATTACAGTATGTTATTAGGAAGGAGCTAGACATATGCCATGCGCGCCATTGCATCAGCAGTTTTCTGAGTTATTATGTTCCCTCACGAAGGAAAGATCGTCACAGTCAATCAACTTTCATTCTCTTGGCAAAACAACCAGACTTCATCGGATACCACTATTCCTTTAGTTGATCAATCTGCCCTAATAAACAATTGTTTAGGAGCAGGGATTTACGGGTCATTAATAGGCACTTTCGACCTACCCTCCCCTATTCTTCTCATGTTTTCTGATGTAGGTACTTATACTGAAACTTTCACGGTTGGTCTTAGGACTGATCCATGGACCCTTCCTACTATATCAGAACCTTCAGTGCCTTTAACCATTGCAGAGATAGCATACATGGAAGCACAACATGCTGCAATAAAACATATCGTGACTCTGCCAGTCTCTGCTGAGTCAGATATGGACTATGCTCCTGCATGGTCATTGAATTCTACCCACTCTTTCGACTGTTTAGACACGGCCTTACCATTTGATGAAGCCATTTTGGAAGCCATGATGGGCCTAGACCATCCATGGGAACATATGCATCACAGGTCTTATCTGCTTCCAAACCTAGACAGGATAGAGAGAGGAGAATTCTCTATGAGACCCGGTGGATTTGTTGATTTGTCATCTTTTCCTTCTACTTCAAGAGATGTTTACGCTGAAGGGAATATGGTTAATATATCAAGAACAATTTCTATTAACATTTCCACCAAACTCGGGGTCGTGGAAAACATTTTTATTGGTGCAGACTGTTCTCCAGAAGAGATCGCTCTGTATACTAAGGTTTTTAAAGAATTCCACGACAAATTTTCCTGGTCATATGAGGAGATGCCAGGTATCGATCCAGCCATCATTGAGCATGTCATCACTACATACCCTAATGCAAAACCTGTGAGACAGAAGCTCCATCCTGTGAATCCTCAAAAAGCGACCGCCATTAAGGCAAAAGTTGAAAAATTGCTTAGAGCCGGATTTATCTACCCGATTGACATGACGGAATGGGTTTCAAACCCTGTTCTGGTTGATAAAAATCAAGATACCATTCGAGTTTGTACGGACTTCCAGGATTTGAATAAAGCTTTCCCGAAAGATAACTATCCCACACCATTTATTGACCAGATCATAGATGCATGTGCAGGATGCAAGATGTTTTCTTTCATGGATGGATTTTCGGGATATAATCAAATCCAAATCAAACTCGAAGATCAACACAAAACAACTTTCATTTTCCCGTGGGGAACCTTTGCGTACCGGAAGATGCCGTTTGGCTTAAAGAATGCTGGATCTACATTCCAACGAGCTATGAATTTCTCTTTTCATGATATCAAACACATAGTTGAACCTTACTTGGATGATCTCCCGACGCGATCTCGAAAGAGACGGGATCATACAGCTCATTTGAGACTTGTGTTTGAACGATGCAGACAATATAAGATTCGTTTGAATCCTAATAAGTGTGTATTCTATGTCGAATCGGGAAGTTTACTGGGTTTTATTGTATCCAGTCATGGTATAATGGTCGACCCGTTAAAAGTTGAGGCGATTGTAATTCTTCCTCCTCCTCACACCTTGCAACAACTTCAAAGTCTACAAGGCATGTCTAAATTCTTGCGACGCTTTATCATAAACTATGCTAAGATCACAAAAGGATTTATGAGACTACTTAAACAAGATACCTACTTCGTGTGGGATGAGGCTGCTCAAGCATCATTTGAGGCCTTGAAAAAGGCACTACTTTCAGCCCCCTTGTTGAGCCTGCCGGACTATGCAAAAGACTTTCTTTTGTATCTGGCAGCGTCTCTTAATACAATTGGCATAGTATTAGTTCAGGAGGCTAACACGCTCCAGGAGCATGTTGTTTACTATCTTTCTCGCGCATTGATAGCTCCTGAGGTTAAATATTCACATGTTGAGAAGTTAGCACTTACTGCGGTCTATGCGGTACAGAGGCTTCGTCATTACATACTTTTACGAACAACTATTGTAATAGCAGAAGTCAATCCTTTTCAGTATGTTCTCACTCGTCCAATCATTGGTGGGAAGTATAACAAATGGATTGTAATCTTACAAGAGTTCGATTTGGTTTTTCAATCGGCAAAGTCTAAGAAATCACTAGTGTTTGTTGAGTTAATCTCAGAGGTTTCGAGTGACTTAGAGCATTTTGAGGAAGAATCATCATTCCCAGATGAACATATCTTCCTTATTGCCTCCTCTAAACCATGGTATGGGGATATCTTAGTATATATCAAGACTTTGAGGTGTCCTACCACTCTTTCTAGAGAAGAACGACGTAAACTAAAAAGTCATGCGAAAAACTATCTCATCATCTCTGATACGTTGTACAGATGTGGGATAGATTCCATCTTATGACGTTGTTTGACTTTGGAAGAAGCAGAATCAGTATTGAATGATGCCCACAGTGGAGCTTGTGGGGGTCATCTTTCTAGGTTGGCGATAGCCCAGAAAATACTGCGTGCCGGGTATTTTTGGCCCACAATCTTTAAAGATTGTGTGGAAGCTGTGAAATGCTGTCGTCCGTGTCAATTTTTCACTAGGAAAATGAGAGCACACCCAACTCCTCTTCATCCTGTGATTACAGCAGGTCCCTTCACAAAATTGGGGTTCATTATACGATTTGCAATCCAGCTTCGGCCGGAGGACATCATTATATCATCGTTGCCGTCGACTACTTCACTAAGTGGGCCAAGGCAATGCCTACTGTCAAGGAAGATGGAGAAACTGCCGCTTATTTTGTATTTAATCAGATTATTGCAAGGTTCGGCATACCCAAAGAGATTGTGAGTGATCACAACAGTCATTTCTAGAATAGCATGATGACTGATCTATACACAATGTTAGGTTTTCGACAAGAACATTCGTCTTCATATTATCCACAAGCGAATGGACAAGTCAAGGTACTTAACAAAACTTTAAAGGTAATATTGCAAAGAACTGTCAATGCCAGTCGAAATAACTGGAACATCATGCTATACCTTTCTCTTTGGGATTACCAAGTGAAGGTAAAGACTACTACCGGGTTCTCTCCCTTCCAGCTTGTGCATGGGATAGAAGCAGTCGCTTTGATTGAATGCGAGATTCCTTCGTTAAAACTAGTTGTTCAATTACTATCGGATACTTCAGAACTGGAAGAACATTTGTTGCATTTAGAGCATCTAGATGAGCAGCGTTGCAATGCGCTCACAGCAAATGAAGTTCACAAGAAACAATTCAAAGGACAATATGACAAGTCTGTCAAGCCTAGGGTGTTCCTTGAAGGAGATCTTGTTCTACTTTCGGATCAGGACAAGGAACCCCTAGGACCTAGCAAGTTCAAGTCCATGTGGCTCGGGCCTTACATAATCTCTAAAGTACTGAAGAAGGGTGCTTACGAGCTAGTAGACTATGAAGGTAATAAGCTACCTGAGCCTAGAAATGGGCTCTACCTGAAGAAGTACTATGCCTAGGCAGTTGTGCTTTTTCTTGTAATATAGCTGTATATTTTGTAGAGCTAGTTTTTGCTTGTGTTTGTTTAGTTAACCTTATGTGTGTCTTCATTTCGTGTATCAGATGTCGACTGAACATTTCTTAGGATTTTCTGACGGTGCCAGTCGCCACACCCGATAGTTGGCCTCAGCAGCTTGGGTCATTTACTGACCTGCTGGCCAACTAGTCTCTTCGGGGGGGGATTTGTTTGGGTCCCACTACAAACAATGTAGATGAGTACAGTGTGGTTATAGAACTTCTCCGATATGCCCTTATTCATGGCATTTCACATTTGGAGGTAAGACTTGACTCGCAACTAGTTGTATTTCAGTTAACGGGTGTTTACCAGATTAGAGATCCTGTGTTGCTACGACAGTTTTTGTGAGTTAGATTATTGGAAAGACAGTTTGATTCTATTATATATCAACACATTCCAAGAAATTTAAATGCATTAGCTGATTCATTTGCAAATTATGTTTTAGATTGGCATTTATATCATACATTTCCATAAACACACTTCACACATAAAGTTCAAACACATACACATGTAAATAATCGATACTATATATATATCTGATACTGTATCAAAAAATAGATGAGTTTTGGATCACAAGTCTATCACAACTCATGTCATAAAGTACAAAACTGGGCACGGTGGCCTCAAAAATATACATAAAGTATCCATCTCCTATGGATAAGGAGGGGCCTCATCATCATCAACTACATCCTGATAACATATGACTAATCTAGCTATCTTCCGCAGCACCCTAAGCCATGCTGGGGGCACCCCAACTACATCTTCCTGCATATCAATAGGTATCTGATCCATGCGGAATGCAGGAACATCATGAGTCAACCGACTCACTTTCCACTCTATGGTCCCTAACATAGTGTCAGCTGCACCAACATCTGTTGGCCTCATGAAGATAGTGGGATGTCCCTCAATACGAACAGGCCCAATATCTGCATATGACACTTGTTTAGTACTTCAAAATTCATTCACAAAAATCATATATTTGAAAATTTGAAAAAATAAAATAATTCTCAAAATAAAATCATACCAATATCTCCCCAGGATCCACCTGGAGGAATCACCAGCTCTGGATCATGGTGGAAGTCCAATCCAACATACAAAAACTACTCGAATGCTGGAACCTGCCTCTCCCACCACCCCTAGAAGTCATCAGTATGATAACAAAAGTGACTCTCCCCACCACCCTGGTGGAGAAATATGTCACCCCAACAGCCCAATCTTGGTTCTCGAGGGTCAGCTGGAGGTGGAGGCATCCCCAAGCTAAGAGCAGGTACCCTCTCGAAAAAGAAGGTACATAGAATGCTACCATATCCAAAGTTCTTCGCTCTCCCGGACTTGCAACCCGTGAGTTGAAGCTTCATATTTGCCAATAATCTAGTGCACCAATCGTACACAGGTCCCTGCAAGCATCTAACACCAATATGCATGGAATGCGTCGAAGCTAGGTGTTGTGTGGCACTTCCCGCCATGCGGTTCAGCATACTCACAACAACCTTTAGTGGGAGGCTCTCAATAGTAGAAATTAGGATTTGACTTCCTGACTTCTTGGCTCCCGCCACACAGTATGCATTCAAATATTCTTGCACCGACACAGCACCCTCATTGCGAGAAGATCCTTTCAAACATAACACATCTCCCCTCCTAGAGAGTCCAGTGATGAAGTAGATGTCATCAACAGTAAGGTCCAAGGTTTGTCCTTGGATAACAAATGCATTGTTATCTACATCCCAGTATTGAATGAGTCTTTGAAGCAATCTATTGAGTGCCCTCATGTTCACTGTTCGGTAAAACTTTAACAAAACACATCTTCGGAGGGCATGGAGAGTGGTTGGGTATTACATTGCCAACCTATCCATCTCCTCATGTTCTCTCTCCCTCCAAATAAGAACCATCCTGCCACAAAATTGTCAAATTTTAGCATCTCGGCACTTTTTTCTTCATGTTCAAGAGTGTGCACTATTGTACAAACTACACAGTCATGCATGGGCACTACTGTGTAAGAGGCATAGTAGCGCACACCTCCAGTATGCGCTACTTTTCCTACTGTAGAGTAGTGCACGCGCTTCTAACGATGTGAGCATGGCCTTAAAAAGATTTTTAAGCTCAAAAATTGACAAAAAACCAATGAAAATGCAAGTTAGGATGAATTCAACTTACTTAGTGGAAGAAAAATGGTGATTGGTTGCTTGAGTTGATCGCCACAGAGGATTGAAATGCAAGGGTTTTCTCCAAATCTTCTTGCCCTACAAAACCAAAATGAAATTTGAGTTTTAATATTGAAATTACATATATAAAATTGATTTTAATCTTTACCCACTTTGGTAAAATGTCTATAGTTTCAAATTCTAGCAAATTTTTCTATTTAATCAATTAATAGTCACACATGGTATAAAGATAATCTCACCCAATGGTTCTCATTTTTTCACTAACATTTTGTAGGATCAATCCTTTAAGACTAAATTTCTTGATGGTAGACCTTTTTAACTAGCTCATGGTTAGAATTACTTATCATTTAAGATTTTTTGTCGCGATCACTAATAATTTTTGTTGAAGACCTAGTTTTGGCAGATTATGAGTCGTGATCCTAGAAGTTGTCTTTCAAGTCATTTTAAGCTCTTGTTTGGACAATTTAAACCTAAACAAGATTGCCGAGAAAACTTGTCCTCTTCAAGCTTGTTAAAGGAACTGAAGGCTCATCCACTCAGGTATAGAATTACCCCTTTTCCGGGCCTTGGTGGATAATTTATGAAAAATGTATACTCTAGGTATACTTTTGTATGCGCTAGAAGAGTTCTTCTTCCATTGTTTTATACTTTTTCGGGGGAGGAGACTAACTTTACAAAAAAAGACCTTTTGGAGCCTTTCTTTAGGTTTTTCAGGCTCTCTAAATATGAAAACACCAAGCGATCATTCACCTACTCATGCTCGATGTGAAATCCATGAGATGGTAAATAGAGGACTGTTTAAGTTTTTCAACTCTATAAACAAGAAAACATTACCGAGCACAGACCAATCCGGGCTCGATATAAAATCCATGGATAGGTATAAAGAGGATTGTTTAAGTTTTTTAGACTCTATAAACATGAAAACACCAGCAAGCATTAACCTACTTGGGCTCGATATTAAAATCCACGAGTAGGTGTATGGAGTTATTGTTTAAGTTTTTCAGACTCCTTAAAATTGAAAACGCTGGCAAGCAGGAACAGATCTTGGCTCAATATTAAAATCCATAGATCAGTAATATAGAGTAATCTTCTATCTCTTCTTCGAACTCTATAAACAATGAAGAAGGTCTTGAGTCTTCCTCCCATGGGCTCATTAAACATTTTACATGGTTGGATCTATTGAGTTTTCATTCTTTCTTGGACTCATTAAAACAACAAGAAAGGTATTCTGTTATCTAAAAAGAATAAGGGATGATAAAGATGTATCATATCTTCAGTGTCAAAGGTAGTTCAGTCAGTTCTATCCTTGAACACAGCACATACTTGAGTCTAGCATGTCGGTTGGGTTTAGTTTTTGACTTTAGGGTGAACCTTATCTCCGAGTTGTTTACTCCCCCGGTTGGTTATTCTTCCAATCATATGGAGGGTCTGCTAATGTCTCCTACATTACAGGCTTATATTATTTTCCCCATTATGTTGAAAAATTCCTGAGTCACCTTGTGTCATGCTCATTGTTCAAGGATATACCCTGTGTCGGCCATTCTGCAGTTTACCTTGACGTCATGTGTCAGCCATCCTAGTGTTAGTCTTGTTACATGTATTATTCCATATCAGCTCATACCAGTTGAGTGTCCCTCATGTTGGATGATGGAGTATGCCTTAAGGCCTCCCTTCCAATGGACTTCTTCCCATTGACATCAACTGATTTTGCTCTGGGATTGAAGTTTAGAGTTTCAGTTAGTACCTTGGATATTGCAGTCACCAGTGGCAATTTTCCTCGCTGTTGAATTATGAGAATACATCAATGTCTCTTATTTGACAGGATCCTCAAGTGTTCGAATCCATGTCCACTTATTCACACTTGTTGGACCGTACTAGGTACCTTAGACCCCATCATCATTATCAGTGGAAGTCCTTGCATTTGTTAATGGCATATATCAACGACCGATAATCAAACGATACCCCCCATGTTCGATTATCAGCTCATCTATTCACATGGTTAGGGTTTGTACCTTGGGTTTTTTTGGATGAAGACCTTGGGATGTTGATGACATTACCTCATTATGTTATCACCCAAGTTGCGCAAGAGTGAGCCTCACTTATATTCGGCTCTCCATGAGACATAGATCCAGTTTGTTGTTATGGCTATGATCTCTTAGTTTGACATGGATCCACGTTTGTATTTCAAGTAGCCATGCTATATATACATATGTGAAAATCAGATCACATCCAAGAACTCTCCAAGAAATTACACTCTCTCATATGAAAAATATCACACAACTGGTCAAAGGCACAAAAATAATGCACAAGAAGGGATTTCTGTATTACTTCTCATTAATAATAATTACATCATCCAACGTATGAATGTTGTAGGCTGTTATTAAATAACATTACAGCAATAATTCGAATGGCTAAATATTCCAAAAGAATCTTCTATCCATCAGACTTTCTAAAACTGCCCATCCCCCCTAGGTGGCAAGTTGGCTTTCCAAATCTGCTCAAAAGCTCATGAATTGCTAAATTAGTGAGCTGAAGGTGAAATATAGGTAAAATCAATTCCAAATACTAAATTTGAGTGGAAATGGTGTTAAGGAAAGTTTTTGGTGAGAAAAACACTTTCCTAGGTTGACTAGCTCTTTCCTTTGGGGGAAAAAACAGTAAAAGCAGCAGCTTTCTTCACAAATGTGCCCTCCTTCCTAAATATTATCCAGAAATCTTTAGGAATGCACCCAAGTGGCCTAGGAGACTTGAAGAACACACCTCATATGGAATCGTATCCTCCCATGTTGCCTTGTGGGCCACACAATGGAAATTTCCTCAATTATTACATAGAATTAACCAACAAGTGATTAATTAATGCATCTTATGTAATTAATTAAATGGTAGGAAGGCTTAAATATTCCAACACCCCCTCTCAAGTATGACTTGAATGATCTAAATATCAGAATATATAAAAAATGCTAAGGGCCCAGTAACAAGACTTGGTCACCCCATACAAAATACTGTCAGTCCACAAAACAAGGATAGAAGGAAAACCTCATGGGAAACATCTTCCCTCAAAACATGGACATATCAAAATTGAAAGGTTTCTAATCAACCCTTCACTCAACCACATGTCCAACCATCCCAAGCAGTGATCTAAGATAGCTAAATGTCTTCTCTGTGAAAGCCTTGGTGAAGATATTTGCAGTTTGCTCACATGTGGGGCAATACTGCAAATCTATGATCAGGTCATGCACTAGTCCTCTGATGTAGTGCATGTGAATCTCTATGTGCTTGGTCCTATTCCTCTGTACTGGATCAAATGAAACTCTAATGGCACTCTGGTTGTCACAATAAATGACAGTAGGAGTACTGAAAGCAATCTCAAACTTAGACAAAATCCTCTGCAACCAGACACACTGTGTAGCAGCATTCACTACTCCTCTGTACTCTGCCTCCACTGAAGATAGTGCTATGGAATTCTGTTTCTTGCTGGACCAGCAAACAGGTCCACCTCCAAGCATGAAGACAAATCCTGATGTGGATTTCCTGTCAAGGCTATCACCAACCCAATCCGAATCTGTGAAACCCAAGAGATCTAAGCTCGAATCTACTACATAGTGAATCCCATCACTCTTTGTGCCCTGCACATAATGAAGGATTCTTTTTGAAGCCCTCCAATGTAAATCATGTGTCTGCTCCATGTATCTAGATGCCACACTCACAGCATATGCAAGATATGGACGAGTGTGAGTCAAGTACAGTAAGCTGCCAATCAACTGTCTGTAGAGTGTACTGTCAAAAAGTGGTGTAGATTCTGCTTCTTCCATTCTGAATCCAGAAAGGAATGGAGTCTTAGAAGGCTTGCAATCATCCATCTTAAACTTCTTCAATAGATCAGAAGCATACTTTGACTGACATACCTTGGTACCTTCTTTTGTTTGTGAAATTTCAAGCCCCAAAAATTGCTTGAGAATTCCCAAGTCACTCATGGAGAATGCTTGGTGCATTGCGGTCTTAAGAGCTGTTATTTGTTCAGTGCTATCACCTGTGATTAACAAAACATCAACATACAACACTATTAACATAATAAATCCATCAGCAAACTTCATATAGACATTTGGATCAGATTTACATCGAACATAGGATTGTGACAGCAAAAAACTGTCCATCTTCACATACCAAGCCCTGGGGACTTGCTTGAGTCCATACAAAGATTTTTTCAACCTGCAAACAAGGTTTGGATCTGATGTGTACCCCTATGGCTGCTGCATATATCTCCTCCTTGAGTTCCCCATGGATGAAAGCACTTTTCACATCCATGTGATGTACTTCCCATCGCTTGGAAGCTGCCACTGCCAAAACTAGTCTAATGGAGTCTTTCTGAGCTACCAGTTCAAATGTTTCATTATAATCAAGTCCTTGGACCTACGAATACCCCTTTTCTACCATCCTTTCCTTGTACTTAATGGATATACCATCCGCTGCACATTGAGTCTTATATATCCATTTGCATATTACCAACTTTCTGCCTGTGGGGAGCTTGACTAGCTCCCAAGTTTCATTCTTTTGTAATGATTGAAACTCCTCATCCATAGCAATCTTCCATCTAGGATCATGTGAGGCATCCTCATATGTTTGTGGATCAAAATCTATCATCATATAGAACTTCTCAAAAAGATAAGGATAATTCACATTGAGAGCAGTCTCAAACTATGATCTAGTCCTCCTTTGGTCCCGAGGGTTGCCTGCTAGTTCACCTGCTGCTTGAAAAGTTTTTGCAGCCCACTTAGGCCTTGTAGGTGAGTTTGAATCTGCAATAAATTGATCATCATCATCAGAAATATCAGAATAAAAAATATCAACAACATCACTTACTTCTTCTTCAGTCGGCAGTGAAGATGAATCTCCAATTTCTGCACTCTGAGAGGGCTCTTCCTCAAACTGCACACTTCTTTCGATGAATGCTTTATGAGTTGTCATGTTCAGCAACTTATATGCTTTGAAGTCCTATGAATATCCCACAAACAAACATGGTTGTCTTTGGGGATGCATAGCCCTCCTCTTCTCAATCGGAATCCTAGCCCAAGCCTTTGAGCCAAAAATCCTGAAATGAGAGATATCCAGTTTTTTACCTGTCCAACCCTCGAAAGGAGTGATACCTTTGAGAGATTTGCATGGCACTATATTATAAATATAGGTGGCACAATTTATTGCTTCATCCCATAGCTTAGGAGACAAAAAATTTTCCTCAAGCATGCATGTGGCCATCTCCTTAAGAGATATGTTCTTTCTCTCAGCAACCCCATTCTGTTGAGGTGTATATGGAACTGTATGTTGCATCTGTATGCCCGATGAAGCACAAAATTGATGAAAATCTGATTTCACATACTCACCACCATTATCAGACCTTAACACTTTAATATGCCTACCAGACAAATTCTCAACTAAGGATTTGAATAGCTTGAAAAACCCAAAAACTTATGATTTAAGCTTGATGAAATAAACCCAACAGTACCTGCTAAAATCATCTATGAATTTGAGAATGTATTTTGCTGAATTCAATGAATCATGAGGAAATGGACCTGATATATCAGTGTGTATAAGTTCCAATGGTGCAGTGGTTCTCTCAGTGGTAGATCTCCCATACTTGTGCTCAGGGTGTTTTCCTAGGATGTAGAATTGACAGACACCTTTGGAAAATTTGATATTGGGTAGCCCTATAACCATCTCTTTCTCATGAAGTTGGGAAAGGTATTTGTAGTTTAGGTGGCCAAATATTTCATGCCATAGATTTCTAGACTCATTGGCATGGGTCAATAGAGCAGAAGGTGAGGAGTTTGGCACAAAATGAGAAAACTTGTAGATTCTAGAATAGTGGTCAGCAGTACCACATGCAATAATTTTTCCTGTTGAAATTTCTGCTATCTCAACATCATTGGGGCTAAAGGTTACTCTCTTGGGAAGCCCTGTATGGGTCATCTGATAGACTGACAGTAGGTTTGCAGCAAGTCCAGGGACATATAAAACATTATTAAATGACCCAAACTCGAGATCTATGCTACCTTTGCCTTTGCTAGAAGTTTTAGAATTGTCTCCCAATACAATATTCGGACCACTGGAAGAGTCAAGTGAAGTAAAATACTTACTTGCAGAAACCATGTGTCTTGAAGCACCGTAATCAATGATGAATGATGAAGATTTGGAAGTGTCGGCAATTAGTGCATGAACTCTCTCTTTGTCATCGCAATTTGATCCTCCATCTTTTCTTCTTGCGCTCTCTGGGAGAGGGATGTTGGCTTTCTCCAATGCCTGAGTTAATTGGTCGATGGTCTTCTTCATACAAGAGATTTCAAGATAAAATCCCTTGCTGCAATATGTGCACTTTTTCCTCTCATTCTTCTTGTTCGGATTCTTCTTGAAGTTTGATGGCTCTCCATTAAAATTATGCTTGTCTTTCCACTCACCGATGGGCTTCTTGAAGTTGCCTTTCTTCTTGCCTTTAAAATTCTTTGAGTCTCCAACATTTAGATAATGGTATTTGGATGGATTCTTAATGGCTCCCATTAAGACCAGCTTGTCTTGTTCTTGAGTTAATTACTCCATGAATTCTAAAAGTGATGGGCTCTTCCATTTTTTAATTGCTTTCCAGGTGGAATGGAAGGTGGAAACAAAAATTGAATAGTCCGGGCCAAGCTTGGAGAGAATGGTCAAACTAATTGCTCATATTTATTGTCTATTCCACATTTCTTCAGCTGCAATACAAGAGACTTGAATTTGGAGAAGAAGTCTTGTAGATTATCAAAATTCTATGGGCTCAAAGAGACTAGCTCATTATCCAATTGGTGGCCTCTCAATTCATCGGTTTTACCGAACAATTCTTGAAGTTTCAGCCATACTTCATTGGGTGAAGCGAGGCCATCAAGATGAAATAAGAGTTCTTTGGATGTAGTGAGACATAACAGCCCATAGGATTCATCCCTTCGATTATGCCATTTAGATTTCTCCACCGCTAAGGTTGGCTCAGCTTCTGTTGCCATGGTCACCCTGTAGAGCCCTTTGCTCCTCAGTAGAATCTCTATCTGTGCTTTCCAATCAAAGTAATTGAAAGGAGTGAGGATGATCTGCTATGTATGATATAGTGATACAACTGATATAACTTTTGGACTGAAATTAGAACACTTATGGATTACAAAATGCGCCCTGCAGAGAATAGAATTCACCCGATGAATTGATCAATGCTCCCTTCTTGAGACTGTTGGATCCTGCAAGAAAATCAATAGATGAAAGGAATTTCTTGATGGATCTGATACCATGTGAAAATAAGATCACATCCAAGAAATCTCCAAGAAATTCCACTCTCTCATATGAAAAATCTCACACAACTGGTCAAAGGCAAAAAAATAATGCACAAGAATGGATTTCTGTATTACTTCTCATGAATAATAATTACATCAAACAACATATGAATGTTGTAGGCTGTTATTAAATAACATTACAGCAATAATTCGAATGGATAAATATGCCAAAAGAATCTTCTATCCATCAGACTTTCTAAAACTACCCATCCCCCCTAGGTGGTAAGTTGGATTTCCAAATCTGCCCAAAAGCTCACAAATTGATAAATTAGTGAGTTGAAGGTGAAATATAGGTAGAATCAATTCCAAATACGAAATTTGAGTGGAAATGGTGTTAAGGAAAGTTTTTGGTGAGAAAAACACTTTCCAAGGTTGACTAGCTCTTTCCTTTGGGGGAAAAAGCAGTAAAAGCAGCAACTTTCTTCACAAATGCACCCTCCTTCCTAAATCTTATCCAAAAATATTTAGGAATGCGCTCAAGTAGCCTAGGATACTTGTAGAACACACCTCAGATGGAATCTTATCCTCCCATGTTTCCTTGTGGGCCACACAATGGCAATTTCCTCAATTATTACATAGAATTAACCAACAAGTGATTAATTAATGCATCTTATGTAATTAATTAAATGGTATGAAGGCTTAAATATTCCAACAACATCTCCTCGTTATGTATCAGAGATCATTATTGTATCACACTACACATCTATATGATGTCAACAATTTAATTGCTCGCTGACCTTGATCTTTGTTTCAGGTGTTTCTGTGACTTGGTCCTGTGGTTTCTTGCTCCTCCTCTGGCTTTGGATTATAATGTATTTCGGCCATTGTTTCCCTCTAACCTCACACATTAGGGGGCATCTATTATAGGTCAAATCTGCACTTCTCCTTCCATTATCACTTTGAGCTATCGATCACACAAAAGGACAACTTGGATTGAAGAGCATGATGACCTCAGATGAGACTTTGATCTGATTCACCTTCCTGCAAGGTGACAAAACCCTAAAAAACATCATATTTTGGTATGGGAACTACTCCATTTGAGAAAAACAGTGCATATGCACTACTCCACAAGGCAATAGTAGCACACACCTCCTGGTATGCACTACTCTACTTCAGTAAACTAGCGCACAACATCCAAAAAGTGGCAAATGCTAGTTATTTAATACTGTAGTCATGCACTGTGCGCTACTCCATTGTGAAATAGTCACGCTCATCTTAAAATATGATCAAAAAAATATTAATTTGACGAATGGGGATTAGTTGCAATTGGTTTCCCAACTTCCCCAACTTCCCCTGCAACCACCTCTCGACTTCAACTGCCTACCTTGTCATATAAATACAAGGAGGATTGAAGAGAGGCGTGAGACATAGAGACATGAGAGCCATAGAGAGACTCTTCTATATGAGAAGCTTGTATTGAAGGAGGTTATGCTGGAGGAACTTTGAAGTTAGAGAGGAGCAGGAGCCTAGGATCAAGTTACATGAGCATGCTGCAAAGTCAGGTATACTTTGTACCATTCATATGTTTTTGACAATAAAAGGTTGAAACATCTTTCTCGTCCAAAATCAAATGCTTAATGGACTATGTATTTGTTTGGATTCATGTTGGTTAATGCTTGATGTTTGAATTACTTTTCAATTCCATCATTATTATATTGGCCAATATATGCTGAGAAAGGGCTTTGTGTTGCAGGTTTATTGAATGGAAGATTGAGTTGAGGATCGAACATAAGGTTGGACAAAAGCTAGGATCAAACTTCGTTCACAAGGTATGTCCTCTAGGTCTCTAATCTATTTCCATTTATAAACGCTTATGTAATGCAATCAGTATATTTAGCTGTCACCCCCTTAAGTTGATAGTGTATATTTCCTCACTATAGGGTAGTATTTCCTACCAACAGATGCACCCAATAGCAAAAGCACAAGTGCTGAAAAATGTGGGCAACCAAAAACGAATTGGTAGATGGGGAATCAATCCTGGGAAAGCAAATTCATTTTCAGAAAACATTCATGGGATTTCAAGGGGTAGGAACGACATCTCTAATCCCCCAAATCGTGACTCCCTTCCTCCCAGCCACTGTGCAATACAAAAACGAGTTCCTAGCTATGGAAATGCAGGAAAATGATGGAAAATGTGAAGGAGAAAGCCCCAGCTAGCTCATACTGCATGAGAGAGAAAAGACCATGGGTGAATAATGGATTTGGGCACCATTTCGTGGGTGTTTTCTTGCCCAAGAAGCAAAAATATGTTTTCCCAGGTTGATGGCTTGCCCATGCACGAAATTGACTGCCATACCTTTCCATTCCCAAGGCATTAACTACCTCAACCAACTCTTGGAAGAATCAAATGATTGGGTGCATAAGTCAAAATGGGTAGTTGAGGGTTTATGGGTTCCTTCATTGACATTTGGATTAACACCATTGGCTCAAGGGTTTGAATAATGCCCCCCCCCCCCATTTTCCTTATAAAAATCATGCCCCCATCTCATTGTTGCATTGCATAGCTAGTTGTGGTTATTTCATTAAAATTCATATTTACATGATGTCTTAATTTACATTGTGCCTATCTAGCACAAGAACCATAGGCATCTATTTTTAATTGCCAATACATAAAACGCTAAATCGATGGTGGGGCCTTGGCCTTGAGCTCCTCACCATGATTTAATAACGATATTTACATCATTTACAATTTTAATGCAATAGGGTAAAGATGGGGACGTGACTGTCTAAGTATAGGGCACGTGCAATGCCTTGTTTTTCGGTAATAACCCCACCCATATCTACGTCATTGGCTATAATAGGCAGTAATGATTTAGTAAACCAATCAGCTAGTAATTGGTCTAGAATAGGAGCCTTAATTATGTTAAATATACATCATCAGGAGATATTCTACAAACCAATCTTGCGTAATGTCCATTTTTAAGAATTTGTAAAAACTAGGAAAAATTGCAATTTTTTTTGCCAATTCGACCCTTAGACTTGTAATGACTCAACTGCTTCCAAATGACTCCAAATTCTTCTGATTTCGGTCTGAATGAGTTTGGAAGGTATTCATACATATAAGTGAGGCTGATGGATTATTTTATAATCTCAAAACACTTTTTCAACATTCATTTATAATCAGGGAAAATTAGGGAACTTTACTAGTCAAATCGAGGCTCAAAACCCCCAAGGGTAGGGGACAAAGATGGCTTCCAAAACACTGTAATACCTTCCCAAATTTCATAACAGAGACATGGAGTGATAAAGGAATTCAGTGGAATCCCCAATTCATCATCAATTAGTTTCTATAGGCTTATTCAACTCCCATAAATCAGAGGTTTGTATACATGTCTTCACATAGGGGGAAATGATAGTAAACTTCACCACTTCTTATGAAATTCAAAATTTAGGTTCCAAGGACTTGTGCAATGTTAATGAAACTTTTTCAGAACACTAATGAAATTCCATACATCAACAAAATCACATATATTGACTGATACAAAATGAAATAAAGCCTCTTCAAGCTCCAACAACAAGATATAGGGAAAATGGCACCATTTATGCAATGTTTGGTATTTTTACATAGTTTCAGTTGGTATTTCAACTTGAGAGTCTTATGAGCATAAAATACAGATTAAATATATAAGAATAAAAATAAATGGATGTCATTGGACTCTCACAAAGATATCAACATCTCACCAAAGGTGCAATTCCCCCAAGAGCCAAAATATGCAAGGAAATGTGATATAGAGGTGAGAACAAGTTGTAGAAGAAAGAACCAAGAGCTTCCATGTAGCTTCAACCTGAAACTAATAAATCCATTGTAGCTCCAAATGAAAGTTCTGAATTTCCTCTCCAATTTCCAATTAGGATGGGAATATTTCACCCTCGAAATTGGTACTAAAGCAAGTAGAATAGCACTTTACTAGCTTGGACATGCAATGTGTTCCAACATCCAAAATGAGAAATGATAAAAATATGCTCTTCTTCTGTGTTCCTGAATTTTATAAACTTCCAAACGATTCCTTAACTCGAATTCCATCCATCAACTTCATGCCAACTCGAATTGGGAAGAGATTCCAATGTGTGCCACTTGTCCCTCCAATTCTAGCCTCCTCCTTCACTCAATTCGAATGGGTGACTCTTTGGCTTCCCTAACTCCATTGTGCTCCTTCTTGGAGGCTATTTTTATCCCTGGCATGGTGTATATTTCAGATGTCATCCATGAGGTCTTATTTTTTCATAGGCATCTTCATGATTGGTGTCATCGAAGCTAGGGAATCGAGCTCGAGTGTCCCACTAGCTCCAAAATGCCTCTTCCTCTTCCATGGGAGTTACTCGTCCTCTACATTTAGACCTCATTGAGTCATTACAAGTATTATACCCTTCCACGTTTCCCAAGAACATTGGAATCCACCTTGGATTCAAATGGGTGAGAGTGGAATGCCATGTGGCATGGGGAATCTAGCTTTGTGTGGGTCCCACACCACCAATGTGTCTCCATGACCAAGTGCCATCTTATTTCCTCATCATAATTATTTATTTATCCCATTTTTATATATTTATGTCAAGCTAAAGTCCATTTGTGGTTTATTAGCCTCCTTATTCCAAATTTAATGTTTCCACCCCAACCTAGGAAACTACTAGATTGGTGTAATTTTTTCTTCTTGATATTTATTTGAATGGGGACATTACAGTCTTCACTACCCAAGATTTATTTTCCTCAAGCAATTCTAAATTAGGATGCTACAAAATTTGTTCCTCCTCCCATGTGGCATCCTCACTTGGAAAATATTTCCACTGTACCAAATACTCCCTTATGGTTATGCTCCTCAATTTCCTTTCTCTTGCCTTCAAAAAATTTTATGGGATAAGTATGAGCTGTCCTTCATCATCTAATGGGGGGAGGGTTTCTGAAACAAATATTTTTTGACCAATATCCTTCTTAAGTCATGAAACATGTAATAAATTGTGGATTTTGCTCCCTTCTGGAAGTTCCAACTCATAAGCCACCTCCCCAACTTTTTGAACTATATTATATGGACCATAGTATCTTGGTTTGATATTTTCTGATCCTTTCACTTTCAAGGATGCTTGTTTATATGGATGTAGCCTTAAATAGACCAAATCATTCCCTTGAAAATTTCTTTCCACTCTATGTTGATCCACATACTGTTTTTGTTGATTTTGGGCAAACTGCAAATTCTCTTTTAGGAGTTTCAAAATCTCTTGACTTTCCTCCACCCAATCTTTATATTTTGGGGCTCTACTATCACAAAATATGTGGTCAACAAATGTAAGTACTTCATAACCATAAAGTTCTTTGAAAGGAGACATGCTAATGGACATATGGAAAGTAGTGTTGTAGCAAAACTCACCCAAATGTAGCCATTTCACCCATGTTTTCTGCTGCTCACCAACATAGCTCCTCAAGCACCCTTTTGTAATTTCCCTTGTTAGGAATTTTATTAAAATTGCAATTTTTCACTTTTTCCCCTAGTTAGACCTTTGACTAATTTTGAGCTCTAGGTCCCAAAATTGCCCCAATTTCTCCCAAATCTTCTGAGAATGTATATGGATGATGTTAGAACATATATATGTATTTCAGGGATGCTTTTGTATCTTTAAAATAATTCTTCAAATCCTCTTTCAATTTTGGCCAATGTAGGCAACTTTACTAGTAATTTTCCTTTGACTAGTATTGGTCTCTAGGTCTCAAATTGACTCCAAATGCCTTCAAATATTCAAGGAAGGTGTATGAATGATATTAGGACTTGAATATGATGTTAAGAGATTATATATGGACACCAAAAGACCTCTTCAAACTCTCTTAATATTCTGGACCAAGTATGAAATTTTACTAGTAATTTGGGGTTCAAATCCCCCTGGGGTAAGTACTGAAAATGGATTCTCAAATGCCTCCAAACCCACTCAAATTTATGAAAAGAGATAGGGAATGTATTAAGGATTTTATTAAGGTCTCATTTTCACCATTAATTGATTATTATATTTGTTGCAACCCTCTCCCATTCAGCTGCAAAAATCACCAATTCGACCGTTGGGGAAATGGCAATATTTCTTGTCCCAATATAATTAAACTGAGTAAAAATACTTCAAATGCTCAAGTACAATACATGAAACTTGAAAAATACATCCATGGAAGTCCATTAATAATAAATTCATCAGATAATCACCCATTCATTCGAAATCATCAGCATTACATTGATTCACAACAAGGTAGTGGGGAAATGACACTATTCCTTCATTAAAAATGAGATTTATACATTTCTACTTGGAATTTCAACCTGAAAATTTTTGGATATCAATAAAAGAGTATTTAATTCATATTAAAAAATAAATGGGGAATTATAATCTCCCCCAAAGAGTACAATAGCTCACCAAAAATTTCCTCCCTCAAGGATCAAGAATATGCCATCAAAGCTAGAAATGGTTGAAGGAGTGAGATGCAATATAAGAAACCATGAGCTGCCCTATATATTACACCTGCAAATGAATACTCCATTAAATCTCCAAATGAAAGGTCTGGATGTTCTTTCCAATTACCAACTTTGATGGGAATCGTTCACCCTCGAAATTGGCTAAGGCAAGAAACTAGTCATCCACTAGCTCCCCCTCTACATAAATGCAATTGCAAATTCTACAAATGATGAAAAGCTGGTTTCCTTATTTTTTATTGAGATTTATAAATTTCTAATGTCCTCCATGGGTCTAATTCTTTCCAAGAGACTCATGCCACCTCAAGTTGGGAAGAGATTACAAAGAACGCCACTTGTACAACAATTCCTAGTATCCCACTTCCACAAAATCACATGTGGAAGCATCTTAGCTTCCATAACACCCTTGAGCGCCCTCTTGGAGTCTAGTTTTAACCTTGACATGTCATATATGTCATATGTCATCCTTTAGGTCTGATTTGTGTCATAGGTGTCATAGCATCTTCATCATTGTTGTCATAGAGCTAGGGAATCTAGTCCAAGTGTCTCACTAGCTCCAAATTGCCTCTTCCTCTTCCATGGGAGTTACTCTTTCTCTATATTTCGACTTCATTGACTCATGACAAGTATTATTGAACTTATAACTCACCCCAATAACATTAGGCTTCCCATATATTCGAAATTACAAGAAGAGGATGCCATGTGGCACATACATTCTATCTTGTGTGGGTCCCACTTCCTCCATGTGTCTTCATGATAAACTGCCACTTTGATTTTCACTTGTATATATTTATTTATCTCCTTTATTAAATATTTATGCCATCCTAATGTTCCAACATCATTTATTATCCCCATTATTCACAATCCCAAAGCTTCCACCCGAAACCTAGGAAACTAGTAATTTTTCTCCTTGGCAATTATTTGACCTTTAGCATCCATTTGACAAACTCTAATGAATAGGGCCAATTTGCTTAGGCCATTGTCACCCAATTCCAAATTTGGGATATGAAAAGTCCTCCCTTCCCAATATTTCTTGTCCTCAAGCAATTTCAAACATGGGTGTTGAAGAACCTGCTTACTGTATAATTCTTTGAAGTTGCCATTGATATGCCCAACCTTGAGTCTTTGAGATTCCATGAAGATTTTAGAGAGGAACCACCATGCCTGCTGCTGCACTACTATGATAAAATTCACTTTATTAAGTGGGAAATCCATCTCCCATACTGCTTGTTTCCCTAAAAAATTTGAAACCAATGATATAAAAATTATTCCATGGTCCCATTGCTTGTATTGCCCTCCAACAATTAAGAGTGCTCTCCAACCCATACCATCATATAAGAGGATTCTTGGATCCCATTTTCTTTTATGCATTCTTCCAAACAACATGAGTACAAAATATATATCATCAAAGGACATAACACCATAATGAAATTGTACATCAAAGAGTCATGAAAGTGATTATACCTCAAAGCAAGTAGACAACCATTTTCCAAGTGCATACAATATTCAAGTGACCCATCAAATCTACTCCAATGACATAGGTGAGGATCCCATGTCCTATAATGCTGCTCCAAAAGGATGTGATATGCATCAAAATATTCAGCCATGTATTCTTTCATCCAAGAAGTGAATGAAGAATATCCACTAAAATCTGAACCAAATGATGAGTAGAAAAAACAAGGAGACTTCAAAGGACTCAAAGAAGTCTCACCCATACATCCATGAATGTGAGAATAATAAAGATATATCAAAGTATGTGGTTACCAACAAAAATGTTCCCCAATCATAAATTTATTCACCCAAGTGTTGGATGAAATTCCTCCAACATCAAATGAACCAAGTGTTGAGCAAAAACAACCATGAGTCTTCAAGTGACTCAAATGCATATCATAGGTGCATCCATGTAGATGTTCATCATCATAAGGTAACAAAGGATGCTTATGCAAATGTGAATAAGAATGTTCTCTGACAATATCATCATAAAAAAGTAAATCTAGGAGTTCCATACTCCTCATGTGGCACCATAAAAAAGAACCCTTTCACCCATTCTTCATTGAGACTAATGCTACAAAACATGCAATTGTAGGATGTAGGATAATTAACTAACATACCCAAATGATCAAAAAGTGCAGAAGTTTCATCATGGGAAGGATCCATGTGGGTAGTATCATGCATCTCCTTCAAAAGTGAGAAACCTTTGTCATAGATTGGTTCCAATGTAGAGGAATCATGCTCTTCTTTAAAAATTGCATAACCTTTATCAAGACACAATTCAAGTTCCTCTTCCACCACATCAAGTGTTTGAATCTCTTCAAGTTCATCTTCAAACACATTAAGCACATTCAAATTCCCACATTTCTCATGATCCATCTTGTCATGATAATCCTCCAAACAATCTACCATTTGACAATCTGAAAAATAGGAGGAAAAACAAGTATCTTGCAACTTTTCAAAAAGTTGCTCATTTTGAATTGTGATCTTATGAATATCCTCATTATTATTCAAGTATGCATCATGTAACATTTCATTAAGCTCAAAAAAATAGTTTCTATAAAAAAGCAAAAACATGAAATTACTTTTGATGTGGCACATTGCTCTTTGAATCTTCTCCATGTCTTCAAGGAAGGATGTTTCCTCCAATGAAGTAGCTCTCCAACAAGAATTTGACACCAATGCTTGAGTGTCATGGAGAATGATAAGGGAATCTTGGATCTTATTTTCATTCATCTTTAAGGAGCCTTCGAGAAAATGAAGCTCTTGCAAATGAACATCGTCATCTTCTTCATTTTTGCTTGGACCAACTTCATGAAGCTCAAGTGGTGATGGGGAAGTTGATCTTGTTTCTTCTTCAACTGCTACAAGGTATTCATTATCAGGTTTAATGGAACTTGGGCTTGCAGAAACACTTTCAAAAGTGATCTCTATGTCACCAACATAGAGGTGTGAGCACCCACCAGTAGGTACTCCTTCATAGTTTAAGCATCCATCAGTAGATGATCTTTGGTTCGTGTCTAAGCTAGAAGGTGTCTCGAAATGATCTTCCATATTTTCAATAGAATTTTCTTCATGCTCTTGTGATGTCTCTTCATTTTTCTCCTACAAGCAAGCTGATGCATTTTGCCCCTTGTTTTCCTTAGGATCAATATCTTCGGAATCTCTTTTTGAAGAATTCCCAAAACCTCTCCTCAAGTGGGACATAATTTCATGCACACATGTATGATACTCACTCCAGACATGTGTGCATGAAGGGCATAAACCTTTCTTTACTAACTCCACATATTCATTTTTGGGCCTATTTTCAAAAACATGTTCAACATAGTACTCAAAAGACATGGCATTTTGTGTATTTTTGCTCCAAGCAAGATATTCTTGATATTTTTGTAATTGTTGGGTCAATGTTTTATATGTTGCTCTCCATCTTTGGAACTCACTCATAGAATTATCCTTGGTTGATGTGACACACTCATATTCATCATATTTAAAGTCATAAGAATAATATTCATTTCTCTTGAAATTGTGAGAAATGTTGCATGATGGCACCTCTTCCTCGTACCATTCACATTCTGCTTCATATTGATCATAAGCATCTGCATCTTCCTCATAAGAATTGTACTCATAGGATTCATCATAATAGTAAAACATGGCTGCCAATTATTTTATAATGTATGTACCTAATCCACAGGTGCAAGGACCATTCTCTAATACCACTGTAATGTCCCTTGTTAGGAATTTTATTAAAATGGCAATTTTTCACTTTTTCCCTTAGTTAGACCTTTAACTAGTTTTGAGCTCTAGTTCCCCAAATTGCCCCAATTGCTCCCAAAACTTCTGAGAAAGTATATGGATGATGTTAGAACATAAATACATATTTCAGGGATGCTTTTGGACCTTTAAAATACTTCTTCAAATTCAATTCTGGCCAATGTAGGGAACTTTACTAGTAATTTCCCTTTGACTAGTTTTGGTCTCTATGTCTCAAATTCACTCCAAATGCCTTAAAATATTCAAGGAGGGTGTATCAATGATATTAGGACTTCAATATTATGTTCAGGGATGATATATGGCCACCAAAAGACCTCTGCAAACTCTCTTAATATTCTGGACCAAGTATGCAATTTTACTAATAATTTGGGGTTCAAATCCCCCTGGGGTAAGTACCTAAAATGGCTTCCCAAATGCCTCCAAAACCACACAAATTTATGAAAGGATACAGGGAATGTATTAAGGATGTTATTAAGGTCTCATGTGCACCATTAATTGATTAATATATCTGTTCCAACCCTCTCCCATTCAGCTGCAAAAATCACCAATTCGACCCTTGGGGAAATGGCACTATTTCTTCTCCCAATGCAATTAAACTGAGTAAAAATACTTTAAATGCTCAAGTACAGTACATGAAACTTATAAAATATATCCATGGTAGTCCATTAATCACAAATTCATCATTGAATCACCCATTCATTCGAAATCATTAGCATTGCATTGATTCACAAGAAGGTAGTGGGGAATTTGCACTGTTCTTTCATTAAAAATGCGATTATACATTTCTACTTGGAATTTCGACTTGAAAATTTCTGGAGATGAAGAAAAGAGTATTTAACTCATATTACAAAATAAATGGGGCATTAGAATCTCCCCCAAAGAGTAAAATATCTCACCAAAAATGCCCTCCCTCAAGGATCAAGAATATGCCACCAAAACTAGAAATGGTTGAAAGAGTGAGATGCAATAGAAGAAACCATGAGCTGCCCTATAGATTACACCTTCAAATAAATACTCCATTAAAGATCCAAATGAAAGTTCTGGATGGCCTTTCCAATTACCAACTTGGATGAGAATTTTTCACCCTCGAAATTGGCTAAGGCAAGAAACTAGTCATCCACTAGCTCTCCCACTACACAAATGCAATTGCAAATTCTACAAATGATCAAAAGCTGGTTTCATTCCATTTTATTGACATTTATAAAGTTCTAATGTCCTCCATGGGTCGAATTCCTTCCAAGAGATTCATGCCAACTCAAGTTGGGAAGAGATTCCAAAGAATGCCACTTGTACAACAATTCTTGGTCTTACACTTCCACCAAATCACATGTGGAAGCATATTAGCTTCCATAACACCCTTGAGCACCCTCTTAGAGTCTACTTTTATCCCGACATGTCATATATGTCATATGTTAGCCTTCAGGTCTAATTTGTGTCATAGGTGTCATAGCATCTTCATCATTGTTGTCATAGAGCTATGGAATCTAGCCCAAGTGTCTCACTAGCTCCAAATTGCCTCTTCCTCTTCCATGGGAGTTACTCTTTCTCTATATTTCGACCTCATTAACTCATGACAAGTATTATTGAACTTATAACTCATCCCAAGAACATTAGGCTTCCCATATATTCAAAATTGCAAGAAGAGGATGCCATGTGTCACATACATTCTAGCTTGTGTGGGTCCCACTTCCTACATGTGTCTTCATGATCAAATGCCACTTTGATTTTCACTTGTATATATTTATTTATCTCCTTTATTAAATATTTATGCCATCCTAATGTTCCAATATAAATTATTATCCCCATTATTCACAATCCCAAAGCTTCCACCCCAAACCTAAGAAACTAGTAATTTTTCTCTTTGGCAATTCTTTGACCTTTAGCATCCATTTGACAAACTCTAATGAGTAGGGCCAATTTGCTTAGACCATTGTCACCCAATTCCAAATTTTGGATATGACAAATGCTCTCTTCCCAATATTGTTTGTCCTCAAGCAATTTCAAACATGGGTGCTGAAGAACCTGCTTACTATATAATTCTTTGAAGTTGCCATTGAATTGCCCAACCTTGAGTCTTTGAGTTTCCATGAAGATTTTAGAGAGGAACCACCATGCTTGCTGTTGCACTACTCTGATAAAATTCACTTTATTAAGTGGGAAATCCATCTCCCATACTGCTTGTTTCCCCAAAAAATTTGAAACCAATGAAATAAAAATTATTCCAGGGTCCCATTGCTTGTATTGCACCCTAACAATTAAGAGTGCTCTGCAACCCATACCATCAAATAAGAGGATTCCTGGATCCCATTGTCTTTTATGCATTCTTCCAAACAACATGAGTACAAAATATATATCATGAAAGGACATAACACCATAATGAAAATGTACATCAAGGAGATGCTTCATCAAAGAGTCATGAAAGTGCTTATACCTCAAAGCAAGTAGACCACCATTTTCCAAGTGCATACAATCTTCAAGTGACCCATCAAATCTGCTCCAATGACATAGGTGAGGATCCCATGTCCTATAATGCTGCTCCAAAAGGATGTGATATGCATCAAAATATTCAACCATGTATTCTTTCATCCAAGAAGTGAATGAAGAATATCCACTAAAATCTGAACCAAATGATGAGTAGAAAAAACAAGGAGACTTCAAAGGACTCAAAGAAATCTCACCCATACATCCATGAATGTGAGAATAATAAAGATATATCAAAGTATGTGGCTGCCAACAAAAATGTTCTCCAATCATAAATTTATTCACCCAAGTGTTGGATGACGTTCCCCCGACATCAAATGAACCAAGTGTTGAGCAAGAAAAACCATGAGTCTTCAAGTGACTCAAATGCATATCATAGGTGCATCCATGTAGATGTTCATCATCATAAGGTAACAAAGGATGCTTCTGCAAATGTGAATAAGAATGTGCTCCGACCATATCATCATAAAAAGTAAATCTAGGAGTTCCATACTCCTCATGTGGCACCATAAAAAAGAACCCTTTCACCCATTATTCATTGAGACTAATGCTGCAAAACATGGAATTGTTGTTGGCTTGGTTTTGCAACCAAGCTTTGTGCAATGGGCACCTATCAACAAGTGATAGCAGTTTCAAATATTGAAAGCAAAAAACAATTAGAAATCTTAATCTAACATATGCATATAACAATAAACTTGAAAATATTTAAGAACAAGAACAAGAATTAAAATAAAAAATGACTTTTTCATTATAATACCTCAAATGGTGAGGATGTTGTGGTGTTGAGCAGCTCCAAGGGTGAGATGCTCCAGGCTCCAATGGTCTCTTCTCCAAGATTGCTACAATGGTCAAGAACTCATGAGAGATTTTGACAACATGAGGATATGATGATGGATGGATGGAAAGTGAGGAGCCCCTACCACCTTTTTATAGTTTTTTGTGGTGGGGAATACCATTATGGTTTTGAGGAAACCAATAGTATTGACCAACATGGTTTAGGTACCTTTTCCCTCCTTTTTCCTTTTTTGAATATTTTGAATATTTTTATTCTCTTTTTAATATTTTTGGGAATTATTGACCCTTTTTGAGGGTTTTTTATGCTTTTTGAGGAAACATATTCATTTTGAGGGGAAAAAGGGGTGTATTATGGTCTTTTGGTGACCTTTTGGTGGCTTTAGAGGCTCAAATGGTGGAAAAGTGGACAAATGGGTCATGTGAATAAGGAAATGATCTAGTGAGCACTTTTGGGTGTTAACAGATTGTTCCCTAATGTGTGAGGGCAGGAGCTCATCGTATGGACGATAGACATCATAGTTCTTTTGTCTTTTTCCTGGGGTTTGGGGAAGAGAAGAGACCGGTTGGAGACTGGATCAATGGCCCTTGGAAGCTGCAAAAACAAAATTTTTTACATGGACTCAATATGAATGAGGAATAATCTTTGATAATGGACGAGGCGGGCATACCCATGCTCGTATCAAGACATATACATAACAATTAGTCCCAAGGAGGGGGACCTAAATAAGACATAAAAAATCTGCTGGTACATCATAATGGTCGAAAGGGGACACTATTTTGGGATGTACTCATGATCATAACATGACTGATCTTAATAACTGATACACTAGAATAAAGCGACAACCGTTCTGAATAAGGTCTCAGAAGGGTTGATGAACTGCTAAAACTGAAGGTGTCCAATATCTATAGGGACTCAATGACTGTGAGTCATCTCTGAGAAGTAGATGTAACTGTATACTCGAGGGAGTATAAAACTGGGGTGCATCGGAATACTGTCGCCATGTGCAACTTGGATATCTATAGAAAAAATGTAACTGGTTGTTTCCATAGGTAGACTCTCAAATGTGGAATAGTCAGGTGGTATCCGGGGTCTTCAACAAATAACTGAACGGACCAATACCCTATGCGAGTCTCAACGATGTGATCAAGGTGTTGAAGTCGAGCATGTGAGAAACAACCATTTGGAGAGGCACTGGGGACTCTTCTCGAAATGATTCGTAGGCACTCATCATAAATGGTGATGAGTCCAAGACACAGGGACCTCTAGGTCTATCCTCTGGAATAAATTTGGGTGTCACCGACAGAGGGAGACTAGCAACTAACAAGGCAATGATGTTTCCTTGATAGGAGCACGAAGTGTAAAACTGAAGTGTGGTAGTATTGACTGTAGGACTGACATACTTGTGGGGATGGGAAGTAACTGGGGTCATAGAGTGGGTAGACTCAAACTTCCTTTGTTCAGAGCATGATGACATGGTTGACCTGGCAGCATAGGGAACTGACTTGTAGGTGCATGGATCATAGCTTTTAAGGACTGAAGGGTATGTAATGACTCTGGGGGGGGACGAGCTGATGGGTGTTGTCGAGGGATTCTCATGGTGACATACTGCAGAATACTCTGAACAAAGGCGATGAAAATGGGGAAGCTGCCATATGAGTAGATGTGATCTGTTGTGGCGCCGAGAATCACCATTGGGTCCTTCTTCGTAGTTTTAATGAGCTCCAAGAAGGGATAAAAGTGTGCTCTAAAATGGTACTGTCCTGTGGATTTTGTGATTTCAGGATGGTGATTGCTCGTGGTCACTTTCATGTTTAGAGAGTTTGAAAGCAGTAAGTGGACTCCATTGGTTTTCTTTTTCGTAAGTTAGTCTCCAAGGCCCGAAAGAAGCATAAAATGATGCAAATGGAGGACTCTTCTAGCTGATGTGACTAGAGTATTCCTTTTTCGTAATTAGTCTACAAGGTCCGGAAAAGGGGTAAACTTATACCAGGTAGACGCCCTTTCAAATACGTTTAGCGAGCATAAAAGGAAGCAAGGTTGCTCAGCGATCTTTTCATCATTTTAGGAGTCAGAAAAGAGCTTAACAGAAACTCGCTAAGTGCCTTTTTCGTAAAAGGGATTGCTTAGCTCGAAAAAGGGGTAAAACTATACTGAACAAAAAGGGATTTATGAGAGCGAGAAAAGGTCTCAAGCATCGTCATGAGTGCGGAATGCTGAATCCAGTGACATAAAGATTGTCGAAAAGGGGCAACAACCAATGTGGCATGCAAACCGAGGTGATGAGTGCATTTTGAAAAAATGCCCAAAAATCATGGGGTGAGAGCGAGAAATGATCTCAAACATCATCACAAGCACGGAAAACTGAATCCGACGGTATTAAACTTGTCAAAAATGGACGACGGCCGATGTGGCACGCAAACCGAGGTGATGAGGGGACATAGGAAAAAATGCCCAAAAATTCTAGGCGTGAGAGCGAGAAATGGTCTCAAGTGTCATCACAGGCGCAGAAAACTGAATCTGGCGATATCAGACTTGTTAAAAATGGAGAACAGCCAATGTGGCATGCAAACCGAGGCAACGAGGGGGCACGGGAAAAAATGCTCAAAAAATCTGGACATGAGAGCGAGAAATGGTCTCAAGCGTCATCATGAACATGGAAAACTGAATCCAGCGATATACGACTCGTAAAAAATGGAGAACGGCCGATGTGGCACACAAACCAAGGCAACGAGGGCATGAAAAAATGGTCAAAAAATGGACTTGGTGAAAATAGGAAAAGGAAAGAACTATCATGAAGTTCTCGCTGTGCTGATTCCAACGGTACCAACGGTTTGAGGAACGGACGTCATTTGATAATGCAATGGTTGTTTGAAAAATGGTGGGATTTCTATAAATAGGGTGTGGGGCCCATATGACGTGTTGCTGTTACCTATGAGTTTGGCAGAGCAATCAGAGCTCTTTCTTGATTTTAGGGAGATTTGATCGTTGGTTTTTGATTCCGCGAGTTTCAGGTAACCCTATTCGCCTTAGCCTTTTTAATTATGTCTTTTTTGGTTAGCGGCGGGACCCCCGAAGGCCGCAAAATTCCATGTTGGACTTCCAACATGGAATATTGTGGGTTTCACGTCTTTTTCTGCGATGATCATCGCGGGTTCAGGGCTGACAGTCACGATGTTCATCATGACTGTCGGGCTGAAATTCGTGATGTTCATCACGACTATGGGGTTGATAGTCGCGATGTTCATCGTGACTATGTGGTCAATACCCGCGATGTTCATCGCGGGTTCTAGGATGAAATCCACGATGGTCATCGCAGCTTTTGATGGAAAAGCCACTATGGAATTTTTTGAAATTTTTTTTCCGATTCTAAAAAATTTCTTTGTTTTTTGGCAGGATGTTGAGGAGACCATTGGTGTCATGGTGAGAGCGAGAGATGGAGGAGGATTTGATGATTCGGATTCGGACTGATCAGGGGGTTCGGCAGGCTCTGGCTGTGAGTGGGCTCCTAAAGTTCGCTCAGATTTCACCGATGCATTCAGTAGGACCACTACTGAACAAATTGGTGAGTCTATGGGTTCCTATAGAGGGTGCCTTTATTGTTGGGGGTGAGAGGTTAGAGATCACCCTTACTGATGTATATTTTCTTACCGGGTTACCTCACTTAGGGGAGGTGGGGGATCTTCTGCTGAGGATCTTAGCAGGTGTGGACATGGAGGATCTCCTAGAGACCTTCTGTGTTGCTGGGGCAATTGTGCAGAATAACGCTTTGAGCCTGAGATCTTTGTGGGAGTGGGACATGCGGGCTATTGGGGCTTGTGTTCTGCAGGTGTTGGGAGTCGTGACGCCACATCGTTTGTCGGGGGTACAAACGATGATGGTCGATTCTGTGCTGAGGGGGACCTACTATGCATGGGGTCAGATGTTTTTGGCTGGTGTCCGGAGAGATCTGGACAAGGTCAGTCGAGAGGGGAGAGAGTTTTGTTATGCCTCCTTTTTGTGTTGTTTTTTCTTTGAGTGGGTATCGACTTTGCAGCCACGGGTGCCGGTTCGAGACGGTTTCGTGAGCGAGCCACGCATGGTGCAGTGGGGGCAGATGATGCCCCGCAGTGGTGGTGGTATCCGTGGGTTCTTTTTGCAGGATATGTATGAGCAGTGGAAGCAGATCCCCCTACTGATTGAGGACTATCCATATGTCAGTATGGATTATCGAGGAGATCCAGAGATGCCTCGAGCCAGGGACATGCCTGGGGTTTGGATGGTATGTTTTTTGATTTGTTCTCTACTATATCATGTGTTTTAGATGTGTTTGTTATGATTATAGTTAGATATTTATATGATGGTTCACTTGCGTGATTGTGCAGATGTTGGTCCTGTACCATCGGCCGACCATGTGGTTCGTAGGGGACAGGCGATGGTGGTCATTCCACCTCCTGTAGTGGTACCACCTCCTCATGCTCGAGGATTTGGGGCTCGCGGTCAAGGAGCTGGGCCTTGAGATGATTTCGTGGAGGGTGTCAGAGAGACGCTAGACATGATCCTAGCAGGATTTCTAGAGGATGGGTGGAGGGATTTGGATCGAGACATTGTAAAGCGTTGTTTCGATGCATCTCATGAGTGGCGCTCGATCTTGCTCAGAGTAGCATTGTTGGCGGCTGAGTGGAGGGATGGAGCATGGCATGATCTGGCAGGGCCGGTGGAGGGGAGGATTCATTTGCAAGATGATCCAGTGGGGCCGACGGAGAGGAGAGTTCAGGCTTGGCATGATCCGGCAGGGCTAGCAGAGGAGGCGCCAGAGGAGCCTGGAGACCATGATGATTAGATGATCTTGTATATGCCCCCAAATGCTGATGAGCATATGGGGAAGTACCTTTTTGTACGGTAATGTATTTTGTATATTGGGTGCTGAGGGCACCTATGACATGTTTGACTATATTATGATGTATATATATATATATGATTTGGTATATAGTCGTATATGCACATGGATGCATTTATTGTCTTTTTGCTTGCCCGTGGAGGCACATGTTATGCACATGGATGCATTTTTGTTTAAGCGTGTGGAGGTACATTTGTGTTTACTATATGGTTTGATTGGTGTGCCAGTGAAGAATGTTTTTGGCCATATGGTCTGCTACACTGTTGAGATTCCTTGGGACATGTGTGAATGAAGTGGATTCAAACTGTCGAACCATTTGTTTAGTGAGCAAGAATTTTCTGAAAAGACAGGGATCGCGTACCTAGTAATCATTGTTGAGCTAGGAAACAAGGAGTTGTGAGTCCAAGAAAATGTTAAGGTGACGTATTCTCATTTGGAGAGCTGCGGATAGGAGACCGGTAACGGCATCGTATTCAGCTTGGTTGTTGGTGGTGGCACCTACACACACTTCGTCAATGTGGATCAACTCATGTGAAGGAGAATATATTACCCAAGCTGCGGAGGCCGGATTGGGGGACCAACGGCTTGCACCATCAACGAAATTGATGTAGCAGAGTGGAACAGGATCCATCTGTGGTCATGCAGAGAAAACAAATATTTAGGTTTTTTGAATTTTTTGTGAAAAACAAAATAAGACTGTACAATAATGGATGGTGGTGTCCATAAGATTTGCTATGGGTAAAATTGCTTGAGGTACAACCCATTGCGTGGGTTGCGTAGGGGGTTTCCTTTTGAATCAATCATAATGTATGCTCCCTGTCCGAGGCAAGTGTGTATAATGTATGGGCCTTGCCACATGGACACAAACTTTCCTTTTCTGGTTTTGTCATGAGCTTGATCATAGGCGAGGACAAGGTCCCCTTCAGTAAAACTTCTTGGGTGGACATGTTTGTCGTAACTTAGTTTGGATCGATTCTTGGATGCTTCCATTGTTTGAAGGGCTGGGCGCTGATCTTCATTGGCTTGCTCCAGGAGTAGTAAGCGTTGCTCAATTGGGGAAGTGTCCGGTAGGAGTTCAACAACCATATGTAGGGCTGGAATCTGGCACTCGATGGAGAGGATGGATTCAACACCATGAACTAAATGGAAAGGGGTAAAACCGGTGGCATTTGTGGTTGACGTGCGGTATGCCCATAGTGCCCGAAAGACCATGTGGTGCCAATTTGATTTGTGTTTGTCTACAGTGCGCTGGAGGATGGTTTTCAAAATTTTGTTAATTGCTTTGACTTGGTCGTTTCCTTGGGGGTAGTAGGCAGAGGAGAAATGTTGTTCAAATTTCAGTAAGGTTGATAATTCTCTCCAAACGGCATCTTCGAAGTGAGAGTCGTGGCCTGAGACGAGTTTCTTTGGCACTCCAAAACGAGCGATAACATGGTTGAGGAAAAAACGTACTGCGGTGTCGGCCTTGCAATTGTAAGTTGGCATGGCTTCCGCCCACTTGGTGAAATAATATACGGCCATAATAATGTGTTTATGACCGCCCACTAACGTGGGATTGCAATCGAGGAAGTCGATGGCCCATTTGTAGAATGGTCCGACAGTGACGACTGGATGAAGGGGGGCAGGTGGGGTTCTTGCCTTGGGGGCAGAAAGTTGGCAGTTTTGACAATGTTTGACTATGGTGATGCAATTAGTAAATAATGAAGGCCAAAACTAACCTGCGCGGATGATCTTTTGGGTGGTGGCCATGCCGGAGAAGTGGCCTCCATAGGCACCGCTATGGCAGTCATTAAGGACTTGTTCTGCCTCGTTATGAGATAGGTAGCATCGTAAGATGGTATCGATGTCACGTCGATAAAGTACATCACCTAATAGGAGGTATTGGGGGCTTGGTGTCGTATACGACGACGTCCATCATGATCGATGTGGGGTCAAAATTTTTGTGTGCGGAGGTAGATTAAGATGTCGTCGTACCATGGGTCATCAGAAGAAATGATGAAAATGTGATCGTCATTGAGATCCGTTTGGATAGCGGGTGATGATGAAGAGGATGGGAGATTTGTGATGAGTTGAGTGAGTGCTAGGGCCTTGGTGCTCTTTGGGGTTTTGAAAGTTAGGTTGTATTCTTGCAGGATAATAACCCATTTAGCTATGTGGCCTTGAAGGAGGTGACGCGTCAAGAGGTAAACCATAGGATTGGAATTGGCTACAACTATGGTGTGGCTCAGGAAAATGTAATGTCGCATCTTTTGTACTGAAAAGGCAATGGCGAGGGCCATCTTTTCTTCATGTGAGTAGCGAAAGGGTGGGCCGGACAAGGTCTGGCTCACATAGTAGAAGACATGCTCTTGGCGAGCAGTATATTCTTGTACAAGAACTCTAGATACGGCATGTTCGGATGCTGAAACATAGAGGGTGAAATCTTTTGTGAAATCTGGAGGAGAGATCAACGAGGCATTTGTGAGTGCTTTCTTTAAGTCGGTGAAAGCTCTCTCTACTTGTTGGTCCCATATGAAACGGGTATGCAAAAGTAGTAGTTGTAGGAAACCGTGGACCATTGTGGCATAGTCAGGGACAAAGTGGCAGAGGAAGTTGGAACTCCCTTGAAGGATTTGAAGTTGTCTTAATGTACAGGGTGACGGTAATTCTACAATGGCTTGGACTTTTAAGGGTTCTACAGTGATGCCTTTTCCTGATATAATGAACCCCAGCAGGAGACCTGATGTAATGCAAAAGACACACTTGAGAGGGTTCAAGCGGATGTTGTATTTTTGACAACACAAAAAAACTTGTCGAAGGTCATCTAAATGGTCAAATCGCTTCTTGGATCGAGTGGTGAGGTCGTCCAGATAAACTTTTATGATCCTGTGTAGATCTTGGAAGCAATAAGTCATGGCACATTGGAAAGTGGCTCCAGCATTCTTGAGACCAAAAGGCATGACGCTATAGGAAAAGGTGCCCCATCGGGTAGTGAAAGCTGTCTTGTATTGATCTTCTTTACGGATTTTTATTTGGTTATATCCAGAGAAACCATCCATAAAAGAAAGGACCTCATGTCCTGCACATTCATTGATTAGTTGGTCAATGAAAGGTGTGGGGAAGTTGTCTTTGGGACAAGCGAGGTTGAGCTCTCAGAAATCAGTACAAACGCGTATGGTGCCCACTTTTTTGTTTACTGGCATTGGGTTTGAAACCCAGGTGGTGTAGGCAATAGGATATATGAATCCTGTGTTTTGGAGTTTTTCAATCTCAGCTTTAACAGATGGGAGCTTGGATGGGTGAATTGGTCATTGTTTCTGTCTGACAGGAGGCACATTGGGCCAAGTGTCAATGTGATGTTCCACAATTTTGGGATCGAGGCCAGGCATCTCGGTGTAAGACCAGGAAAAGACATCATGAAACTCTTGGAAGAGTTTCTTATATGCCTGAGTACATGATGCACCTAGTGAGATGAGCTCAGGTTTTCCAGGTGTGGTGGAAATGTCGATTTGTATAATAGGGGAAATGTTGGACATGTTCCCTTCTTTGAAGGCATCTGGTGCTGGGATGGGGTCTTTGAACCAATCAACCTTAGTTGGTAGGAAATATTTCAATTCGACTGATAGCTGGTTTTCTGCGGTGGATGTAGACGCCTCAGGGAGGAAGTATGAGCGATGATACAAAACATCCCTAGGGTAGTCTGGTTCATTGAGTGTTTCTAAAATGTGCTTATCAGTATGAAAGTAATTAGACCATAAGTCAATGGGTTCTGGTTTGTATGTGGTTGAAATCATATAAATGGTATTGATTTCTTCTGAAGAAGATGATTTCGGAGGGTAGATCTCCTCGATGAGGGGAGGAGATATCTCTAAGTCGGCATTGTTCATCTCATACAAGGCTGCTCTATAATCTGGGAGATTAGGGTAGTGGTGTGAATAATGGCCATAAATGCCACATATCACACAAGGTTGGTTAGTGCAGAGCATTTTGTCGCTAGGGTGAGGAGGTGGCTCAAGTCTTACCACTGGAATTCTGGTGTTGTCATCCAACATATTCATGTGTTCTTGGAGTGCCGGTAATTGTGGACATTGATGAGTGGCATGGCCTATGTCATCACACAACGAGCACTTAGGGGGAATGTGAATAGTTGGGGGGTTTCTAGCTACCTTGGGGGTTGCTGGGGGGCTGCGAGTTAGGAGCTCAGTGTTATAAGTTGGTGGGCCTCTGCCCCCTGTGTTCTGTAACGGAGGTGGGGCATTTTGGATGTTGATGAGTGATCGGAGGGGGTGGGTGGCTGGTAGTAGGGAAAGGTTGTACCGGTTGTAAAATAACAGTCGGAGTCAGCGGGGGGATCGGAGCAGGTAAGTACCATACAGGTAGCCCTAATGTTAAGCCAGGAAGGTTGAGTGTAGCCATTACTGGCGAACTGACAACTCCGGAAAATGGGAACAAGAACGGGATATTGTGAATTGGCGTTGTGCCAATATGAGTAGGCACTGTGGGTGTTTGTGGTATTGACGAAGGATACTGTGTGGTGTGTGACAAGGTGCACAAATCTGATGTTTTTGTTATCGGTGAAGGTGGTGAGATCGATGGAAATGTGGAATTCATAGGTGACTCGGTGTAGATTCCAGGACCAATTGACGACACAAATGATGTTGGTGCATTTTGAATGGTTTGTTCAATCATTGGTAGCACATTTTGAGGAGTTGTGGGGGTGTTAGGATCATAATATGTGAGTTGATCGATCTTGATAACGTGTCCTTCATGTGGGAACATCATGAGGTAAAAAACAGATGAAGCCACTGCTTTCATTTTGTACATATAGCTACGTCCAAGAAGGAGGTTGTAGTCGAGCTGGGCATTAATCACTTCGATGTCGATAAGAACTAATTTTCCGCCTAGTTCTATGGGTACGTTCGCTAAGAGGCCTTGTGGTTGAGCTAAACGTCCGTCGCAAGCTCGTAATGTCGTGGTGGATGGTTGTAAAGCGGGGGAGCCAAGCTTCTGCCACACAAGGGTGGACATAACGCAGGTGGAAGCTCCTTCATTGATGATGCATCGATGCACAACAAGGTTTCGAATGTTTACTGATACTTGGAAAGCCATATTTGATGGAAATCAAGATTCAGCTTGGTCTAAGTCGAAAGCCATCATGTGTGTGTGATCAGGGTCTACTCCTTCGATGGCGGATAGTAGTAGTTTTCGTTGTGCAGGGCATGTTTTCAGTACCTCTAAAGCAGACATAGTAGCAGGGGATTGTGCTAGGTCTTCCACGATGTTATAATTGGATGTTGCATGAGCATTAGGATTGTTGTTAATCCTTTGCATAGGGATGCGAGGGATTTTAGGTCCTCCGTCCAATGACATATTTGGTATGCGTAGTGGTTGATTTGGTGGAAGGGAGGTGGATGTGTCAATGGGATGAGTTTCTTTGGGTGGGCCGTACTGATTCCTGCGAGTTTGTAGGTTGATGTCATTGGATGATATCATTAATAAGTGGTGTGTGCCTAGATCTGCATGCTGATAATCAGTTGCGGCATAGGTGATTTGCTGCTGGGGTGCAGCAGATCCTTGTGAGGGATCCATAGGGAGAGTATTTACTACTCCTTGGTTTGGCAATGGGTTTTGTAATATCATGGGTTTTAGTTAATTAAGTGGAGCTGGCTGTCCAGCGTGGCCCTGGCGTTGGGCATCATCAGCCCAAAGTTTACGTGCTTTCTCTAAATGGGGGCAGTTATGAGTGTAGTGTCCATAGACTCCACATATAGAACATGGATGGTTTGTTCTCAGGTTATTGTTTTTTGGCTGCTTGGGATGACGATCAGGATTCTGGTTGGGAGGAGCAACATTGTTATTATTTGGAGGATTGGGAGGTGGTGGACCTTGATTATGTTGTTGGTTGTTTCCGTGGTTATGTCCTCTTCCACGGTTTTGTTGTCCACCCTAGTTGTGTTGGTTGTTTTGATGTTGGGGCTGATTATGTTGTGTATACACTTGCCCTTGAGTAGTCGGAGGATGTTGGGGTGCCACAGGTGTGGGAGCAGGTTGCGGTGGATAATAAGCTAGTGGGGCTGGAGGTGGTTCAGTTTCCTACTGGGGTTGTTGGTAACCCTGAGCTATTGGAGGTGTTGGGTTAGCTGTTGTAGCTTGCTGTGGGTAATACATTGGTTGTGCCGGGAAATGAATTGTGTTCTAGGTGGCTGGTTGGCTATAGCATGTGGGTGGTACATATGTCGATGGTGATTTCCCATATAAATGTTGTGGACAAGAGGGTCCATGAGTGTGATGAGTCTGATTCATTGGAGCGTACGAAGTTGTCGCTCCAGAATTAGATGTAGCCCTAGAGAGGTCTGGGCCATTTATGGTACTCACCATGCTAAAAGGTTTAATTTGCGCCATGACTTGGCCGATAATACCATCAGCGGCATGTGATGCCCCCGGAGCATCACCGTGTGAAGAATCACCTCATGGGGCGTCTGGTATGATGGTGTAGAGATAGCCTGAATGGGCATAAATCAGGTCAAATTGCTGAGCTTTTAAGATAGCTTCTTCCTCTGACTAGGGTCGTTCGGAAGCTACATCTTTTGCTATGAGGGGTAGGAGTGATTTAAGAAAGCAGTCCAAAAATATACGGTCATCCAGTTTTATCTTACAAAGGCTACGACGCTTGCGCCACTCATGGATATGGTCGGTGATGTGGGTAGCTGTGTTTTGTCTGCAAGACAACAGTATTTGAACTCCTGCATCATAGCGTACAGGTAGCTGAAAAAACTGACGAAAAGTGGAGGCGAGAGATGTAATTGTATGGTGGGCCCCATGTGGTTGTTCGATGTACCACTTGGCTGCAGAGCTAGTGAACGTTCGTTGCAATAGTCTCAGTTGAATGGAGTCATCCACTATGGAGTTACATGAACACCATAGGTGAAATGACATTATGTGGTTTTGGGGATCCTCCCCAGGTTTTCCTTCAAACTTGGGGATGTCCGAGGGGATCTTTGTAGGCATGGGTGGCCATGTAGGGTTGTTCCTGATAGGATCGTTGGTTAGCCTGGCTAGGTCTGGTAAGTTCAGACTAGCCATGTAAGGTAAACTAGCAGATGGGTGTGGCGTAGTGACTGGGACATAGCTATTAATGGTGGCATTATGTAGTGGTCCAGTAGCCCCTATGGGTATGCTAGGTATTGAAGGTATGTGTCGTCCAACCGTTGTGGTTTGGTATGGGCCAGCGTTCCCAAGTGCAACATGGGTTACATCGGTGTTAGGAATAGTGCCAGGAATTCCTGGGATCTGAGTTGTGGTAATGAGAGGTGGTGTGATTCCTATGTTTGGCATACCCATAATAGGAGGTAGTCCTGTGTTGGGAATACCTAAAGGTGGAGTGTCCCCTATATTAGGCATTCCTAGAGGGGTTGTTGTTACCATGGATAGCACAGTAGTAGAAGGGTTTGTGAATGTATCTCCAATAGTACTGGTGAAAAGTGGGTCGTATTGTGGTCCAGCCATGAGGTTGGTTGGTGATATTTCAGTAGGGTTTTTGGATTCAGCCTCAGAATCAGATGTGAAGTGAGGCGTGTCAGAATCGGATGACTGTGTGTTTGGTCGATGACGTATCGATTCAAGGGATAAGGATCTACGTCAGTGACGTGTAGAGCCAAGTATACTAAACTGAGGGAGTTCACCCTGAAGACGACGAGATCGTCTTAAATTCTCAATGGTGAGAAATATTTTTTAAAAATTTCAGTGTAAGGTGGTGATGTAGAAAACTCAAAACCCTAATGCAACAATGAGTGCAAAAGGGGAGTGAAAAAATAAAGGCTCTCAGACCAACAATCAACCTTAAAAAGCACTTATTATAGCAGTTGTGCTATAATAAGTGGAGGGATGCAACAAAATTGGTCAGAATACCAAAAGTCAAACAGTTTCTAGAAAAAAGGGATGTTACTAGACCAAAGGTGGGTAATGTATCATGCAAACACCTAACTAGAAGTATTGTGAGTCAACAACGATATCCTCTGTAAGGTGATGAAATCCATGTCATACAATATAGAGTGTTGAATCGATGGCTAGATATCCCCCTACCGGGAGGGACACCGGGTAGGCAATCCTAAAGAGTGGCAACTAGGATACCCCATTCATGACACGTTCGGTTGGGTGAATCTGCAGTTTGGTTCTATTGCCACTGTACACCCTCTTGGGTGTACACCGAGAACTTCGAAAGGTATCCTTCGGTTACTGAATGGATTGCGGTATTCCACTCAGACTTCCGGAACCAGTCTGGCTACTTCAACCCTCCTAAGGGAGAGGCATTCCCGATAAATTGGTTGATAACCGTGTCAAAATTATAAGGGATTTTGGTACCGTAGAGGACAACGACTATGTCTCAAATGTAATAATTGAGGGGTGTTATTGGAACACCTATCCCCTGAATTCTACCTAACTACAAAATTATTTTAAGTGCTCCCCAAGTGGGGTTAAAAGTTTGTTGAGTTTAAGGTAAATTTTAAGGCTCAGTTTAAATTATGTGGCAGAGTAGGTGCAAGTGTGGTATTTAAACTGAAATTGATTTGCCTCACTTGGGCGATTGATTACAAATGAAAGAAAAGACACTTCCAGTTTTGCAAAAAATAAAGGCTTTTTTGAAATGTGAATTCTTGAAGAAGAAAAAAAAATTGTTTCAAAAATAATAGATCTTTGAAATAATTTGAAGGAAATCAAATAACATAAATATTTCAAGAAATAAATGGATTTCTTAAAAGTTGCTTGGGCAAAGTATCGAGCAAATAAATAGTAAAACCTTGATTTAAATAAAATGCAGAAAAATCTCTCTTTCAATTACTGAACATTTTTAAAAAGACTTTTAAATGGAGCATTCTAAATAGTAAAAGATTTAATGTGGCTGTAAAAATGCAGAAAAATTAATGCTATAAAATATGCTAAATGGGAAGAAAATACAACAAAAAATAATTTTCAAAAATTGGCCGAATTAAAAAAAATTGCATCGTGGGTTTTGGGAAAATAGCCACGATGGGCAGCGCGGGTTTCTACCGCGAAGCCGCGATGTGCAGAGCAGGTTTTGGCCGCGCAGTCGCGATGTGCCGCGCGGGTTTCGGCCGCAAAGCCGCGATGTGCAACGCAGCTTTAGGTCACAAAGTTGCGATGTGCAGTGCGGCAAATGGCCGCAAAGCCGCGATGTGCAATGCATAAAATGGCCGCGAAGCCATGACGTGTCGCGCGGAAAAATGCCGCGAGGTCGCGATGAGCCACGCGACTGTTGGGCAAAAAACCGCGAGGCGAAAGACAAAAAACGGACGCCGAAAAATGAACTCGAAAATGGAAATTTCAGGCTGTTAATGGTAATAGAAGGGGCCAAGATCTAAAACAACAATGGATCTACTGTCTAGGATGGCAGATCTACGAATAAAAATGATTAAAACAAAGAAAAACTAAGATCTAAAGCAAAAAATTTAGATCTAAGAATTCGAAGCCAGCGGAGTCGCCAAAAACTGTTGGCTTGGTTTTGCAACCAAGCTTTGTGCAATGGGCACCTATCAACAAGTGATAGCAGTTTCAAATATTGAAAGCAAAAAACAATTATAAATCTGAATCTAACATGTGCATATAACAATAAACTTGAAAAGATTTAAGAACAAGAATAAGAAATAAAATAAAAAATGACTTGTGTATTATAATACCTCAAATGGTGAGGATGTTGTGGTGTTGAGCAGCTCCAAGGGTGAGATGCTCCAGGCTCCAATGGTCTCTTCTCCAAGATTGCTACAATGGTCAAGAACTCATGAGAGTTTTTGACAGCATGAGGATAGGATGATGGATGGATGGAAAGTGAGGAGCCACTACCACCTTTTTATAGTTTTTGGTGGTGGGGAATACCATTATGGTTTTGAGGAAACCAATGGTATGATCAACATGGTTTAGGTACCTTTTCTCTCCTTTTTCATTTTTTGAATATTTTGAATATTTTTATTCCCTTTTTAATATTTTTGGGAATTCTGGACCCTTTTTGAGGGTTTTTTATGCTTTTTGAGGAAACATATTCATTTTGAGGGGAAAAAGGGGTGTATTATGGTCTTTTGGTGACTTTTTGGTGGCTTTAGAGGCTCAAATGGTGGAAAAGTGAACAAATGGGTCATGTGAATAAGGAAATGAGCTAGTGAGCACTTTTTGGGTGTTAACAATTGTAGGATGTAGGAGAATTAACTAACTCACCCAAATGATCAAAAAGTGCAGAAGTTTCGTCATGGGAAGGGTCCATGTGGGTATTATCATGCAGCTCCTTCAAAAGTGGGAAACCTTTGTCATAGATTGGTTCCAATGTAGAGGAATCATGCTCTTCTTTAAAAATTGCATAACCTTTATCAAGACACAATTCAAGTTCCTCTTTCACCACATCAAGTGTTTGGATCTCTTCAAGTTCATCTTCAAACACATTAAGCACATTCAAATTCCCACAGTTCTCATGATCCACCATGTCATGAGAATCCTCCAAATAATCTACTATTTGACAATCTGAAACATAGGAGGAAAAACAAGTATCTTGTAACTTTTCAAGAAGTTGCTCATTTTGAATTGTGAGCTTATGAATATCCTCATTATTCTTCACGTATGCATCATGTAACATTTCATTAAGCTCAAACAAATGGTTTCTATCAAAAAGAAAAGACATGAAATTAGCTTTGATGTGGCACATTGCTCTTTGAATCTTCTCCATGTCTTCAAGGAAGGATGTTTCCTCCAATGAAGTATCTCTCCAGCAATAATTTGACACCAATGCTTGAGTGTCATGGAGAATGCTAAGGGACTCTTGGATCTTATTTTCATTCATCTTTAAGGACCCTTCAAGAAAATGAGGCTCTTGCAAATGAACCTTCTTATCTTCTTCATTTTTGCTTCGACCAACTTCATGAACCTCAAGTGGTGATGGGGAAGTTGATATTACTTCTTCTTCAATTGCTACAAGGTCTTCATTATCATGCTTAATGGAACTTGGGCTTGCAGAAAGACTTTCAAAAGTTTTCTTTATTTCACCAACATAGAGGTGTGAGCACCCATCAGTAGGTACTCCTTCATACTTTAAGCATCCATCAGTAGATGATCTTTAGTTCGTGTCTAAGTTAGAAGGTGTCTCAAAATGATCTTCCATATTTTAAATAGAATCTTCTTCATGCTCTTGTGATGTCTCTTCATTTTTACCCTTCAAGAAAGATGATGCATTTTGCCCCTTGTTTTCCTTAGGATCAATATCTTTGGAATATATTTTTTAAGAATTCCCAAAAGCTCTCCTCAAGTGGGACATAATTTCATGCACACATGTATGATACTCACTCCAAGGTTCTTTACAAGAAGGGCATAAAACTTTCTTTAATAACTCCACATCTTCATTTTTGGGCCTATTTTCAAAAACATGTTCAGCATAGTATGCAAAAAACATGGCATTTTGTGTATTTTTGCTCCAAGCAAGATATTCTTGATATTTTTTATATTGTTGGGGCAAGGTTTTATATGTTGCTCTCCATCTTTGGAACTCACTCATAGAATTATCCTTGGTTGGTGTGAAACACTCATATTGATCATATTTAAAGTCATAATAATAATCTTCATTTCTCTTGAAATTGTAAGAAGTGTTGCATGATGGCACCTCTTCCTTGCACCATTCACATTCTGCTTCATATTGCTCATAAGCATCTGCATATTCCTCATAAGAATTGTAATGATAGGATTCATCATAACAGTAAGACATGGATGCCAATTATTCTTGAATTTATGTACCTAATCCATAGGTGCGAGGACCATGCTCTGACACCACTGTAATGTCCCTTGTTAGGAATTTTATTAAAATGGCAATTTTTCACTTTTTCCCCTAGTTAGACCTTTGACTAATTTTGAGCTCTAGGTCCCAAAATTGCCCCAATTGCTCGCAAATATTCCGAGAAGGTATATGGATGATGATAGAACATAAATATGTATTTTATGGATGCTTTTGGACCTTTAAAATACTTCTTCAAATCCTCTTTCAATTCTGGCCAATGTAGGGAACTTTACTAGTAATTTCCCTTTGACTAGTATTGGTCTCTAGGTCTCAAATTGACTCCAAATGACTTCAAAAATTCAAGGAGGGTATATGAATGATATTAGGACTTGAATATTATGTTTAGGGATGATATATGGCCACCAAAATACCTCTGCAAACTCTCTTAATATTCTGGATAAGTATGCAATTTTACTAGTAATTTGAGGTTCAAATCCCCCTGGGGTAAGTACTGAAAATGGCTTCTCAAATGCCTCCAAACCCACTCAAATTTATGAAAAGAGATATGGAATGTATTAACAATGTTATAAAGGTCTCATTTACACCATTAATTTATTATTATATCTATTCCAACCCTCTCCCATTCAGCTGCAAAATTCACCAATTCGACCCCTGGGTAAATCGCACTATTTCTTCTCCCAATGCAATTAAACTGAGTAAAAATACTTCAAATGCTCAAGTACATTACATGAAACTTGTAAACTACATCCATGGAAGTAAATTATTCACAAATTCATCATATAATCACCCATTCATTCGAAATCATCAGCATTACATTGATTCACAACAAGGTAGTCGGGAAATGGCACTGTTCTTTCATTAAAAATGCGATTTATACATTTCTCCTTGGAATTTCGACCTAAAAAATTATGGAGATGAAGAACAGAGTATTTAATTCATATTTAAAAATAAATGGGGCATTAGAATCTCCCCCAAAGAGTACAATAGCTCACCAAAAATGCCCTCCATCAAGGATCAAGAATATGCCATCAAAACTAGAAATGGTTGAAGGAGTGAGATGCAATAGAAGAAACTATGAGCTGCCTTGTAGATTAAACCTTCAAATAAAGAATCCATTAAAGCATCAAATGAAATTTTTGGATGGCCTTTCCAATTACCAACTTGGATGGGAATCTTTCACCCTCAAAATTGGCTAAGGCAAGAAACTAGTCATCCACTAGCTCTCCCTCTACACAAATGCAATTGAAAATTATACAAGTGATCAAAAGCTAGTTTCATTCTTTTTTATTCACATTTATAAAGTTCTAATATCCTCCATGGGTTGAATTCCTTCCAAGAGACTCATGCCAACTCAAGTTGGGAAGAGATTCCAAAGAATGCCACTTGTACAACAATTCCTAGTCTCCCACTTCCACCAAATCACATGTAGAAGCATCTTAGCTTCCATAAACCCTTGAGTGCCCTCTTGGAGTCTATTTTTAGCCCTGACATGTCATATATGTCATATGTAAGTCTTCAGGTCTGATTTGTGTCATAGGTGTCATAGCATTTTCATCATTGTTGTCATAGAGCTAAGGAATCTAGCCCAAGTGTCTCACTAGCTCCAAATTGCCTCTTCCTCTTCCATGGGAGTTACTCTTTCTCTATATTTCGACCTCACTGACTCATGACAAGTATTATTGAACTTATAACTCATCCCAAGAACATTAGGCTTCCCATATATTCGAAATTGCAAGAAGAGGATGCCATGTGGCACATACATTCTAGCTTGTGTGTGTCCCACTTCCTCCATGTGTCTTCATGATCAAATGCCGCTTTGATTTTCACTTGTATATATTTATCTATATCCTTTATTAAATATTTATTCCATCCTAATGTTCCAACATCATTTATTATCCCCATTATTCACAATCCCAAAGCTTCCACCGCAAACCTAGGAAACTAGTAATTTTCCTCCTTGGCAATTATTTGACCTTTAGCATCCATTTGAAAAACTCTAATGAAGAGGGCCAATTTGCTTAGGCCATTGTGACACAATTCAAAATTTGGTATATGAAAAATCATCCCTTCCCAATATTGCTTGTCCTCAGGCAATTTCAAACATGGGTGTTGAAGAACCTGCTTATTGTATAATTCTTTGAAGTTGCCATTGAATTTCCCAACCTTGAGTCTTTGAGTTTCCATGAAGATTTTAGAGAGGAACCACCATGCTTGCTGCTGCACTACTCTGATAAAATTCACTTTATTAAGTGGGAAATCCATCTCCTATACTGCTTGTTTCCCCAAAAAATTTGAAACCAATGAGATAAAAATTATTCCAGGGTCCCATTACTTGTACTGCACCCCAACAATTAAGAGTCCTATGCAACCCATACCATCAAATAAGAGGATTCCTGGATCCCATTTTCTTGTATGTATTCTTCCAAACAACATGAGTACAAAATATATATCATCAAAGGACATAACACCATAATGAAAATGTACATCAAGGAGATGCTTCATCAAGGAGTCGTGAAAGTGCTTATACCTCAAAGCAAGTAGACCACCATTTTCCAAGTGCATACAATCTTCAAGTGACCCATCAAATCTGCTCCAATGACATAGGTGAGGATCCCATGTCCTATAATGCTGCTCCAAAAGGATTCGATATGCATCAAAATATTCAGCCATGTATTCTTTCATCCAAGAAGTGAATGAATAATATCCACTAAAATCTGAACCAAATGATGAGTAGAAAAAACAAGGAGACTTCAAAGGATTCAAGAAAGTCTCACCCATACATCCATGAATGTGAGAATAATAAAGATATATCAAAGTATGTATCTGCCAACAAAAATGTTCTCCAATCATAAATTTATTCACCCAAGTGTTGGATGAAGTTCCTCCGACATCAAATGAACCAAGTGTTGAGCAAGAAAAACTATGAGTCTTCAAGTGACTCAAATGCATATCATAGGTGCATCCATGTAGATGTGCATCATCATAAGGTAACAAAGGATGCTTCTGCAAATGTGAATAAGAATGTGCTCTGACCATATCATCATAAAATGTAAATCTAGGAGTTCCATACTCATGTGGCCCCATCAAAAAGAACCCTTTCACCCATTCTTCATTGAGACTAATGCTGCAAAACATGGAATTGTAGGATGTAGGAGAATTAACTAACTCACCCAAATGATCAAAAAGTGAAGAAGTTTCATCCTAGGAAGGATCCATGTGGGTAGTATCATGCAGCTCCTTCAAAAGTGGGAAACCTTTGTCATAGATTGGTTCCAATGTAGAGGAATCATGCTCTTCTTTAAAAATTGCATAACCTTTATCAAGAGACAATTCAAGTTCCTCTTCCACCACATCAAGTGTTTGGATCTCTTCAAGTTCATCTTCAAACACATTAAGCACATTCAAATTCCCACAGTTCTCATGATCCGCCATGTCATGAGAATCCTCCAAACAATCTACCATTTGACAATCTGAAGCATAGAAGGAAAAACAAGTATCTTGCTACTTTTCAAGAAGTTGCTCATTTTGAATTGTGAGCTTATGAATATCCTCATTATTCTTCAAGTATGCATCATGTAACATTTCATTAAGCTCAAACAAATGGTTTCTATCAAAAAGCAAAGACATGAAATTAGCTTTGATGTGGCACATTGCTCTTTGAATCTTCTCCATGTCTTCAAGGAAGGATGTTTCCTCCAATGAAGTAGCTCTCCAACAAGAATTTGACACCAATGCTTTAGTGTCATGGAGAATACTAAGGATCTCTTGGATCTTATTTTCATTCATCTTTAAGGACCCTTCAAGAAAATGAGGCTCTTGCAAAGGAACCCCCTGATGTTCTTCATTTTTTCTTGGACCAACTTCATGAAGCTCAAGTGGTGATGGGGAAGTTGATCTTGGTTCTTATTCAATTGCTACAAGGTCTTCATTATCATGCTTAATGGAACTTGGGCTTGCAAAAACACTTTCAAAAGTGATCTATATGTCACCAACATAGAGGTGTGAGCACCCATTAGTAGGTACTCCTTCATAGTTTAAGCATCCATCAGTAGATGATATTTGGTTCGTGTCTAAGCTAGAAGGTGTCTCGAAATGATCTTCCATATTTTCAATAGAATCTTCTTCATGCTCTTGTGATGTCTCTTCATTTTTCTCCTTCAAGAAAGCTGATGCATTTTGCCCCTTGTTTTCCTTAGGATCAATATCTTTGGAATCTCTTTTTGAAGAATTCCCAAAAGCTCTCCTCAAGCGGGATATAGTTTCATGCACACATGTATGATACTCACTACAAGGTTCTTTACAAGAAGGGCATAAAACTTTCTTTACTAACTCCACATCTTCATTTCTGGGCCTATTTTCAAAAACATGTTCAACATAGTATGCAAAATACATGGCATTTTGTGTATTTTTTCTCCAAGCAAGATATTCTTGATATTTTTGATATTGTTGGGGCAAGGTTTTATATGTTGCTCTTCATATTTGGAACTCACTCATAGAATTATCCTTGGTTGGTGTGACAAAATCATATTCATAATATTTAAATTCATAAGAATAATCTTCATTTCTCTTGAAATTGTAAAAAGTGTTGCATGATGGCACCTCTTCCTCGTACCATTCACATTCTGCTTCATATTGATCATAAGCATCTGCATATTCCTCATAAGAATTGTACTCATAGGATTCATCATAATAGTAAGACATGGCTGCCAATTGTTCTTGAATGTATGTGCCTAATCCACAGGTTCAAGGACCATGCTCTAATACCATTGTAATGTCCCTTGTTAGGACGTTTATTAAAATGACAATTTTCCACTTTTTCCCCTAGTTAGACCTTTGAATAGTTTTGAGCTCTCGGTCCCAAAATTGCCCCAATTGCTCCCAAATATTATGAGAAGGTATATGGATGATTTTAGAACATAAATATGTATTTCAGGGATGCTTGTAGACCTTTAAAATACTTCTTCAAATCCTCTTTAAATTATGGCCAATGTAGGGAACTTTAGTAGTAATTTCCCTTTGACTAGTATTGGTCTCTAGGTCTCAAATTGACTCCAAATGCCTTCAAATATTCAAGGAGGGTGTATTAATGATATTAGGACTTAAATATGATTTTCAAGGATGATATATGGCCACCAAAAGACCTCTTCAAACTCTCTTAATATTCTGGACCAAGTATGTAATTTTACTAGTAATTTGGGGTTCAAATCCCCTTGGGGTAAGTACTGAAAATGGCTTCCCAAATGCCTCCAAACCCACTCAAATTTATGAAACGAGATAGGGAATGTATTAATTATTTTATTAAGGTCTCATGTGTACCATTAATTTATTATTATATCTATTCCAATCCTCTCCCATTCAGCTGCAAAAATCACCAATTCGACCCTTGGGGAAATGGCGTTATTTCTTCTCCCAATGCAATTAAACTGAGTAAAAATACTTCAAATGCTCAAGTACAGTACATGAAACTTGTAAAATACATACATGTAAGTCCATTAATCACAAATTCATTAGAGAATCACCCATTCATTCAAAATCATCAGCATTACATTGATTCACAACAAGGTAGTGGGGAAATGGCACTGTTCTTTCATTAAAAATGAGATTTATACATTATACTTGGAATATCGACCTAAAAATTTTTGGAGATGAAGAAAAAATTATTTAATTCATATTAAAAAATAAATGGGACATTATAAGCTGCCCCAATGAGTACAATAGCTCACCAAAAATGCCCTCCTTCAAGGATCAAGAATATGCCATCAAAACTAGAAATGGTTGAAGGAGTGAGATGCAATAGAATAAACTATGAGCTTCCCTGTATCTTACACCTGCAAATAAAGACTCAATTAAATCTACAAAGGAAAGGTTTGGATGGCCTTTCCAATTACCAACTTGGATGGGAATCTTTCACCCTCAAAATTGGCTAAGGCAAGAAACTAGTCATCCACTTGCTCTCCCTCTACACAAATGCAATTGAAATTCTACAAGTGATCAAAAGCTAGTTTCATTCTTTTTTATTGAAATTTATAAATTTCTAATGTCCTCCATGGGTTGAATTCCTTCTAAGAGACTCATGCCAACTCAAGTTGGGAAGAGATTCCAAAGAACGCCACTTGTACAACAATTCCTAGTCTCCCACTTCCACCAAATCACATGTGGAAGCATCTTAGCTTTCATAACACCCTTGAGCACCCTCTTGGAGTCTATTTTTAGCCTTGTCATGTCATATATGTCATATGTCAGCCATCAGGTCTGATTTGTGTCATAGGTGTCATAGCATCTTCATCATTGTTGTCATAGAGCTAGGGAATCTAGCCCAAGTGTCTCACTAGCTCCAAATTGTCTCTTCCTCTTCCATGGGAGTTACTCTTTCTCTATATTTAGACCCAATTGAATCATGACAATTATTACTGAACTTATAACTCATCCAAAGAACATTAGGCTTCCCATATATTTGAAATTGCAAGAAGAGGATGCCATGTGTCACATACATTCTAGCTTGTGTGGGTCCCACTTCATCCATGTGTATTCATGATCAAATGCCACTTTGATTTTCACTTGTATATATTTTTTTATCACCTTTATTAAATATATATTCCATCCTAATGTTTCAACATCATTTATTATCCCCATTATTCACAATCCCAAAGCTTCCACCCGAAACCTAAGAAACTAGTAATTTTCCTCCTTAGCAATTATTTGACCTTTAGCATCAATTTGACAAACTCTAATGAATAGTGCCAATTTGCTTAGACCATTGTGACCCAATTCCAAATTTGGGATATTACACCTTCAAACCATTGATTCACTCTTTCTGTTCGGCCATCAGTTTGAGGATTGTATCTTGTGCTTGGAGTCAATTGAGTGCCAACCAACTTGAAAAGTTCTTGCCAAAAGGCAGTCATAAATCTACTATCTCTGTCACTCACAATGTTCTTGGGAAGTCCATGCAATCTGAAAATATCTGTAAATAATAGATCAACCACTTGTACAGAAGTAAAAGATGATGTAACATAAAAGAAATGAGCAAATTTAGTGAGTCTATACACCACAACATAAATGCAATCCTTACCCAAAGCCTTGGGCAAACCTGTCATGAAATCCATGGAGACACTTTCCCATTTTTTGTTGTGGAATGGAAAATGGTCTCAATAGACAAACATGATGTGTATGTTCAAATTTGTTTTGCTGACATGACTTGCATTCATTCACATATTTTAGAACATCCTCTTTCAGTGCTTTCCAAAAGAACCTTTCCCGCTTAGTTTCCTATATGTTTTGAAAAAACCAGGGTGGCCTACTAACGGAGAACCATGATCTTCCTTCAAAATATTGTGCTTGAGATTTGAACCATGAACCAAGTATATTCTATACTTATAGTAGATGATACCATCCAAAAACCTGTACCTATCATCACCTTTGACTCCATCTAACACATCACAAGCAAAACTATCTTTGGCATATTCAACTATTAACATATTTTTCCAATCTTTTGAAATGTCCATAAGAGAAAATGATGGTCTTCTAGATAATGCATGTACTACAATATTATTCTTCCCCTTAACATAATCAATGTCAAAATCAAAATCTTGGACTTTGCTTATCCACTTTTGTTTCCTTTCATTGAGTTCCTTTTGTGAGAGAAAATGCTTCAAACTGTTATGATTAGTTTTGACCACAAACTTGTTTCCCACCAAGTATTGTCTAAACTTGGCCAAGGAATGCATGATGGCTAACATTTCTTTGTCATAAATATAGTAGATATTATCATGTGGCCGCAAATTTATGCTCACAAAAGATATGGGGTGTTTATTTTTCTTTAGGACCACCCCTGTCCCTTCTCCTAATGCATCACATTCCAAGACAAATGGTTTAGAAAAATCAGGTAATGCAAGTACTGAAAAACTACTCATTACCTCTTTCATCTTTTGGAAATCCTTCTCAGCCTCTTCATCCCACTTGAAAGCATCCTTCTTGGTCAAATCATTTCGTGGAGCAGTCATTTTAGAGAACCCTTTCACAAATTTTCTATAGTAAGTGCATATTCCAATGAAACCTCTCAATGCTATGTTGTTTTTGGGTGATGGCCATTCAAGAATAGCTATTATTTTTTCCAAGTGAATGTTCACTCCATCTTTCCCAATGATGTTCCCAAGATATAAAACTTCTTTCAACCAAAATTCACACTTGGATAACTTAGCAAACAAATATTGTTCATGCAAAATTTTGAAGACAACTTCTAGATGGTGCAAGTGTTCCTCCCATATTTTGTTCTAAATTAGAATCTCATCAAAGAAAACCAAAACAAACTTTCGGAGTTGTTTGAAAAATATTTGATTCTTGCATGATTGAAATGTGGCTGGAGCATTGGTCAAACCAAAAGGCATAACAAGAAACTCAAAATGTACATGGTGACATTTGAAAGCTATTTTATGCACATCCTCCTCCTTCATTCGAATTTGATGGTAACTAGATCTAAGATCGATTTTTTAGAATAATTTTTCTCCATGTATCTCATCCATGAGCTCATCTATTCTTGGGATGGGATATCTATTTTTTATTGTTATACTTTTTAGGGATCTAAAATCAATGCACATTCTCAAGGTCCCATGTTTCTTCTTCACCAAAACAACTGAAGAATAATAGGGACTAGAGCTTGGTCTAATGAGTCGCAACTCCAAGAGTTCTTGAATAGCCTTTTCAATATCCTCTATGAACTTGTTGGGATGTCTATATGGTGGGATTTGTATAAGTGAAGTGCCCACCTCCAAAACAATGTTGTGCTCAACTCCTCTATCCAGTGGCCTTCCAGGAGGGAGGTCTCCAAAAACCTTTTCATATTTGTGTAGTAGTTTCCTTATCTCCTTGGGATATTCTGAAATATTTATTTTTGGTTTGGGTGAAGTGATGTAACATTCAACAACCCATTCAATATTTCCATCCCTCAATATGGATCTCATACTGTGGGAAGTCACTACTTGATTCAGATAGGTGTGTTTCCCTCTCACAACTCTTTGTTTTCCTTCTGAATATTTGAATCTCATTTCAAGAATTTGATAGTTCACTATATGTTCCCTTATAGAGTACATCCATTGCACTCCCAAGACCACATTAGTATCAACAACATCAACCACATAAAAGCTATAAAAAAAAGTGTAGTTACCTATGGTGAGTTCTAGCTTTGGAATCCATGTTTTGCACTCCATAGTGTTGTGACCTAGAATGATGACTGTGAAGCCATCAAATGGTTCAGTAGGTAGCTTCCTCCTCTCCACCATGTCTACATAAATAAACTTATGTGTGGCTCCTCCATCTACAAATACCAAGAGCCTTTGTCCTTGTACCACTCCCTTGCATCGAATAGTGTGAAAACGAGGCACTGTTGAAAGCATTGCCATACTCCCTTTGTCAGGTGAAGGTTGAGTTTCTTCTTGTTTCGCTTCTTATGTTGTGTCATATCTCTCTTATTGGTCTAAAATATGTACTTCTTCCTCTGTACCCCCTTCATACTCATCATTATCAGAAAATACTTCAATGTATTATGCTTTCCCCTTAGCACATTTATGCCCTGGTACCCATGGTTGGAAACATGTGTAACACAATATCTTTCTTCTGAGTTCTTCCTTATTTGGTCCCTCTCTTTTATAATTTCCAAATACATCTCTTTTCCATGGTTTATTTTCAAATCTTAACTTGGAAGGGAAGTTGGGCTTGGGAGGAAACCTTGTCCTAGGTAGCATATTTTGAAGATCTCTTGCCAAGTTCATGGCATCTTTCAATGAAGTAGGTTTATGGACGTTAACCAAACACTTCAAAGGTTCAGCCAAAACTTCAGTAAAGAGAAATACTAACCTTACCCGATATATATCAGCCACCTTAACTGATACTTTTTGGACTTCCAACATATACTCAACAGGGGTTCCAACTTGCTTCAATTGGGCTAGTTCTTTGAAAGGAATTTCTGGGTCTTTTTATCAAATATTTCCAATACTCTGTAAAACAATTATTCACAGGTTGTAACTTGATCATGTCCCAAGGTTTTAATTCCATGGAACCACCAATCATTGGCTTCTCCTTCGAGATGCAAAATAGTCATTTTTAGAGCATCCTCTTCAACCATTGGATTCAGCTGAAAATACACATCTAGTTTTTGTACCCAAGTATTTGCAGAACTTTGAGATGATCCATAAAAAGTAGGAAGAGTCATTTTACCTATGGCATAATTCAATTCCTTATTCTGAAAGGGAGTCCTATTACCTTCCCTCATTTTGAGTTTGTTTGAGACATTAAAGTATTGATCAAATGGTAGAGTCCTTCTGCAATATTCACTCAACTTTTGTCATTATGTTATAACTTCCTGCATGTCATGTTGATTGTTAGGTTCTTATTTGGCCTCAAGAAATTTAGGTGTAGTAGGCCTTGTTGGTTGTGGAGCCAGATCTTCCAGTCTCTCTTTTTGGGGCTGTTTTCGCCAACAGCTTTCGGGCCCATGGTTTTGGGTATCCCGTGGTATTTTCCCATTGTATTTCTTTTATAAAAGAAAGACATTGTAATATGTCTAGGGTTGATGTATTAGGAATTATGCATTGTAAATATCTCTGAGATCAAGAAGAGAGACTGTGAGACAGTGAAGAGGAAGTGCAGCAGTTGTGTTGCAGGTTGTATCCCTTCAATTTGTTGGATGGAATAATAATAAGGACTGGAAACTTCAGTGTGGACATAGCCCAAGTTGGGTGAACCACGATATATTTGTGTCTCTCTTGTAATGTGTGTGTGATTATATTTGCATTTCTGTTTATTGTTATTGATATGCGATCCTGTTTTTCTAACAATTGGTATCAGAGCCAAAGATCTATTTGGTAGATAAACCCACATGAAGCTAGGGTTTCTAGTTCGAGTGGGAGCAATGGCAGAAGAAGGAAAGTTTAAGGTCAAGAAGTTTAACAACCAAAAATTCTAGTTATGGAAGATGCAAATGGAGGAATATCTATACCAGAAGGATCTACTCCTGCCGTTGGGAGGAAGAGCAAAGCAACCAATGGCCATGAAGGACGAAGAATGGGAGGTTCTTGACAGAAAGGATCTGGGAACAATACGACTGAACCTAGCTTCGTCGGTGGCTTTCAATATCTCAAAAGAAACGACAACGAAGGGTTTGATGATCGCACTGGGTAAGATGTATGAAAAACCCTCGACCTCCAACAAGGTATTTCTAATGAAGCATTTATTTAATATCAAGATGTCTGAAGGTGAATCTATTATTGATCATTTAAATGAGTTTAATATGGTTACAAATCAACTAAGTTCCATAAGTGTGAACTTTGATGATGAGTTTAGGGCTCTTCTAATCTTGTGTTCATTGCCAGAAAGTTGGAATAGCTTGGTCATGGCTGTAAGTAACTCTGTCTCTGGTTCAAACACCTTGAAATTTGATGATGTTATTGGTGTCATTCTTAGCGAGGAAATGCGAAGAAAAAGCATAGGTGAGACATCAGGTAATGAAATGACCATGGAGAGCAGGGGAAGACAAAAGGAGAGAGGAAAGAGCCAAGGTAATCATGGTAAGTCTAAAATGGGAAGATCCAAGTCCAGACTGGGAAAGATAGAGTGTTGGAACTGTGGAAAGAAATGACATCTGAAGAAGGACTATAGATATCTAAAGAAGAAAGGAGATGCACAGCAGGAAACTAACCAAGAAGCAAATGTAGCAGGTGATGTGTTACAAGATGCTTTGATTCTTGCATCAGATGATACTAGTGATTATTGGGTAGTATATTCAGGTGATTCATGTCATGCTACACCCCATAGGAAATACTTTCATGATTATGTTCCAGGTGATTTTGGACATGTTTTATTGGGTGATGATGAGACATGTAAAATTGTTGGAATGGGTAAGGTATGGATAAAAGTTAATAATGGAACTGACTGGCTGTTGAAAGATGAAAGGAATATTCCTGCTATGAAAAGCAATCTCAACAGGGCATTTGGGAGATGGCGGCTGTCTATCTACATTTGGAGAAAAGTGGTGGAAGATCACTAAAGGATCAATGGTGATAGCAAAAGCAGACAGGGTAGGTACAGTGTATTTATGTCCTCATAATACTAACCATTATATCTCTTTAGCTTCCACAGGAACAGATACAACATTGTGTCATCATAGGCTTGGCCACTTTAGCTTCCAGTGGAGAAGGGGATGTAGATTCTCCACTCAAGGATGTTGCTGCAAGATCTGAAGCAAGTAAGTTTGAAATTCTGTGAAAACTGTGTTTATGGAAAACAAAAGAGAATCAAATTTCTCAGGGTTGGGAAACAGAAGAAGAATGAAAAGTTAGAGCTTGTGCATACAGATGTATGGGGACTAGCTCAGGTACAATCTCTTGGTGGCTCTCATTATTATGTTACATTTATTGATGATGTAACTAGGAAAACTTGGGTTTATTGCATTAGACGGAAATCTGATGTGTTTTCTACTTTTAAGAAGTGGAAAGCTTTGGTTGAGAATGAGACAGGAAAAAGGTTGAAGTGTCTCAGGTCTGACAATGGAGGTGAGTACTGCGGCAAGGAGTTTGATAGTTACTATTCATATCATGGGATTCGTAGAGAGAAGATAGTCCCAGGAACACCACAAGAAAATGGTGTGTCTGAAAGGATGAACATAATGATCATGGAACGTGCAAGGTGTATGAGATTGCATGTAGGGTTGCCCTTACAATTTTGGGCGGATGTTGTAAGCACTGTTGTTTATTTAATAAACGGAGGACCTTCAAGTGCTTTGGATGGTGGTATTCCAAAGGAGGCATGGACGGATAAAAAGGTAAACTACTCATTTCTAAGAATGTTTGGTTGTGAAGCATTTGTCCATATTGATAAAGATAATAGAACAAAGCTTGAAGCTAAATCCAAGAAATGTACCTTTATTGGATATGGGGTTGATGATTTTGGTTATCGTTTATGGGATTATGAAAATCACAAAATCATTAGAAGTAGAGATGTTATATTCAATAAAAAGGTCATATATAAAGATCAGTTGCAGGGAAAGAAATAGGAAAAAGAAAACACAGTGTACACAGTACTTGATGAAATTACAGAAAATGAAGTTCCAAAGGTGCCAGAAAATCAATAACAGCAGCAAGTGCCTGAAACTCTTGCAACTGCAAGAAGATCTACCAAGTTAAGTAGAATCCCTGAACGATACTCTCCTTTAATGTATTATTTGTTGATGACTGATGCTAGTGAACCAGAATGTTATGAAGAAGCAATGCAGGTGGAAACTAGAAAGAAGTGAAAGAAAGGCATGAATGAGGAGATGGACTCATTAGTAGGAAACCAAACTTGGGATTTGGTTAAGTTTCCTACTGGTAAAAGAGCATTGCAGAACAAATGGATTTACAAGTTAAAGGAAGAAGAAGGAGGTAAGAAGCGGTACAAGGACAAACTTTTTGTAAAGGGGTTTGCACAGAAGAAAGGTATAGATTTTGATGAAATATTTTTTCCTGCTGTTAAGATGACTTCAATTAGGACTATCTTAAGTCTAGTGGCGGTAGAAGATTTTCATCTTGAACAGTTAGATGTAAAAACAACCTTTCTCCATGGGGATTTGGAGGAAGAGATATATATGCAGCAACCACAAGGGTATGAGGTCAAAGGTAAGGATAACTTGGTATGTAGGTTGAAAAAGAGTTTGTATGGATTGAAGTAAGATCCAAGGCAGTGGTATTTAAAATTTGACAGGTTTATGACAAAACAAGGTTATAGTAGATGTCATTCTGACCATCGTGTTTATTTCAAGAAGCTAGACAATGAAAGATATATTATATTGTTATTGTATGTGGATGACATGCTTGTTGCAGGGTTTAACATGCAACATATAAATGTACTCAAAAGGAAGCTAGCTAATTCATTTGCGATGAAGGATTTGGGTGCTGCAAAGCAAATCCTTGGTATGAAAATAACGAGAGACAGAAAAATCGCAAATTGACATTGTCTCAAAGTGAGTACATACAAAAGGTGTTGGAGAGGTTGAGAATGCAGAATGAAAAACCAGTAAGTACACCTTTGTCCATCCATTTCAGTCTAAGTAAGGAAATGTGACCCAAGACACAAGAAGAGATAGATTACATGTCCAAAATTCCCTATCAATCAACATTTGGCAGCTTGATGTATGCCATGGTGTGCACAAGACCAGATATTGCACAAGCAGTGGTAGTTGTGAGCAAATATATGAACAATCTAGGTAAAGAACATTGGAAGGAAGTATAGTGGATTCTCAGGTATTTGAGAGGTACCACCACTCAGGAATTATGTTTTGAAGATTCAGACACTGTTCTACAGGGATATGTTGATGCAGATATGGCAGGTGATAAAGATAGCAGGAGGAGAACCACAGGGATGTGCTTACTGTAGGTGGAACAACAGTAAGTTGGATTTCGAAACTGCAGAAGGTTGTTGCACTTTCAACAACAAAAGCAGAGTATGTTGTTGTTACAGAGACTAGTAAATAGATGATTTGGTTGCAAAGGTTTATGGAGGAATTGGATAAGAAGCAGAAGGATAGTAGGTTGTATAGTGACATCCAAAGTGCCATCCATCTTCCAAAGAACTCAGCATTCCATTCCAGGACTAAACATATACAGCTGAAGTACCATTTCATACGCTTTGTTCTGGAAGATGAACTGATGAAGCTGGAAAAGATACATACTAGCCAAAATCCTGCAGACATGTTCACAAAGGTAGTGACCAAGGATAAACTCAGTTCCTGCTCGATTTCAGTTGGCCTTCTAGCATGAAGGTGAAGATCAGAAAGTTGCCAAGTCCAAGATCCAACAAGTACAACAGCGGTGGAGTTGTTGTGATCAGTCTCCAAGTGGGATATTGTTGGTCGTGGAGCCAGATCTTCCAATCTCATAGATGATATTGTCTCAAACATGCACCCTGGAGGACTGTACACTCATGCCCTAACCTTGGGGTTCGCGGCAACGCCCTCGAGTCACGGGGGTGTGGGGGCTGAGCCCTTGAGAAAAAAAATTTGGGTTGTTCTTGCCAACAGTTTTCGGGCCTATGGTTTTGGGTATCCAATGGTATTTTCCCATTGTATCTCCCTTATAAAAGAAAGACATTGTAATACGGCTAGGGTTGATGTATTAGGTATTATGCATTGTAAAGATATCTGAGATCAAGAAGAGAGACTGTGAGATAGTGAAGAGGAAGTGCAGCGGTTGTGCTGCAGGTTGTATTCCTTCACTTTGATGGATGGAATAATAATAAGGACTGGCAACTTCAGCGGTGAACATAGCCCAAGTTGGGTGAACCACGATATATCTGTGTCTCTCTTGTAATGTGTGTGTGATTATATTTTCATTTTTGTTTATTGTTATTGCTCTGTGATCCTGTTTTTATAATAGGCCTTACTGAACTTTGAAATTCATGAGGTCAATTATGAGGTCTTGTCTTTGAGAATATATTTTCACCCATTGCCTTATTTTTCTCGAAAAAAGAACTATTGCTTCCTCCTATTGCCCCTTTGCTTCCAAGTTTGGTTTCATTATTTGAACAAAGAATGGTTTGTTTTTGTTTTTCCACGTCTTCAAAGAATGGTTTCATGAATTTTCTAAACTCCTCATTCTCCTCTGTGGTTCATTTCTCATCCCTATCCATAGTTTCAACAAAATGCTCTTCTTCTCCTACTTCTTCTCCTACTTCTTCCTCTTCAACAAAAGTGCTTTTAGTTTCAATTCCTATGGGTGGTCCCTGAATTCTTTTCCTCATTAATGGTCAGCCACATCATGTGCAAGGACCATGATATTATACCACTTGTAATGCCCCTTTTTAATAATTTGTAAAAACTAGGAAAAATTGCAATTTTTTTGGCAAATTCGACCCTTAGACTAGTAATGACTCAGCTGCTTCCAAAAGGCTCCAAATTCTTCCGAATTGGGTCTGAGTAGGTTTGGAAGGTATTCAGACATATATATGAGGCTGATGGATTCTTGGAAACTCTCAAAACACTTCTGCACCATTCATTTATAATTATGGAAAAATAAGGAACTTTACTAGTCAAATCGAGGTTCAAAACCCCCAAGGGTAGGGGACAAAGATGGCTTCCCAAACACTTTAATACCTTCCCAAATTTCAAAACAAAGACATGTTTCTGATAAAAGAATTCAATAGTCTCCTCAATGCATCATCGATGAGTTTCTATAGGATTCTGCAACTCCTATAAATTAGAGGTTTGTATACATGTATTCACATAGGGGGAAATTATAGTAAACTTCACCACTTGTTATGAAATTCGAAATTTAGGTTCCAAGGACTTGTGAAATGTTAATGAAAATTCTTCAGAACATTAATGACACTCCATAGATCAACAATATCACATCTATTTACTTATACAAATCAAAATAAATCCTCTTCAAGCTCTAACAACAAGATATAGGGAAAATGACACCATTTATGCATTGTTTGGTATTTTTACATAGTTTAACTTGGTATTTCAACCTGAGAGTCTTCTGAGAATAAAATATAGAGTATTTATATCAAAATACAAATAAATGGATATTCTTGGACTCTCACAAAGAGATCAACATCTCACCAAAGGCCCAATTCCTCTAAGAGCCAAAATATGCAAGGAAATGTGAGATAGAGGTGAGAACAAGTTGTAGAAGAAAGAACCACAAGCTGCTCTATAGCTTCAACCTGCAATTAATAAATCCATTGTAGCTCAAAATTAAAGGTCCGAATGGCCTCTCCAATTCCCAATTAGGATGGGAATTTTTCACCCTCGAAATTGGTACTAAGGCAAGTAGATTAACACTCTACTAGCTTGGACAAGCAATGCTCTCCAACATGCAAAATGAGAAATGATCAAAAGATACTCTCCTTCTTTGTTCCTGACTTTTATAAACTTCCAAAGACGTCCTTAACTCAAATTCCATCCATGAGCTTCATGCCATCTCTAATTGGGAAGAGATTCCAATGTGTGCCACTTGTCCCTCCAATTCTAGCCTCCTCCTTCACTCAATTCGAATGGGTGACTCTTTGGATCCCCTACCTCCCTTGTGTGCCTTCTTGAAAGATATTTTTAGCCCTGACATGTCATATATGTTAGATTTCAGCCATTAGGTCTGATTGTTAGGAACCCATGTCAACCTTTCTATTTACTTTATTAGTATATTGTTGTTGGACACATATGCTTTGTAAGTCGTCCTAAAGTATTTGTTGATCCATAGTTTGTATTATTGATGTTGGATGCATATGCTTTGTAATTCATCCTATAGTAATTGTTGATCCACATTTTGTATTTGCCCATGGTTTGTATTGACACATGGTATTGGTGCCTAGACTTAGTATATAAGTTTGTGTTGAGACCAATGAAGGTAGCATGAAGTTATTTGTATTGAGCTTGTTCAAAGGAGATTGCCCCCTTGAAGTGGCCTACGATCAATAAAAGCGATTTTGAGTTCTATTATTTGTGCTATCTTGTGTATTTTAATTAATTAATTGTTACAGGTTCTTCACATCTGGTATCAGAGCACTTTCTTGGGCTCGTTGGGTGGAATTTTCGCCAAAATTTTTTTTTGCATCAGTTGCAAGATCGGATCTAGGAATAATCCCTACCTGCTTAACTGTGGGAAGTACTTCGGCATAAGTCCTAAAACTCATTGTAAGGACTACCATAGGAAACCCAAAGTAGCTGGCCCATTGAGAGGACCTGCCAGCGAAAAGGAAAACAACCCCTACCTGATTGACTAGTTCCCACCTGTGAGGTAAACCAAGAGTTGTCGTTTGTGGCAAAGTGGTTATCAGTTTTACCTGAGCCGTGGAGTGAGGGGTACTGCCCCAATATGCAAGCCATCAAAAAACATTAGTGGCCGAGTAAAACCCCTGAACTATTGGGAAGCCGAACATACCTAGGGTCCATATCTATTTTCAGCTGAACTGTTGCTGATCACTTTCGTGCCATTTCAGATCCATTCCGAGCCGTTTCAAATCCATTCCAGCTGCTTCATATCCATTCCAGCCACTTCAGATCCATTTTGAAAGTTGTTTCAGATCCAACCATTTTCGATCCATTTGGCATCATTTTAGTTCCATTTGTTGTTGATCACTTCCGTGCCGTTGCAGATCCATTTGTTTCTGAGCCCTTCTGCATCGCATCAGATCCATTCTGAACAAAAAAAAAAAAAAAAAAATTGTTTTTCTCCATATCTCCCTTATTTTCACTTTGTTTCCATTGAAACTTCCTTGACACTTCTGTAATCCCATTCTGCATATTTCATTCATGAGGACCCTATCCCAAATTCAACTTCCCAAAGCCAGAAATCCCACATTTGTCTATTTTTAGGGTTTTCCATAACTTCTTTAATTTTCACCCAATCGCCTTCAAATTTTTCCACCGTGTTCATTCCCTATTTCTGCTTCTTTGTCCCTCTCTAACAAATTTTCCCATTCTTTCACCCCGCTTCTGAAATCCTCATTTTCTGCTTCCCTGTCCATTCAAAAGTGTCCAAAACCTCATCAAACACCAATTACCCATCATATTTTTTCCCAAATACAAATTTCCCTTTACTAAATAAGATTCTGTTTGTGTTTTTCTACCCATTCCCCCCCCACCCCATGAAAAAAAAAACTCCTGGTTATGGTTGTCACCCGTGTAGGAGCAAAAACCATAGAGGAAGCACTTGCAGCCATCCAAATCAAACTCCAGGATCTGGATGAAAAATTTCTCAACCTCCATCTTGAGCATTCAGCCATGAATAACAGATGACAGTCCGCTTCTTCATCAGACAATGGGTTCTCTTCTTCAAGCAATTTCCATGGTCCGAAGCTTGATTTTCCTCTCTTCAATGGTACTGATCCGAATGGATGGATCTATTGTGAAGAACAGTATTTAAGTCTGCATAATACTTTTGATGTCACCAAAGTTCCACTTGCATAATTTCATTTGGAACAAGAAGCTCTTCAATGGTACTGTTGGTACATCAAGGCTCATGAAGAGCCAAAATGGCTAGATTTTTGCCAGCTCCTTTTGCAATGCTTTGGTCCTAGTGCTTTTGATGACTTCACAGGAGCCCTCACTAAAATTCACCAAATTGTCATTGTGAGAGAGTATCAGACAAAATTTGAGAAACTAGCCAATCACACAGAAGGATTATCTGATAAATTCTACAGGAAATGTTTTATCAGTGGTCTTAAGAATGGAATCTGCTCAGAGGATAAAATGTTCTATCCCAACACAATGATGGAAGCCTTGGGGTTGGCTCAGTTGGAAAAAGACAAGATTGCAGCGCAACAATGCTCCAAACCCGCTTTTGTCCCCTTCCAAAATATGGGTTCTCCACGACCTCCCATCCTGCCAGCTCCTCGACCAACTCCTATCAAGCATTTGTCTGAAACAGAGATGCGGGCATGCAGAGAAAAATAGATTTTTTATAATTATGATGAGAAATTCACTCGGGGACATAGATGTGTTCAACAAAAGCTCTATATCTTGGATATGGATTCTCCACCTACCTCTAAAATTGGTGAAGAAGCTCCAGATACAATGGATGATCAGGTCGACATTCAAGAGCTGCCTATTGACCCCCCATCTCAGGATGAACAACCAGAGATATCTCTCCATGCTTTATCCAGTGTCACCACCCCCCAAACAATGCGGGTCAGGGGTTACTTCAAGAAGTTTCCTCTTACAATACGCATTGATTCTGGTAGCACTCATAGCTTCATTGACCCCCGGATCGCCAAATGGGCTGATTGTTTTGTCCATCCTTGCTCCAACTTTGAATTCATGGTTTCCAATGGGGGCACCTTACCTTGCAAGGGAAAGTGCCACAATGTGCGTATCTCTCTAGAAGATTATAACCTGCGCTTTGACATGTTTTCCTTGTCCTTAAGCGGATGTGATGTGGTTTTGGGCGTTCAATGGTTACGCACACTTGGCCCCATCTTATGGGATTTTGCTGAACTTTGGATGCATTTTTCAGTCAATGGGACACAACACAAATTTATGAGCTTACAACCAGGGTCTCTCCACATCATCAATTCACATTGCCCAGAAAATATCCTTAAGAATAATTCACATGGTGTCATCGCTCAACTCCATTCCATTCAGATGCACCCATCAATGGTCTCCACTGCTTCCTTGGATAGATATGCAAGTGTATTTGTTGCACCAATGGGCTTGCCGCCTTCAAGAGACCTTTCTGGTAAGCATTTAGCCACATCTACATCTTAGCAGGAAATGATGGCTATTTTGCATGCAATACCCAAGTGGTAGCCATCCCTATTAGGGAATTATTTCTGCATCAAGACTGATCTCCAGAGTCTGGAAAATTTCCTGGAACAATGGGTCTCCTCCCCAACACACCTGAAATGGGTGATCCAACTCATGGGTTATGACTATGCAATCACTTACAAGAAGGGTCAGGACAATATGGTGGCAGATGCTCCTTCTCGCACATTTGATGACCCAGTTTCTCTTACAGCTATTTCTGTGGTTGTTCCAAATTGGTTGCAATATGTTCAACAAGGCTATCTCTTCTATGAACTCCATGCTTCTTCATCGGCAGGGCACTCTAGGTTCCTCAAAACGTATGACCGAGAACACTGTAACTTCTTTTGGAAGGGACTGAAAATGACAATTCAACAGATGGTGGTTGACTGTGATACTTTCCAGGTCAACAAGGGTGAAACGACACTCCTTTTGGGACTGCTCGAACCCTTTCCCATCCCTACATAGATTTGGACAACTATTTGTATGGACTTCCTAGAAGCACTCCAGTGTTACAATACCACGTCTAAAAGGACACCATATGAAGCAGTCTATGGTAAGGCACTGCCAGTTCTTCTTCCATACACCCTCAGCAGCTCCCCAGTTTAGGAAATTGACTTGATTCATTGAAATCGTGATTAGATTCTTCTCATTCTACAAGACAATCTTCACATGGCAAGAATTCGACTGAAACAACAAGCCGATCAGCACCGTTCAGAGCGCACTTTTCATTCAGCTGATATGGTTCTTCTTCGTCTACATCCTTCCAAGCAATCCTCCTGAAACTCAAAAGGCACCAGTGGCCGGAATGCAACTCGAGGATGCTACAGGGGAAACACTCCTTCAAATTCTACATCAATTTCCACATCTAAAGCTTTGAGGACAAAGATTTTTCTAAGGGAGAGGGGATGTTTTGAACCCATGTCAACCCTTCTATTTACTTTGTTAGTATATTGTTGTTGGACGCATATGCTTTGTATGTCGTCCCATAGTATTTGTTGATCCATAGTTTGTATTATTGTTGTTGGACGCATATGCTTTGTAAGTCGCCCTGTAGTAATTGTTGATCCATAGTTTGTATTGGCCCATGGTTTGTATTGACACATGGTATTGAACCATGGTATTGGTGCCTAGACTGATTTTATAAGTTTGTGTTGAGACTAATGAAGGTACCATGAAGTTATTTGTATTGAGCTTGCTCAAATGAGGTTTCCCCCTCGAAGTGGCCTGCGATCAATAAAAGCGATTATGAGTTCTGTTATTTCTACTATGTCATGTATTTTCATTAATTAATTGTTATAGGTTCTTCACATCTGGTATCAGAGCACTTTCTTGGGCTTGTTGGGTGGAATTTTCCCCCCAAAAAAATTTCGCATCAATTGCAAGTTTGGATCTAGAAATAATCCCTACCCGCTTAACTGTGGGAAGTACTTGGGCATAAGCCCTAAAACTCATTGTGAGGAGTACCATAGGAAACCCAAAGTAGCTGGCCCATTGAGAGGACCTGCCAGTGAAAAGGGAAACAACCCCTACCTGATTGACTAGTTCCCACCCGTGAGGTAAACCAAGAGCTGTCGTTTCTGGCAAAGTGGTTATCAGTTTTACCTGAGTCGTGGAGTGAGGGGTACTACCCCAATACGCAAGCCATCAGATAGCATTGGTGGCTGAGTGAAACCCCTGAAGTATTAGGAAGCCGAACATACCTAGGGTCCATATCTATTTTCGGCTAAACTGTTGCTGATCACTTCCGTACCGTTTCAGATCCATTTCGAGCCATTTCATATCCATTCCAGCCGCTTCAAATCCATTCCAGCTGCTTTAGATCCATTCTGAAAGTCGTTTCAGATCCAACCATTTTTGATCCATTTGGCGTCGTTTTAGTTCCATCTTTTGCCGATCACTTCCATGCCATTGCAGATCCATCTGTTTCTGATCCCTTCCGCGTCGTAGTAGATCCATTCTGAAAAAAAAAATATGTGTTTTCTCCATATCTCCCTTGTTTTCACTCCGTTTCCATTGAAACTTCCTTAACACTTCTGTAATCCCATTCTGCATAATTCATTCATGAGGACCCTATCCCAAATTCAACTTCCCAAAGCCAGAAGTCCCGCATTTGTCTATTTTTAGGGTTTTCCATAACTTCTTTAATTTTCACCCAATCGCCTTCAAATTTTGCCACCGTGTTCATTCCCTATTTCTGCTTCTTTGTCCCTCTAACAAATTTTCCCATTCTTTCACCCCGCTTCTAAAATCCTCATTTTCTGCTTCCCTGTCCATTCAAAAGTGTCCAAAACCTCGTCAAACACCAATTACCCATCATATTTTTTCCCAAATACAAATTTCCCTTTACTAAATAAGGTTCTGTTTGTGTTTTTCTACCCATTCCCCCCCCGAAAAAAAAACTCCTGGTTATGGTTGTCACCCGTGCAAGAGCAAAAACCATGGAGGAAGCACTTGCAGCCATCCAAACCAAACTCCAGGATCTGGATGAAAAATTTCTCAGCCTCCATCTTGAGCATTCAGCCATGAACAACAAATGACAGTCCGCTTCTTCATCAGACAATGGGTTCTCTTCTTCTAGCAATTTCCATGGTCCAAAACTTGATTTTCCTCTCTTCAATGGTACTGATCCGAATGGATGGATCTATCATGAAGAACAGTATTTAAGTCTGCATAATACTTTTGATGTCACCAAAGTTCTACTTGCATCATTTCATTTGGAACAAGAAGCTCTTCAATGGTACTGTTGGTACATCAAGGCTCATGAAGAGCCAAAATGGCCATATTTTTGCCAGCTCTTTTTGCAATGCTTTGGTCCTAGTGCTTTTGATGACTTCACAGGATCCCTCACTAAAATTCACCAAATTGTCACTGTGAGAGAGTATCAGACAAAATTTGAGAAACTAGCCAATCACACAAAAGGATTTTTTGATAAATTCTACAGGAATTGTTTTATCAGTGGTCTTAAGAATGGAATCTTCTCAGAGTATAAAATGTTCTATCCCAACACAATGATGGAAGCCCTAAGGTTGGCTAAGTTGGAAAAAGACAAGATTGTAGCCCAACAACGCTGCAAACCCACTTTTGTCCCCTTCCGAAATATGGGTTCTTCGCGACCTCCCATCCCGCCAGCTCCTCGACCAACTCCTATCAAGCGTTTGTCTAAAACAGAGATGAAGGCACGCATAGAAAAATGGCTTTTTTATAATTGTGATGAGAAATTCACTCGAGGACATAGATGTGTTCAACAAAAGCTCTATCTCTTGGATATGGATTCTCCACCTGCCTCTAAAATTGGTGAAGAAGCTCCAGATACAATGGATGATTAGGTCGACATTCAAGAGCTTCCTATTGACCCCCCATCTCAGGATGAACAACGAGAGATATCTATCCATGCTTTATCCGGTGTCTCCACCCCCCAAACAATGCGGGTCAGGGGTTACTTCAAGAAGCTTCCTCTTACAATACTCATTGATTCTGGTAGCACTCATAGCGTCATTGACCCTCGGATTGCCAAATAGGCTGATTGTTTTTTCCATCCTTGCTCCAACTTTGAATTCATGGTTGCTAATGGGGGCACCTTACCTTGCAAGGGAAAGTGTCACAATGTGCGTGTCTCTCTAGAAGATTATAACTTGCGCTTTGACATGTTTTCCTTGTCCTTATGCGGATGTGATGTCGTTTTGGGAGTTCAATGGTTATGCACACTTGGCCCCATCTTATGGGATTTTGCTGAACTTTGGATGCATTTTTCAGTCAATGGGACACAACACAAATTTACGGGCTTACAACCAGGGTCTCTCCGCATCATCAATTCACATTGCCCGAAAAAGATCCTTAAAAAGAATTCACATGGTGTCATCGCTCAGCTCCATTCCATTCAGATGCACCCATCAATGGTCTCCACTACTTCCTTGGATAGATATGCAGGTGTATTTCTTGCACCAATGGGCTTGCTGCCTTCAAGAGACCTTTCTGGTAAGCATTTAGCCGCATCTACATCTTAGAAGGAAATGATGGCTATTTTTCATGCAATAACGAAGTGGCAGCCATCCCTATTAGGGAATTATTTCTGCATCAAGACTGATCTCCAGAGTCTGGAAAATTTCCTGGAACAATGGGTCTCCTTCCCAACACACCTAAAATGGGTGATCCAACTCATGGGTTATGACTATGCGATCACTTACAAGAAGGGTCAGGAAAATATGTTGGCAGATGCTCTTTCTCGCACATTTGATGACCCAGTTTCTCTTACAGCTATTTGTTTGGTTGTTCCAAATTGGTTGCAATATGTTCAACAAGGCTATCTCTTCTATGAACTCCATGCTTCTTCATTGGCAGGGCACTCTGGGTTCCTCAAAACATATGACCGAGAACACTGTAACTTCTTTTGGCAGGGACTGAAAATGACAATTCAATAGATGGTGGTTGACTGTGATACTTTCCAGGTCAACAAGGGTGAAATGACACTCCTTTTGGGATTGCTCGAACCCTTTCCCATCCCTACACAGATTTGGACAACTATTTGTATGGATTTCCTAGAAGCGCTCTAGTGTTACAATACCACGTCTAAAAGGACACCATATGAAGTAGTCTATGGAAAGGCACTACTAGTTCTTCTTCCATACACCCTCAGCAGCTCCCCAATTCAGGAAACTGACTCGATTCATCGAAATCGCGATTAGATTCTTCTCATTCTACAAGACAATCTTCACATGGCAAGAATTCGACTAAAACAACAAGCCGATCAGCACCATTCAGAGCACACTTTTCATTAAGCTAATATGGTTCTTTTTCATCTACATCCTTCCAAGCAATCCTCCTGAAACTCAAAAGGCGTCAGTGGCTGGAATGCAACCCGAGGATGCTACAGGGGAACCACTCCTTCAAATTCTGCATCAATTTCCACATCTAAAGCTTTGAGGACAAAGCTTTTTCTAAGGGAGAGGGGATGTTATGAACCCATGTCAACCCTTCTATTTACTTTGTTAGTATATTATTGTTGGACGCATATGCTTTGTATGTCGTCCCATAGTATTTGTTGATCCATAGTTTGTATTATTGTTGTTGGACGCATATGCTTTTTAAGTCACCCCGTAGTAATTGTTGATCCACAGTTTGTATTGGCCCATGGTTTGTATTGACACATGGTATTGACCCATGGTATTTGTGCCTAGACTTATTTTATAAGTTTGTGTTGAGACTAATGAAGGTACCATGAAGTTATTTGTATTGATCTTGCTCAAAGGAGGTTGCCCCCTCGAAGTGGCCTATGATCAATAAAATTGATTACGAGTTCTGTTATTTCTGCTATCTCGTGTATTTTCATTAATTAATTGTTGCAGGTTCTTCACATTGATTTTGTCATAATTTTCATAGGCATCTTCATCGTTGGTGTCATAGAAGCTAGGGAATCTAGCCCAAGTGTCCCACTAGCTCCAAAATGCCTCTTTCTCTTTCATGGGAGTTACTCTTCCTCTACAATTCGACCTCATTGAGTCATGCCAAGTATTATTCATTTCCAACTCCCATAAGAACATTGGAATCCACCTTGGATTCGAATGGGTGAGATTGGAATGCCATGTGGAATGGGGAATCTAGCTTTGTGTGGGTTCCACACCACCAATGTGTCTCCATGAACAAGTGCCATCTTATTTCCTCATCATAATTATTTATTTAGCCCTTTTTTATATATTTATGTCAAGCTAAATTCCATTTGGGGTTTATTAGTCTCCTTATTCCAAATTTAATGTTTCCTCCCCAACCTAGGAAACTAGTAGATTGGTGGAATTTTCTCTTCTTGAGATTTATTTGAATGGGGACATTACATCTTGTGTAGTCAAGATTGATCCTCCCGTATAGAGGTGCGCACTTTGATTTCCTTCAGTGTAAAGGTTATTCCTCCCATATAGAGGTACTTGATCAAATTGATGATGTTGTAAAGTCTTGTTGGACAAGGCTCTGAACTTGTGTGTGTCAAGTCATGATTATCATGTGAACCTTCTGTATAAAGGTATCCATGAGATGGACCTCTTGTATAGAGGTGAACCTTCCGTATAAATATATCCATGATATGGACCTCCCGTATAGAGGTGTACCTTCCGTATAAAGGTCATGATTTACTTGTTAAAATCATTTAATATTGTGTGATATATTATTAACCATGATCACCAAATTTCTATTAAGTCTCCTTTAGAGATTGATCATCTCTAAAGTGAATTACCTTAGGATATGATCATTTGGTCCGGAATAATACAATATGATCATAGCATCTGATATTTGTTCTTAGTATACTGTAATGTGATGGATAATTAAAGTTAGCATATCTTGACCATGCAGTAAGAGATAAAGAAATAAAAGATAAAGCATAGAGATCAAGATAATGTAATGTCCCTCCCATCCGACAAGTGCGATGGAGAGAATCATGATACTAAAACTAGGAAATTGGCCCCATGCTTACTTAAATAAACATTCATATAATATGAAGATGGACATATGCAAATGTATAAATCTAAGAAACACAATGGAAGTAAATTCTATTACACATCTAGCATACATTCAACATATTCATGCCCTTCATCAATTAAATACAATACATAATTAACACAAGAGAGTACTTATCTTAAAGCAAAGTAGTCCCGAGCAACTGGCTATGCAACTGCAACGTTCCACCCAACCATAGGCCAATTGTGCTTGTCAATCTCACAACAAAAATGCCACCCCTGAGCTGGGCATGATCTCTACAAGGAAAAAGGGAACAACAGACTCACACATAGCCCAATATGCACAAAAATTCAACCAAGCCACTCTACAGTTAGGCTTATCAGGCTGCTAAGGAGACGAAAAGGAATGAATTGCTAAGCTAGTTTCTCACCCACAGAGCTATGGATACCTCTATTAGATCTATCTAGCTTGGTACCCACATTACCTACACACCCAATACAAGGAAGTATTCCCTTCACCACTACTCAGTCCCTCAGGCCATACCTTCCATCTAGTATTGTTCAAGGTTTGCATAGAAGAGTAGCCAGCCCTTTGGTTCTTCTTGAGAGGTTACCTCCTCACTAGGTTCATCAAGCCAATTCTTTCCTCTTCCACTCCTAAATTCTTGCTCACAATACCAAACCAAAATAGGGATGCACACAACAGCAAAAAAACACAAGTGTGGAAAGGTGTAGGCAATCAAAAACGAACTGGTAGATGGGGATTCAACCCTGGGAAGCAAATTCGTTTTTAGAAAACGTTCAAGGGAATTTCAGGGACAAAAACAACCTCCATAAACCCCAAAAATGTGACTCCCTTTCTCCCAGCCACTGTGCAATACAAAAATGAGTTCCAAGCCATGGAAAATACAGGAAAATGATGGAAAAATTGAAGGAGAAAGCCCTAGCTAGCTCAGACTATGTGTGAGAGCAAAGGAAATGGGTGAAGAATGGCTTTGGGTACCATTTTGTGGGTGTTTTCTTTCCCAAGAAGCAAAAATACATTTTCCCAGGTTGATGGCTTGCCCATACACGAAATTGGTTTCCATACCTCTCCAATCCCAAGGCATTAACTACCTCAACCAACTCTTGGAAGAATTAAATGATTGGGTGCATAAGTCAAAATGGGTAGTTGAGGGTTTATGGGATCACTCAATGACATTTGGATTAAATCTATTGGTTCAAGGGTATGAATAATTTTCCTCCCTATTCCTTAAAGAATCATGCCCCCATCTCTTTGTTGCATTGTATAGCTAGTTCTAGGTATTTCATTAAAATTTGTATTTACATGATGTCTTAATTTACATTGTGCATGTCCATCACAAGAACCATAGGCATCTATTTTTAATTGCCGATATATGAAATGATAAATCGATGGTGGGGCCTTGGCCTTGAGCTCCTCACCATGATTTAAGAATGATATTTACATCATTTACAATCTTAATGTAATAGGGTCAAGATGGGAACATTACAGAGAATTCCAAAATTGCCCATGCAGACACTTAAGTAAATTAAAGAGGACTCGAAGTATTAAAGCTTCAGTTATAAAGCTTCAGTTAAGTATCAATGGTTTAGTAAAGCATCAGTTAAAGATATGTCTCAGTTAACTAAAGAACTCATAGTGGTCACTTCAAGTAAATCAATCAGCATGATTTCCATTAACTAAGTGTTACATAAAAGGGAATAGTTAACTAAATTATTTTCACTTTAGTTAAACTAAAGGACGACACTTCAATTAAAGAGAGTTAACTAAGTGACAACAAAGAATATCTAGTTAACTAAGTGTTATTGCATAAAGACACTTATGTTAAACTAAAAGATGACACGTGATTTGTGACACTTGCATGTGGACACCTAAGTTAGCCACCTAACTAAGTGGGCAAGATTTCAATTAAGAGGCAAGTTCATCTTAAGTGACAACTCAGTGAGATGAAGTACTGCATGAGAAGTGGGGCGCACCACTCCATGCAATAAGAATACATCCATTTTGAGGGCGAGTTTATCCCGAAGTTAGAAGTTAAAAATAGAAGAAAAGAATGTATAAATATGATATACATGATTGTTGAACCGAGTGTGAAGCGAATTCTCTTCTACATTGAAGGGAGGGCGCTTCTCATTGTGCAGGGTATTTTTCGTGCTTGTTATTGTTGTACTAGGAACACATCCGATTGATCTCTCTTCTCTATTGCTTCTATATCTTCACTGAGAATTTCGATGATCTCTTATATTCTGAAAGCAATCTGCTATCTTGTAAAAGAAATCATTCTTCGTTATCCATTATATTATACTAAGAAGAATTGCTAGGGTTTTTGCTCCCATAATTTTGAGGATTTTCCCCGGGGTATATCTTGTGTAATGGTTGAATGAATTTCATGGATTGACTTGTCTCATTTCTTCAAGTCTCTGCATCTAAAAGAATTAAATATCAAAGCTCAACCAAATTTCAACATGGTATTAGAGCTCAGGGCATGAAGGAGCTTAGTTTCGCATGCTGTTGACTCAAACCCAGTCGACAGGGGTTCCCAGCGCTGTTGACACCTAAACCACCACGATCTCCTTGAGAACTGGCCCAGATAGGTTTTACCCTGTCTAGCAACACCTGCATAGTAGATGAGGTCTCACCCGAGATGTTCAAGGGAGAGTTGACAGAACCATGTTTCCAGCCGAATGAAGGAGGATGTTTACGGCTCAATCACTTAACTTATTGCAATATTTCAGAAATAGATCTATGCATTTAACTCAGACATCATTCATATTCATAGCATCATTCAACATAACCATTCATAATTGCAACAGATATAACAGTAAAGCATTAATCGCAGCAAGGAAACATCGCATCATTCATATATTCATATCGTGAAATGCATTACCATAGATAACCAGGAAAACACAGGGATTTTGCTCAACAACTCTGTCTCATTATATTAACTCCGCAATAACCCAGATACAAAATACTCTACCTCAGACCAAGATCTCCAAGATTTTTTTTGATGATATCCAACACTTACAAACCTACATCTATTTATAGGCTTTCACCTTTGCATTTCTTGTCCACATACTAACTACTTCCTAACCGACACTTCAAAGTAAATGACCCAGAATCTATCTATTGTGGTCCAAATGACCCAAAAACCCACATACCATGGTTCAAATGACCAAAAATTACATAAAATATGATAATTTGCTCTCAAATTTCCACCCTTCGCGGTATCGCAGCAATTGTAATGCTGCGATGGTGACCCATCAAACTGCCTACCAACAAGCCCCCAATGCAATCTTGTGGCTCACCCTCGAGCCATGTCAATAGGACATGGTGTACTCAGTTGTATTGATCCGGAAGTCTTTGTACTACTAGCGGATTTCGCTAACCTGCTGCGTGACTGTGGTGGCAACTTCCTGGCAATCAGCTAACTCCTGTGCTAATGGGTGGTCAACCAAGTTTGCATCAACTTTCTTCCTGCCTTCCTGCACCGCCTACAGTGCATAGTTAGCCACAACATTAAACTATTCCCCTAGTTCTTGAAACTCGTCCAACTGCGCAGCACGCTGCTTCTTGCATTCTTCTGCTTTGGTGACGCATTGCTTCAACTCCTTGAGCTTGGCCGATCTGGATACCTACGCTATTGGTGGCATTGTGTGCATGGATGTCTTTAGTTTGTCCAGCTATTCTTCTGCCTCACGCCGGAGCTTGGTCAGCTACTCTAGTGGCTCATCCTGAACAATGCTGCCCCAAAACATTACGGTTTCAGCATTGATCTTGAGAGCTTCTTGTTCCAACTCGCCTAGGTGAATCAACAACTCTTCGATGGCGCTCTTCTGCACTGTGAATACTTCCTTTGGTGTGGCCGACTGGAGTGCATGAGATAAGATAGCACTTTCCTCCCAGAATCTGGCGATGATAGCTCCCAACTTTTGCGCTTGCTCAACTGGATCCAATGCCTCGGTCGGCTCCAGTACATGTTGACATGCCTTGGAAACGGCCTCCTCCAACCGCACCTTACTGTTCCATGGGGTGTTTTTCTCCACCGTTGACCAATCCTGTTCCTTCTTCAGCTCTGTTATTTCCCTAGCTTTGTCTACCCGAAGCTGCTCTAGTGAATCCTTCAGTTCATCGGCCACTTCCCATGCCGCTACTGCCTTCCCCTTGTGTTCCTCAACCTCCTTTTGTAACGCTGCTTCGCCCTCCTGCAAGCGCAATAGCTGACTTCAGATGTCGTCTTCCCTATCCTCCAGTTCTTGATTGGAAACCACATGTAGTTGCACCAACATCTTTGATGACAGAGAGTTGATGTTAACAGACACCTCCTCCAGCTGTTGCTGCGAAGCCTTTAAAGCCTTATCATCAGCTGCAATCGCAGTCGGGGAAATTTGGACATTCCGGACCCGTGGCGCAGTGCCGATTGCGCCAACTAGCAGCACAGTCACATATGCAGGTGCCTTCTTCAGAACAATGTCACACAAAGAATCCAAATAGGCAGTGACCACATGAAAACCTTCCTTCGCCTTTACCGTCATTGCGTGAGCTACCCCACTGGTTGCATCATTGATAGTGAGTAGTATTCGGTCGAGTTGCGCCTCCAACGACAGGAGGATCCCACTGATTGTCCCATGGTCATAATGTGATTTCATCTTTCCCCCTTCGGCCTCGCGCTCGTCATCCGTAGGGGTCTGTGATGACTCCTGGTCCGACACATGTTGCTGTTGGTCCATCATTGGCGCATCTCATGGTATCCCCATGGACTCCTCCTCCTGAGCAACCGGTTCTCGCCATTCAACCGGCGAATAATCAATGATCGCATCTAGCTCTTCATCGGATAACTTATAAGGGGTTTGCAACCACGTCTTATCCTTATCACGCCGTGCTTGCATGGGGATGTTTTGTGGTCCAATCACAAACCGGGCGATCCCCTTATACTTTTCAACCTCTGTCTGAGTTAGCCGCGGAACCTGCTCAATAGCTGTCTGCAACGCTTCCCAATAAAGCCAGAATTGTGTGGCGCAATCCTTGATGCGCTGCAGTTCCTGCACCCACCACGGGTTTTGGTAGCGTGCCCCTTTTTGATCTTGCACCATGTCCACCTCCATTCCTTGCTATTCGTCGGGCTCCATCCAGGAGACAAGCATGACCAAGATCAGCAACCAGCTATATGAGAATGGTTGCCATCCTGCTTGGGCTTCCAGTGCATCCTCCATCAACTGGTTGAGCAGAAAGAGTGACCAATTCAATTGCACTCCATAAGGGCAGAGCTCCCCTCATGCAACAACCCCTGAGTTGCCTTGGTTGGGCCAATTGTTCTGGACAATTTTGGTTGCCATGATCTGCGCCCCAATTTTCGCTGCAGGCTCGTTGATGGTGTCGAGGCGGTAAGCCCGTCCGTCACACTGCATTTTGTATTTCTTGCTCAACCTTGCCGCAATCTTTTTTTCATTGTTCTTCCCCTGAAAATATTGAGATGGGTTTATCCTGGCCTTTGGCAACCCTCTGATTTTAGAGATCAAGTCCACCGTGACAGTGACCTTCTTGTCCAACCATAAAAAGTCACTGTGGAAACAGGCCAGCAGCTGTTTCACACAAATGTTTGCTTCCATCAACCGCCCAAAGTGTGGCTTGTTGATGAAGCCCAACAACTCAACCTTCTCCAAACCGCGAGCCTAGGCATGGGGAGTGCGTGGTGTCAGTCCAGTATTCCCTGTTGGTCGTGGCTTAAAGGGCTCCGTCATAACGTCTTCCAACACCAGCAAATCATGATCATCGTACTGCAGCTACATCAGCGCAGGCAAAATGCTACTGGTGCAGCTCATGCTAGGTGGAATTTCCGGCATTTTGATGTGATACAACTAGTTCTTAGTGGGCTTATCCAACTGCATACCTGGTCGACATGGAGGTCGGTATCCCAGGATATCCATAGCAAAAACACCTTCTCGAACGACGGATTTCACAACCCCAGAGCTCGATGGTCTCACCTCCGGGACCCCTTCTGGCACTTGAGCAGTAGAGAGGGTCTGTCGTTTCTTTGGTCGCGGGGAGCTAGGCGCTTGCCCCCCCCTCTTTTGTTGCACAATGGAGGATAATCCCACTGACATGCTGGCAACTTATTCCTCGATATTGACCTCCTCTTCAATATTAGCAGAGATGACAGGTGACTCAGCTTCGCTTGAAATCTCCACTGTATATGACTCACCCAGCATGCCGCACTCAATTCTCACAATGCAGGAAAATGGCCTAACCTTACCCAACCCAAGAACTTGCCAACACACCACTACTGCACTCTTCAACACAACTCAACCTTGCATAGTTCAACAATGGAGAAAATGAACTCGCTCAATACAAACATGTTCCTTCCGACTGGCCTCGGCCTATTCTTATAGCGCCCCACTTGGTCCCCCATAATCATGACTAAATCATGCATTAATTCAGACTAAATCTTGCCATAATGATACAAATACATCGGCGATCCATTCATCTGAGTGGCCAGATCAGCCATTAATGCTCATCATTCGATCAAGCACTGTTAATTAACTGCCTCAAACTTTCGGCATTTATTGTTGATTTGACTCGGTCGCGAATCTGTCACGGTCGCGAATCTGCTCCCATACTGCAATGAAAGCACTCCTGCTTACGCATCCTAGCCCTGTTGGTGCACCATCCTGTCACCAAGTGTTTTGCTTTTTTTTTCTTCTTTTTTTTCCAATGCGACTCAGGCATCACACTGCTCCGAGCCTGACCTATAAGGCTTCAACCTACTGCCATTGATCAAATTTGGGAGCATTGCTTCATCTAACTACTGCATCTGTACTAAACCACCTGAAGTTTTTCTACTGATGTGATATGGACCAAGCCAATGCATCTACAATTTTTCAGGATGCTCCATAAGCTTGCTGTCATATAACAGCACCAAGTCACCCTGCTAAAACTGTTTATTCTTGATATGGCAATCATGCCAAGCCTTCTGGGGATCCTTTTCCACACTCTGATGAAACCCTGTGATAAAGCGATCTTCCTCCAGCTGCACTAACTGCATCAGACATTCTGTTAATGCCCCATCATCATTCATACCTGTAGCTACCGCTATTCGCAGAGTCAGAACAATGTACTCTAGAGGCATAATCGCTTCTTTCCCATAGACCAACTTAAAGGGTGTCCGACCTATCATCCTTTTACACGTGGTGCGATATGCCCACAAAACTGCTGGAATCTTCAGATCCCAGTCATCGTGGTTTGCATTGCACACCTTCGTCAGTGCATGCTCCAAGACCTTGTTGAATGCTTCTACTGTCCCATTTGCTTGTGGATGATATGGCATGCTCTTCTTATGTTGTATTTACAATTCTGTTGTCAATTCCATGATGGTGCGATTGATGAAATGACTTCCCTAATCACTCATCAATATATTGGGGCAGCCGAATCGAGTGACAATGTTGTCAAACAAGAAATGCGTGGTTGTTACTGTGGACCAATCAACGACTGGTGCAGCCTCCGCCCATCGTGTCAAATAGTCTGTTGCCGTGATGATGTGTCTTGCACCAGTGCATTTCCCATGTGGGTTGAGTGGTCCCACAAAGTTCACTTCCCATTTATCAAATGGTTGTAGTGTCAGTTGAGGTATCAACGACATCTCATCCCTCCTAGAGGGATTCCCAGTTCTCTGACAAACATCGTAGGTCCATGCATAATCTGTCGCATCATTGTGAAGTGTAGGCCACCAAAGCCCTGCGCGAAGCACCTTCCTGGCAATCGCATGACTGCCATAGTGCCCACCAGCTACCCCTGCATGTGCCTTCGATAGGATCTGCCCTTGCTCATGAGGCAATACGCAGTGCCTCAATATCTCATCTGAGCTCAATTTGTATAAATCGCTTGCAATTAGCTAGAAGTCGATAGCCTTGACCACCAACTACTTCTTCTGACTAGTGGTGAACCCCTCTGGTGCGGTACTAGTCGCCAAAAACTGAATGATATCTTCATAGTAGCCATCAACTACTTCAGCATTGAAGATTTGTGCATCAGGTAACCCATCTTCAATATTAGTTGGCTCCTCGCCTGTCTCAATCCACGACAAATGATCAGGTCTTGCATTCAAACGTCCTAGTTTCACAATCACTTCAAAATCAAACTCCTGAAAAAGAAGTAGCCAGCGGCATATCTTCCCCCCCAACATAGGCTTATTGACCAAGTATTTTAAGGTAGAATGGTCTATGAACATCTTAAAGTGTCCTCCCAATAAGTAATGTCGAAACTTCTGCAGTGCATAAACCATCGCTAGGCCTTCCCTCTCTGTAGTGGTATAGTTTCTTTTTTCCAACAAAACTTCCGACTTGTGAAAGTGATGGGATGGTCCAGATCCCCTTCCCCTGGCTGTGTAAGCACCAATCCCAGCGTAATCAATGATGCATCGACATGGACATGGAATTCCTTACTCTAGTCTTGAAATACCAGTATCGGTGCTGAAGCCATCTTATCCTTCAGCATCTCAAAGCTGACTTGACATTTAGGGCTCCATTGAAATACCGCATCTTTCTTCAATAACTTCTCCATAGGGGCGGTGAGCATTGCATAACCCCTGATGAACTTGTGATAATACCCATTGTGTCCCAACGTCGCTCTCAAATTCTTGACGTTCGTCGGTGGTGTTAAGCTCAGAATAAGCACAATCTTTGTTGGGTCGACTAAAAACCCATGCTTGCACACAATGTGACCCAGTAGTATTCCGAATGGTGCATAGAAGATTCACTTCTTCAAGTTTAGCGATATCTGATGCTGTCGACAACACTCCAACATCAACCATATATTTTCCAGATGATCGCTGATCAAGCCATAGACTGTCCAATCATCCATGTATACCTACAAAACATTCTTGATGAAATCCCTAAAAGCAACAACAACGACCTGAGAGAATATCGCAGGTGCATTCTTTAACCCAAACAACATCACTATGTACTAAAAACAACCCCATTCTATTACAAAGGTTGTCTTGTGGCGGTCTTCCTTTGTAATTCAGATATGATGATAGCTAGAGAACCCATCCATGAAAGAATACATTTCCTAACCACCCACGCCTTCAAGCACCTCATCAGTAAATGGGGTCAAAAAGGGATCATGCAAGCAAGCATCATTCAGCTTCTGTAAATCGACACAAATGTGCACTTCACCAGTCTTCTTGTCCTGCACCACCATAGGACTGATCCAGTCTGACTCCTCATTTGGTTCAATAATACTAGCATCCAATCCAACATGCGATCAAGTTTGATCTTAACCCTCTCCTAATGGTGCGGATTCAATTGATATGGTCGCTGCCTAATTGGTTTGGCATCTAGTTTCAACGGGATCTTTATCTCTCCTAAATCGCCCAAGATCCCCTTCATTTCAGAAAAATTCATGGCGAACAAGTCCTAAAATTCATGCAACACTTCTGTGAGCTTCCCCATCATCTCATCATCCCAATAATCTCCAACATTTGTGAACTTTGGGCTGTCCTCTATCCCAATATTGACCTTACGGAGCTTCAATGGTTGGATAATCGGATCACTTGGCGCATTCGGTGCTACTACATCACGACTTCCTTTGGATTCAGGAATGTTGACATTCCACGGATCATCACCATCTTCGGGCCCACTAGTGATATTATAACATTCCATCATGGACTGCATCTCGCAGTGCATATGAGGATCCGTAGGATATGCCACCGGAACAACCTTCAAAATGACATCGCGGATGAGCTGTAACGCATTATGGACATCCGAGTTGGCATCCGCAAATCTGAACATATGAGTAAAGCACACTATCAATTATAACCAAGTGGAAATCTCACCTCGCAATTTGGCTGCAGTATACCACAATCGCAGCATCTCATCCAAAGTATGGACGAAGGCATTGACCCACGCATCTCTCGGTCATGATGCCCACAACATCTGGCATTCCATCAAATGACTGCCAAGATCATTCCATCCATCATATGTCCCTGTGTGGTAAATGTTGGGCCTGGCCCAACAAGGCCATTTTTTATAACATTTTTTAGGCTAGCTGAGCTAAGCGCAGCTCAAAAAAGAAGTAAATTTTGGATAAGTATTGGGGGTACAGTGAAGATGTGCGCAGTACCGAGTTTTTAAGGATGTTGCAAAGATTAGCGTTGAACAGGTTCAGTGCTGCGAAGGTAGTAAGCCACGTGGAGCCAGTAAAGTTGTGTACTGGATGGAGGATGGCCAGATAAAGTGGATAGACTGGCGGTGGTCTAATTTTGGTAAGACTGCTGGAAATATGCCGAGTTTAGGGCATAAGTAGATTAGGAAGGCGGCTGACAGTACGAGTCCATTAGTGGAAGGGCGGCTCGAAATGGATGAATTGTTGGTGTGTGCACAACAGGAAGGATGAAAGCAATAGATCTAAAGCGTGGAGGACTGCGATGACAGCATAATCGCTACCAGAAGCCTGCATGATGGTTTAGAGGGACCATAGTGGTTTGGAAACCCTAAGGGTTTTGGTCTTCAATGTTGTAAAGACACGAACTTCGGGCGTAATCTATATTAAGAAGACAATTTTGTATAGGAAGGGTTGGTTGTTGTTGGTTAGGAGTTGTTGGGTTTTTTTTAGTTGCTCAAAACAAGAAAGACTAGTCATTGTGACCATATTGTATTGTAGAATATTTTGAGTCAAGAAAACATTGTAAAGGCTCTGCATCTGAGTGTGTAGAGACCTATCTGAGCAAGAAGAGAGCCACAACTGAGTGCGCATCTAAGAACTATGAACCCTTCCTTAAAAGAAATATCAAACACAGTTCTTGTGGACGTAGCTTTCCATCTGGTGAAGTGAACCATGTTAAATAGTGTGTTGAGTGACTTAATGTTTATATGTGTGTTTATATTTATCTGTTTCTATAGTTGGATGTTGGATGTCTGAATATTGACTTGCAGTCTGTTATGAGAAGGCTTTTATATGCATTTTCCATCAAGAGAGTATGGAATGATATGATAGGTCTGCATGAATGGATGTATGGTTAGTATTAGCTTTGCTTCTAAGGACAGTGAATCCATCATTTGCTTGAGCATGGGGAAAGTTGTTTACATGTTTAAATGGATGCAGCCAATGAATGTATAACAGTTATTTTGCACCTAAGGGTTATGCCTAAAATAGTAACATTCTAAGTGTGTGTTATGAGCGCTATGTAGTAAGTTAATTAAGTGTATGACTGAGTGGATAAGTGGTTTTCAGCTCACTGCTTTAAGCATTTTGCACTTAGCCCAAGTATAGGAAGTAAATTGGCAGTGTTCGCAGTGTCGTATTAAGCCCCGCAGTAAGGAGGAAGGTAGTGGTGTGGACCGCGGTGTTGGCCATCGCCGCGTAGTCCGACCTTCGTAGCGCACAGTCGGGCGCTGCCACGAACTTCGTCACAGTCATCAACTCATCACTCACTGTGGACATTTGAGTCCACAGTGCCCCATTAGAAACACCTTGGGTGAGACCTTAGCCTGCTTGCAGGCTATTGCCGAAAGGGCCGGTGCGAAGGGGTTTTGTTGGTTTAAGGTAACCGCGCAGAACCTGGGTCTTCATAAAGACTCTAGTTAGCATTGTATAGCCAACAAATGGTTCTATTGCCGGGACATAATCCGTGATGAGTTCCATTCATGATGAGCAATGAAGAGTCTGAGTTCCCGGAAGGTTCGTTGAACTAGCATCTTGAGAAGACAAAAATCCAGGCTTTGTGGGATAAGACCATAAGAGACTTTAAAAGACAAGAGAATAGACATCCATGTCTAAGTGACACACAGTGGTCGGATAGATATCTGTTGGATGACATTCACGATATTTTCTGGGCTACATTTCCGAATGAGCTGCACGTGTGGATCTTGCGGCTCGCAGAAAATAAAACCTGTTTTCAAGGAGTGTTGGGCCCAGGTTGAGACAAAAAGTGTTGGAAACACCTTTTTGATATAAGCAGGGAAAGCTTAGCTGAGCGCAACTCAGAAATACAATTTTTCCTAAGTATTGAGGATGTTGCAAAGTTGCATGCAGCATCCAACTTTTGACCAGACTACGGAGTTGCGCGTAGCGTCGAAGTTTTGGCCATGATGCGAAGACCAATACTGCGCAGAAGTAGTGTTGGGGAGTTAGGAGGCCACATGGAGCTAGCAAAGTGGAGTGTTGGACAAGTATAAGGTGTAGGTACCGGTTGGACCGGTAGGAACCATTTTTGGAAAGATATTCCAGGATTGTCAAGCGGTGGACATAAGCAAATTAGGAAGGCGGCCACGCATGCGTTATTAAGGAAAGTGACATTTGGCATGCTTGGAAGGAGAAACCGTTAGAGAGAAACGGTTTGGCTGAAGCAGCCTGTAGGAACGCGTGCAATAGGAAGGCTGATAGCGATAGGATGAGGATGTGGAGATCCACCATGATCAAGCAAACGCTACCAGGAGCCAGCAAGCCGGTTTGGAAAACCAGCGCAGTTTTGGAAACCCTTAGGGTTTTGGGTTATAGTTCTTCGACATTGTATAGACATGACCTTCAGGCATGATCTTTTTAAGAAGACAATTTTGTATGGGATGGGGTTGCTCTATTTTTGGGATCTAGATGCTAGTTGCTAGAGTAATCATAATATAACCTTTTGTATTGAGAAATCTCTTCGAGATGAGAATATTGTAAACGCTTTGCAGCTGTGTGCACAAAGACCTAGCCGAGAGAAAGGAGAGTCTACGGCTGAGTGTGCAGACTAAGGATGGTTGCCCCATCCCTTTTGAAGAAATATATTACCAACCGTTCTTGTGGACGTAGCTTTCCATCCGGGGAAGTGAACCACGTTAAATCTTGTGTTATGCGATTATGTTTTACGAATGAATCACTATCTGTATTGTTTGTAGAATGAATGTTTGAATATTTCCTTGCATGCTATAATAGGAGAAATTCGATATGCATTTACCAATAGGAGAATTTTGGGAATGATATGCTAGGTTCCACGGGAACAGATGAATGGCAAACATTTCAATTATATGTTAAGATCGTGAATCCGTCATTTAAGTTTAATACTTTCTTAAACACAGTGAAGGAACGTAGCATGGTTAGTCGCGTCTATCAATTCAGTTCACGATGTAATAATCTAAGTCCTTGAATGAATGCTAGAAAGATAACCAATAAGTGCCTAAATGGATGGATGGGTGATATTCATCTCAGTGCCTTAACCTTTTCAAGATCTTCCAAGTAGAGGATAAGTGTGGTTGATTCGCAGTTCCAGTAGAATATTTGCAGTAGTAAGAAGCCATTATTGAGTCCTACAGTGTTTCCATCACCATACTGTAGTCGCTCGCAGTATAGATCTTGCTGCGTACTGCATCGCTTTGACCCGCAGTGCACTCCTTTTGTCTTGAACTGCGTAGCTTGTTCATATAAACAACTCATCATTTACTGTGGAAGCCTGATTCCACAGTACCCCATAAGATACACCTCGGGTGAGACCTCAGCCTGCTCGCAGGTTGTTGCCGAAAGGGTCGGTGCAAAGGGGTTTTGCTGGTCAAAAGGGAGAACCTCAAAGAACCTGGGTCTAATTGGAAACCTCTTGGTCAGTTTAAGCCAACAAATGGTTTCGTTGCCACTCTAGAATCCATGATGAGTTGCAATCACGATGTGTGAAGACGAATACCAGTTCCCTGAAGGATCTGACAATTGGCATCCAGAAAAGACAGAAATCCAAGCTTGGTGGGATAAGACCTGTTATCACATATATAGTAGCCGGGCTACCATACATTATTTTTCTCATTCCAGTACACTATTCAGCCAGTTCCCTTGCATTTGAGATGCCGAGATGAGCATTTATATTGGATCACTATCAGATTGTGGACAGCAGTTATATTCCCCATGCCATGACTGAGTTTCAGGACACTCAGAGAGATGCCCGATATAGCCATTATGCCATTGGTACAGAGCAGACAGTAGTGCCCAGAGTTACAACAGCAATTCCAGAGGACAGATGATGGTACAGGTTGATGTGCATTCAGGTATATGACTCAGCAGGTATATTACAGTGTTATGGTTATATTGCTTTTATACTTATTCTTATAGCATGTCTTAGCACTTAGTGTCATGATCTGGCGATCATATAGATATATGGACCTGGTTGACCTATTATATATATTATACTGTCCCTACTCAGACTTAGAAGTTCACTATTCATACTCATTGGTATGTACCCTCCTTAGGGAGAATAGAGGTGATCATTACACCATACTTTGGCTTGCTAGTGTTGGCTCCATCATTTCACTGTCTTCATCCATCCGTGGCCTACCTTTTAGATTATCACCCTGACTTACTACTTGACTAGTGACATGGAGGACCTTTCCCCACTGTAGCCTCTGTATTGGATGAGCTTCCTTGTTTATTGTGTCTCGGATCTGAGTTGGTGACAAAACTTACCTATGGTGAGTTGGAGTTCCTTGTGAATTCCCCCTAGTCACTAAAGTTGTGTTGGCTAAACCTGAAACTTTTAGTGCTGCCATCAATACAAAATCTGGAAAATGAAATGCTATATCTTGTATGAAAAGCCCATTCATGCAATGTGTTTCTAAACACACATGAATGAGAGGCGTGCCAAATGAACATGGCAATGAAAATAAAATGTTATATCTTGTGGAAAATAAATACCTAGGTAAACAAGCTGTCCATGACACACCTAGAAGTGCTCAGGTAAACAAGTGCCTTAAAAAACACACCTGCAGCAGAAAGCCTAAATAAAAAATGTAAATCTATGCAATGTGTTTGTAAACACACATAGATCAAGGCTATGGAAACCTCAGGCCCAAAAAGCAATGAAACTTAAATGCTATATCTAAACAATTGCTGGCCTTATTTGTATTATGGATTGTGCGCATCTGTGAAGGTGAATAAACCCTCTTTAAACAACTCATCCATTTGTGAGACACCGCCATTCCCTGTGTTATTGCTCATTCAGTATATACTATGGTGTATTCCCTTTCCCTTGCCAAAGTGTCACAAAGTCAAGACAGTTAAGTCATCCCTTAGCCTAGCCAAGTTAATTTAGCCTTCACCCTTCACTAGCAAATTGATCACAACTATGAAGTGAGTATGATCCTGAAAGTCTAATCTGAGTAATAATAATAATTAACGACACTATATATTTGGATTTAGATCACCAGTCATGATTACTCTGTGTTATAATTGCTATTTGAATAAGTTGTAGAGCATGTATTAACCTTGACACTTTACAGCAGCCTTGGATGATGGACTGAGTTATATTTGGTCTTGGTTGGACCTAGTTTGTCCATGGAGGACCATGGGACATGAGATGGTAGACCTTATGATGATATGGATAGATGATATATGGTCTATGTACACATACAGGATGATTCTATGCAGCAGCTACAGGGTTATGATGATGATTCTTGGGATACAGCAGTGTTTGATCATTTACAGAGCATTATTATTGGCCTTGTTCCGGTATATTGGATATTTATTTTGATCATGCAGAGACTCATATGGTGTATGAGTACACATCTTGGATGGATTTGGACCTTCTGAGTCCAATGGGACAGTTTTTTTTCAGTTCCGGGCACTTACAGTGATGATTGAGCCTCAGTAGGCTATCCCAGTGCAGTTTTGGTCTGTTGGAGGCCCTGTCGGAGCAGATGTGATTTTTATCCGGTTGACCTAGGGCGCTGATGATGAAGGGGGTGGTCCAGCCACTTGTTTTTACCATATTACCCCCCTTCCGGACACATTGGTACCCTCACCTTGACAGCGCCAACACTCCAGGAGGCTGTTTGGGGCAGTTTCACGCTTCTCGAGGCATTTCAGGATTGGTAGAAATGGCTATTGAGGAAATCGATTTGGGCTACTGAGGCAAGTTACTATAGGAAATTTATAAAGGGTTATGCACAGATAACCGCAGCAATGGAGAAGTTGCTAAAGAAAGATGCACTGTTCATTTGGAACGCAGAATGCAAATAGGGTTTTGATACATTGAAAGAAAATATGGTGACTGCGCTGATTCTAGTCTTTCCAGACTGGACAAAGCCATTCCATGTCCATGTTGATGCATCATGTATTGTCCTGTGGATCGTGTTAGATCAGCCAGGAGAGGGAGGTATTGACCACCCTATTGCATTTTCTAGCGGAAATCTCTCAACAACAGAGAAGAACTATACTACTACTGAGAGGGAAGGCCTTGTGATGGTATATGCCCTACAGAAATTTAGACACTACTTGCTGGGATCGCACTTCCTTATGTTTACTGACTATTCTGCATTGAAATACTTGGTCAACAAGCCAGAGTTAGGGGGACGCATATGCAGATGGCTATTGCTGTTCCAGGAATATGACTTTGAGATTATTGTCAAGCCAGGTAGACTGAACTTGGGACCTGATCATTTGTCAAGGATTGAGTCAACAGAGGAGCCAATGAACATTGAAGATAGTCTACCTGATGTGCAACTATTTGATATATAGGTTGTCGATGATTATTACAAGGATATTATTGATTTCCTAACCACAGGGCTGGCACCCTAGGAATTCTCTGTCCAGCAGAAAAAACAGTTAGTGGTGCGCTTCGTGGACTTCACTATAATTGCAAGTTAGTTATAAAAACTTGGGCTGGATGAAGTCCTGCGCAGGTGCGTACTCAATCATGAGAAGCCATTTATTCTAGCAGATGCACACTTAGGAATCATGGGAGGTCACTATGCAAGAAGGGATACCACGCAGAAGATATTGCGCGCAGGGCTATGGTGGCCTACGCTCCATAAAGATGCCAAAGAAAATTCCAGGAATTGTGATGTTTATCAGAGGACAAGAAAACCATCACACCGAGATGAGATGCCATTGAATCCACAGTTGACACTGCAGCCATTTGAAAAATGGGCAATAGACTTTGTGGGTCCTATAAACCCACAAGGAAAAAGAATGGGTGCAAGGTATATTATTACCGCTACTGATTACCTCACCAGATGGGCGGAAGCAAAACCAGTCAAGGACTACAGTGCCAGTACTGTTGCGCAGTTTATTTTTGAAGAAATACTCACTAGATTTGGTTGTCCGAAGATTTTGATGAGTGACCAAGGTACTCACTTCTTGAACAAGACTATTGAGGCACTTACAGAGGAATTCCACATTCGTCATCAGTGCAGTACTCCATATCATCCACAGGGAAATGGTACTATAGAGGATTTCAATAAAATATTGGATAACGCACTCACTAAGGTATGCAATGTAAATAGAGACGATTGGGACCTATGTGTCTCATCTGTGTTATGGGCATACAAGACCACAACAAGAAATTGACAGGACAAACACCGTTTCGGTTGGCTTATGGGAAGGAGGCTATAATGCCTATGGAATATATTGTCCCTAGCTTAAGAATCGTTGCATTCACAGGGATGGTAGATTGCGAAGCTCTAGAAGAAATATTGCTACACTTACTGGGCTTGGAGGAAGATCGCTTCATCGCAAGCTTCCACCAGCAAGCTCAGAAGGACCGCGAGAAAGCATGGCATGATCGCCATATAAAGAACAAGTGTTTTTAGGTAGTTGATCTAGTCCTCATGTATGATAGAAAATTCATGAAATTCCCTGGTAAATTTAAGATGCATTTGCTTGGCCCATATACTATGATACATGTTACTAACACTGGTGCAGTCTAGTTAGCCAATTTAGCTGGTGATACCTTGCAGAACCCTGAATAACGAGCAAAGAAAGGAAGTCCTAAGTGTCAAGTACAGTTGAAATTGGACACTAGAAACATAAACGAGTATGTAAATGTATGATAAAAGGAAGAAGTTATGATAAAAAAGAATGATCTATGCACTGCACAGCACTGTTGAAGCTGTGCGGAAGAAAACAAAAAAAAAGTGGAAGCTGCGTAGTTGGAAATTTTTGGCACTATGAAGTAGCTGCGTAGGGTTTTAGATGGCTTGCTGCACAGTTCGACGCAACACTCCGAGAAAAATAGCCGTTGCATGGATTTTCAGAAAAATAGCCATTAGATGACCATTGCAGCAATCGCTTCAACATTTAAAGAGAAGATAGCCGTTCTGAGCACGCTGAAGACGAAAAAGACCGAAGGATCCACTCAAATTCGCCAACGGACACCACATTAAATGCCTATCTAGTCGTTGAAGGGCGTGGGAGGGGATTTGCTGCACCTATAAATAACACTATTGGGAGACTTGCATGTGTTACCAAGAACTTAGAATTTTCTTGTGATTAAACTCTCCAAGCTAGTAGCCATTTGTATTCTGTCTGCCTTAGCCGTTATCTCATTAATGAATGTCCGAACCTTCCTATAGAGAAGAAGAACTAACCATTGAAGAAGCACTAAGGATCTTTCAGCACGGAGGGATTTAGCAGTTAATGAAAACTCCAGTTAAGAAGGTTGTTGTAGAACAAGGTGAAGGATCCCGCAGATCACCAAGAATTAATCCGACAATGCAAGAAAAAGTGAAAGATAAAGGAAAAGATGTAATTGCACCTCGAACCAGGGTCATAAAGTTGGGCTCCTTAGCACAAAAATCGCCAGTCTTTCAAAAAGAACCCTTGAAGATGACACCCGAATATATCTCCCCGCGGGCACCGAATGCCCCTGTGTTTAAATTGTCCAAGAATGTGAGATATGACATCCCGCTGTCACCTATCTCAAAACATGTAAACACTTCTAAGAATCTACTAGGAAAGATAGCAGAATGTAAATGGGAGGATTATGACCTCTTGGGAATGAAGAAGTACGAGCCAGATGTTCCCAAGTACCCAGATTTTCAACCAGACCAGTATATGTGCTAGAAAAAGGATTCCAAGGGAACTCTTAGCCTAGTTGCCGAGAGATGGCTAACACCTATCGTTCAGTCGGGGCTACTAAACTTGCTCAAATTGCCACATTTTGACTATTCCCTAGAACTTAATATCGTCATTTGCACACTCATGGCACGAATCCACCAAGGTTATCTCTGGCTGGACAGGAACATTGATATTAACATCGATTTGATCCACCACATCACCGGGCTAAGCAAGCGCGGTAAGGATCCTAAGAAATTCTTCCAGGGGAAGAGTAACGATAAAGAGGCTATTGAGAAGATGAAGAAAACCCACCCGGTGGCGAAGGGAAAAAGAGGCTTCCCAACAAAATATATAGAGGACAGAGCAACTAGGCCTTCGGAGGTGCCTGCGGGTGCAATACTCCTGGGTGCCGCAGTGGCCAAAGGCACCAACTTTAATTGGTGTTAGTTTCTGTTGAATGATTTCCTTGAAGAACTCAACGACACACGGGTGAATGGCGGCCAGTTCCATTTCACCTGGCTCATCATCCTGATTGCTTTTTGTGGATAGAAGGAGCCGCGAGATTATGTGGGCTTCATTATGGACACCAATGATCCTAGAGGGTTTAAGTTCGTCAACCTCTGGGAAAACACAAATGCATAGCTCTAGCATGCGACAGCAGAAATCTTTTACCAGTACTATATTCAGTTGCATGATGCAATCACGAAGATAGCCTGCATTACAAAGCAGTTCACGGCGAAGTATATCCGCGTCATCGACTTTGAGGTGGATATGAAATTTATCTTTATATCGCCGAAAGCACAAATGAAGAAACCGGAGTGGTTTACATCATGTATGAGCAAGACGTTGAAGACCTCATGAAAGATTGGCCACCAGAGTTCTGCGTAGAAGTTATGGACGTGGAGATAGAATCAATAGAAGATGAGCCAATCCCGCTCTCATGCCCAATCACTGAAGAAACAGGGAAGAGAAAAGAACCTGAGACTTCACAGAAGCCAAAGTCGAGGAAGAAGGTGAAGGCCACAAAGATTCAATCGGAGCCATTCCTCAATGATGATGACTACGAGATGATAGCCGAAACATTCTCAGAGCAGATGAAGGAGCTCATGGAAGATAAAGATGAAAAGGATAAGGTCATCCAAGATGACTTGCAGAAGACGGGGCTCGCAATGCAATGCCTAATGAAGAAAATGGACAATGTCCAGAAGAGCATAACCTTGCTGCGAGAAGCAGGAGCTAAAGGGAGGTCAACAGGAACCTCGCAGCAAACGCCACCGTAGCTAGCCATAATGCTACCGTCAAAGACCAGGATTGTCCATGTGGACCCTTTGGCAATTGCATTGCCAATAGAAGAACAAGCCGTGTTGGACACAAAGGGAGTCGAGAGGATAGAACTCGAATTAGCCAAAATCCCCTTACCAGGATTGCACTTCATCCACAAGCAGATCATTGAGGAGATTCATGACTGGATGGTGGAGTCGATGAAGTCACAAGCAGAGCTCACCACAGGAAACAGGCAAATTCAGCTGCACACAAAAATGCAGCTACGGAACGAACTGGACCACCGACAAAATTTGGAGACTACCATATCCAATGTTGCGCAGGATATTGAAGGTATAGAACTCCAGGATGATCCTGCGGACACAGTTCTGAGGATTGGGGATAGATAAGATCTTTGAAGTTGGAGATGCAAGATAAGGAAATTTTTTATCAGGCTGATATTACCTTGTTGAAGGCACAAATGAACATACAGGTTCCATTAACTGAGAAGCAGTTGAGAGAGCAAGCCGTTAAGACCACCTCGCAGAACATAACAAATGGCATGGCTCAGTGCCAATATCTGTTGGAACAAGTTTCCAAGGAATTCACTGCCCTTGAAGAGGATCAGGGGCTGTTGTAGGTAAAGACCGTGGTAAAAGAAAAACAGACCACGTTAGAAAAGTTGGACACAGAGCTCAAGGCTTTGCCACCCAGGGAGAGGTTGTCCAGGTACAAGGAAGTATCAGGCTTAAAGAAGCAATTCCAAGCATTAAGAGAGAAGGAGACAGAGATGGAAAATCAGTCACAGCAACTCCTGGAGGATGCTACTGCAACAGAAAATCTAGGACACGAAATCCATATTGAATAAAAATATATATTATTGAATTGATAAGATGCTTAACGCTTTACAAGAGCTTGCCTTTTATAAGGTTTGAGCATTCTTAAGAAGGGTTACGTCCCTTCAATTAAACTAATTAATAATTTACTGATTAATTTAATACAATATTTAATATTCATAGCATTGCCACTCCCTTTTAAAGAGCTTTGTCCTCAAAGCAATGGTAATGAGGGATGTAATTGTTGAAATTGTTCTGATTCCCATGTTGCATCTTCTTCGGGAAAATTTTCCCATTTTATGAGGTATTCTTTAATGACTCGCGTTCTTAATCTCTTATCTCTAGTAGCAATGATAGATTCTGGCTCGAATATGATTCTTCCTTCTTCATCTAACAAGGGAAGTATTGTTTGTGCCTTCTGGTGTTGACCTATCATCTTTTTCAAACATGAAACATGAAAAACATTGTGGATGCGACTTGTAGTTGGCAATTCCAACACATATGCCACCTGACTAATCTTCTTATTGATTTGATATGGGCCATAAAAACATGGAGCCAATTTATTTTTTCCACCTTGTTTAAGTGATAATTGTTTATAGGGTTGTAGTCTTACAAATACCCAATCTCCAACTTCAAATTCTCGTTCTATTCGGTGTCGATCTTCTTGTTGTCTCATTCTATTCCTGGCAGTATTTAAATTCTCTTTAAGTACTTGGACAACCTTTTGGTTTTCTTCTAAATGGTCATTTACTGATGCGGCCCTTGCTTGGTTGGTAATGAAATCCTTCCATTTTGGGGGTTCATATCCATATAGGGCTTGAAATGGTGTCATTCTTGCAGATGTATGATAAGTAGAATTATACCACCATTCCGCAAGATGTAGCCATTGGAACCATTTATTTTCTTATCAGTTACAAAACAACGGAGGTGGGTTTCTAACCATTTATTGACAACTTCTGTCTGTCCATATGTTTGAGGATGATAAGCTGAGCTCATGTTAAGAGACGTTCCAATTTGCTTGCAAAACTCTCTCCAAAAGTTCCCTTTAAACTTGGCATCCCTATCACTTACTATGATCTTTGGAAAACCATGTAATTTGTAGACATTTTTGCAAAAAGCTTCGGCTGTTTCTTTTGCTAAATCAATTTTCTTCACTCCAAAAAAATGTGCATATTTGGTTAGCCTGTCTACCACAACTAGTATTTTGTATTTTCCATCTGATATGGGTAGACCTTCAATGAAATCCATTGAAATTTCCTCCCATTTTTTATTTGGAATATGTAACCGATGGAGTAACCCCGGACTTGAGATATTCTAAATTTTATTCCGCTGACAAATGTTGCAATCTGCAACATACTTGTGAATGTCTGCATACATACCCTTCCAAAAGAATGATTGCCTTGCATTATAGTAGGTTTTAAAAAATCCTACATGACCAGCAGCTGGGCAGTCATGTAACTCTTTAAGCGCCTTGGTCTTAAAACTGGAATTGGAACTTAAGTAAATACGTCCTTTGTACCATAAGAGATCATTCTTCCATTCAAACTTTGGATACTGATTTATGTTGTTAATTATGGAGCAAACCTCTGAATTCTTGGCATATTCCTTACGAATTTCATCCAAAAATTATGTTATCACCATGGATACGGCGTAGACTTGTATCTCTTCATCTTTCCTTGATAAAGCATCAGCTACTACATTGTCCTTCCCCCTTTTATGTAGGATCTCCATATCGAAGGTAGAGATTTTCTCTATCCACTTTTGTTGTTCGGTTGTTAATGTCTTCTACTGTAACAAGTGTTGTAGACTATTATGATCTGTTCGGATTAGGAATTTACTTCCCAGAAGGTATTGTCGCCATTTAGTTAATACATGCATGATGGCAAGCATTTCCTTGTTGTATGTAGACTGTAGGTATTCTCTTTTTTTCAACTTCCTGTTTTCAAAAGCGATTGGATGACCTTCTTGCATTAGCACAGCTCCTATCCCAAACTCTGAAGCATCACCTTCAATTACGAATGGTTTTGCAAAATCAGGTGTTGCCAAAACGAGGGTTGAAGACATAATTTGTTTCAACGTTTCAGAGCATCTTCTTGCTTCATCATCCCATTGAAAAGAATTTCTTTTTAGGAGATTTGTTAGTGGGGCAGTGACGTGTGCATAGTTCCTGATGAACCTTCTATAGTAACCTATTAATCCCAAAAATCCTGGCAATTTTGAAACATTCTTTGGTTCGGGCCACTCCTTCATCGCCTGGATCTTCGTTGGGTCCACCTTAACTCATTCCTTTGAGATTATATGACCGAGATACTCCACTTCTTGCTTCCCAAATGTGCATTTTGACTTTTTTGCATAGAACTAGTTTTCCTTCAGAAGAGATAGAACCTCTTCTAGATGCGTCAAATGTTCTTTCCATGTCTTGCTATATATAAGGATGTCATCGAAGAATACTAACACAAATTTCCTTAGGTATGGCTGAAATAGTTCATTCATAGTTGCCTGGAATGTGGCAGGGGCATTAGTTAACCCAAAAGGCATTACTTTCAATTCATAAAGTTCTTCATGAGTTTGGAAAGCAGTCTTTGCGATATCCTCTAATCTGACCTTGATTTGATAGTACCCTAACCTTAAATCGAGTTTCGAAAAATATTTTGCGTCATGGAGTTCATCCAGCATGTCATCGATGAAGGGGATTGGAAACTTGTTCTTAATTGTTATTTTGTTTAATCCTCTATAATCTATACATAATCTAAATGATCCATCCTTCTTCCGTACTAGTACGACTGGAGCTGCATAAGGGCTTCTACTCTTGGTGATGACACCACAATTCAGTAGATCTTGAACCAACCTTTCTATTTCTGTTTTGTGGTGGTAGGGATACCTATATGGTTTAACCTTGACAGGATTTGAACCCGGTTTAATCTCGATTATGTGTTCTATACTCCTTTCTGGTGGTAGCTGCATGGGTAAGTCTTGAAATATGTGTTCATGTTTCTGGAGTAATTTTTGGATTTCCTTTTTGAACTCATTTGGTTCCTCCTCTTTTCCTTCCAGTTGATGACATTGTATTACGTATGTTGATGCCCCTTTTCGAATGAGTTTTTCCATATGCTGAGATGAAACTACTTGTGTGTTTGGTGGATGAAAACCATATAGCTTAAAATTTTTCCCTTGCCACTTAAACTTGATGAAATGTTTTTGATGATTGGCAGAATATGTTCCCAATGTTTGTAACCATTGGACTCCCAAAACGATGTCTACTCCTCCCAACAGTAAGGTGTAGAGTTATGATTCCAATTTGAAGTCTTGTATTTGAAGTCTTGTATTTGAAGTCTCACCTTATGGCACTTTCCAACTTTTTCGATCTTCTTGCCATTTGCAACCATCACCTTCATGTCTGGAACTGGATGTACGAACAACTTGAGTTTTCGTGCCACTCTTATATCAAGAAAGTTGTGAGTGCTTCCAGTGTCTACTAGCACTGTAACATTCTCATTTTTTATATGCCCTTTTAACTTGAGAGTCTGTGGTTGACTAATGCTTGTCATGGCTGCTAGGGAGATTTTGGGGGTCTCGTCGTTCCCGGCTGCCATATTTGCGGTTTCCTCCTCTTCAGCTTTTGGCTCTTCTTCTTATTCTTCTTCTGATTCACTATTCTCCTCTGCTTCACAAGTATATAATTTCTTTGAGCTGTCCTCAGGGCGACACCTATGTTTAGGATTCCATTTGTCTCCACATCATCGACATTTTCCTTCCCTCATTCGTTGATTCTCGAGGCTCTTCCTATCGTCCCTTCTAGGCAGAGGGATGTATTTGTTTGTATCATCCTGTGGAGTCAACTGGATGTTTCTTTGTGAGTATGACTTCCCTTTATTTGATTGGAAACTGTCAAATTTGGCCTCGGCTGCTTTTGCTTTTCGTCTTGCTACCTCGACATTCGTTATGTCATGCATCTTTAACTCTTTTTGTATGTATGGTTTTAGTCCTTCCAAGTAGGTTTCCAACCGTTGTTTGTCGGATAGCCCAAATACTCTGGTAGCAAGGGATTCCCATTGATGCGTGAATTCTTCGACGCTTCCCCTTTGTTGTAATCTGGTAAGTTTTGAGAAGAATTCATCTTCTGTGATTCCTTGAAACCTTTTTAAGAAATCATTCTTGAATAAGTTCCAAGTGTATGTGAAGTTGTCTACCTTCCACCACATATACCAGTTGTAGGCATATCGTTCAAGGTGCATTGAAGCATACTTGACCTTTTCTTCGTCCATTGTAATGTTATATATGTTGAAATACTCTTCTGCTTTATTCAACCAAGCGACGCATTGGTCTTCTCCTCCGTTATATTTCGTCATTTCTATTTTTGCTCTCGGCGGGTACATTACGAATGGTTGGTATTGAGTACCTTTCATCCTGTTGTGTTCTGATGACTCAGAATTGGAAGATGGGGTAACCGACATATCCGAGCCATGTTGTTTATGATTTTTTTCCTTATCATCCATTTTTTGTAATATCGCCTCGATACCTTTCTGGCTCTCAGTCACATTTTGATCTAACATTTTTTGTTCCTTGCTCATAATGTCGAACTTGTCGTCTATTTTCTGCTCCATTACTTGAATTACTTCATCCTTAATTTCTTTCTTAAGTGCTTCCTGGCTCTTGGTGATCATTTCCTTGAAGGTTCGGAAATCCTTCTCTATTTTCTCCATTTGGGATCTTAACTCTGTCATCATGCTTCTCAGTTGTGGTGGTGAATAATTGGACGCAATTTTGGCTTAGGAGGGGTGGAAAAATGAAAATGAATTGGAAAAAGTGGAATTACTATAAATTTTTTTTTTGTGGTTAAAAAAAATATAATAAATATTATATTAATATTTTTTTTTTTTATTTAAGAATTTTTTAATAAAAATCAATATTAATTATATTATAATATAATTTAATGAAAATGAATTGGAAAAAGTGGAATTACTATAATTTTTTTTGTGTGGTTAAAAAAAATATAAAAAATATTATATTAATATTTTTTTTATTTAAGAATTTTTTAATAAAAATCAATATTATTATTATTATTATTATTATTATTATTATTATTTTTCCTGAAATTAGAGTTTGAGGGAGTTTACGTGGAGAAATTCGGAAGGTTGGCGGAAGAGAAAATGGAGGAAATTGGAAGGTGTGCGCAGAGAGAGGAGGGGATGGACGTGGAGTGGGAGCAGCGCGGAATTGCGTGGGGGTAGAGGATCAGGCACAGGGTGTGGCGGAAGTGGAGCGGGAGATAGATTATGGAGGGAAGCGTTGGTGTAAGGGCACGCTGGTGTGGGTGGAGGACGGTGGATGGACGAAGGTGGAGGTAGGGTGAGTGCAGATGCGGGGGTTGCTCGCAGTGAAAAGGGTGATCAGCGGGAGCAGGGTGTGAGCATGAGGAAGAGGATGGAAGCGGGGAGGTTGCGTGGAAGGAGGTGAGGCAGGAAGGGAAGGGCAGAGCGGAGGTGGTGGAGGGAGAGCATGGCAGCGAGGCTGAGCGTGGGAAAGAGCGGAGGGTGATAGGTGCGTGGGAATGGGTGTGGAGGAATGGTGTGGAGGGATATGGAAAGGGTTGGATGTGGGATGATGAAGGAGAGGTGCGGAAGGGAGTAGCCTGAACGAGTGATGTATGGAGGAATGGGAAAATTAATGGGTGTTGGAGCAGTTGACATCGCTTCGAACCATGAGTAGAACTTGACCACGAGCAACTATAGAGTGCACCACCACAAATTTTGCTCTGATACCAAATGCAACAGAAAATCTAGGACACGAAATCCATATTGAATAAAAAGATATATTATTGAATTGATAAGATGCTTAACGCTTTACAAGAGCTCACCTTTTATAAGGTTTGAGCATTCTTAAGAAGGGTTACGTCCCTTCAATTAAACTAATTAATAATTTACTGATTAATTTACTACAATATTTAATATTCATAGCAGCTACAACAGTATCGCAGTAGATAGAAGATAAGCTAAAGGAACTGTGCGAAAATCAGGATCAGGTACAGGACTAGATTGGAGAAGAGATAACTCTAATGTTGCTTGAAATAGTTCAGTAAGTTGAGTAGGATACCAAACAAGCAGTGGAGCAGATGCTCAGTGTATATAATGAGTTCCCAGCCAAACTAGTCCCACTGGTCGCAGAGCAAGGTGAGACAACTGAAGCAGCAAGTGGCTCAAGGATGAGTCACATGTAAGTGTTAGGGGCATGTTGGGCCCAGGTTGAGAAAAAAATGTGTTGGAAACACCTTTTTGAGATAAGCATAGAAAGTTGAGCTGAGCATAGCTCAAAAATACAATTTTTCCTAAGTATTGAGGATGATGCGAAGTTGCGCGCAGCATCCAACTTTTGACCAGATTGTGGAGTTGCGCACAGCATCGAAGTTTTGGCCGTGATGTGAAGACCAGTACTACGTAGAAGCAGTGCTACGGAGTTAGGAGGCCACATGGAGCCAGCAAAGTGGAGTGCTGGACAAGTATAAGGTGCAGGTACCAGTTGGACCGGTAGCAGCCATTTTTGGAAAGATATTCCAGGATTGCAGAGCGGCAGACATAAGCAAATCAGGAAGGCGGCCATGTGTGGGTTGTTAAGGAAAGCGAAGTTTGGCATGCTTGGAAGGAGAAACCATTAGAGATAAATGGTTCAACTGAAGCAGCCTGTAGGCACGCGTGTGATAGGAGCCAGCAAGCCGGTTTGGAAAACCGGCGCAGTTTTGGAAACCCTTAGGGTTTTTGGTTTTAGGTCTTCGACATTGTACAGACATTACCTTCGAGTATGATCTATTTAAGAAGACAATTTTGTATGGGATGGGGTTGCTCTATTTTTGGGGGCTAGATGCTAGTTGCTAAAGTAATCATAATATAACCTTTTGTATTGAGAAATCTCTCCGAGCTGAGGATATTATAAAGGCTCTGCAGCTGTGTGCGCAGAGACCTAGACGAGAGAAAGGGGAGTCTACAGCTGAGTGCGTAGACTAAGGACGGTTGCCCCATCCCTTTTGAAGAAATATATTACCAACCGTTCTTGTAGACGTAGCTTTCCATCCAGGGAAGTGAACCACGTTAAATCCTATGTTATGCGATTATGTTTTATGAATGAATGACTGTCTGTATTATCTGTAGAATGAATGTTTGAATGTTTCCTTGCATGCTGTAATAGGTGAACTTTGATATGCATTTACCAATAGGAGAAGTTTGGGAATGATATGCTAGGTTCCACGAGAACATATGAATGGTGAACATTTCAATTATATGTTAAGATCATGAATCAGTCATTTAAGTTTAATACTTTATTAAACACAATGAAGGAACACAACACAGTTAGTCATGTCTATCAATTCAATTCACATTGTAATAGTCAAGTCCTTGAATGAATGCTAGAAAGATAACCAGTAAGTGCCTGAATGGATGGATGGGTGATATTCATCTCAGTGCCTTAACCTTTTCAAGATCTTCCAAGTAGAGGATAAGTGTGGTTGATTCGCAGTTCCAGTAGAAGATTCGCAATAGTAAGAAGCCCTTACTGAGGCCCGCAGTGTTGCCATCACCACACCGTAGTCGCTCGCAGTATAGATCCTGCTGCGTACCACATATCTTTGACCCACAGCACACTCCTTCTGTCCTGCGTTGCGCAGCTTGTTCATATAAACAACTCATCATTTACTGTGGAAACCTGATTCCGTAGTACCCCATAAGATACACCTCAGGTGAGACCTCAACCTGCTTGCAGGTTGTTGTCAAAAGGGCCGGTGCGAAGGGGTTTTGTTGGTCAAAATGGAGAGCCTCAAAGAACCTGGGTCTAATTGGAAACATCTGGGTCAGTTTAAGCCAACAAGGAGGTGTTCCTACAGAGTGGAATCTTGAGCTCATATCATAGCTCAAAGCAATAGACAACGCACTGATGCGCGCAGTGGACTTTTGGGTTGATCATATGCTAGAAGGATTTGTCACAGAGTTTGCTGTGGATACGCTCAAATCCTACAGCCAAGCAGAGGCACACTTTTTCAGAGGTTTCCAAGGTAAATTCCTGAACAATCTCAATCTATACATTAAGATGTTGTTAGCTAAGAAAGGCGTTTTAAGAGTGCAGTAATCTTTTGACGTTGTCATACGATTCCGACGAAGATACTCACAACTTAAGAAGTGGGAAAAGATACAAGTTCAATAAGAATCCTGGAGGCTCTAGACTCCACGTAGATACTGATATTCCTTCTGATATTGAAAATGAAGCTGCACCCCCATTTACCCCTCAGAATCCTCCACTTGTAGAGCCAACCCCGCCGAATACACAGCCTAATATGTCTACCCCTATACGCCCATTTGTTTTCATTGTGTAGAGTCTTGTATGACACCCTAGCACCCCTCAGGGGACACCTCAAGGTGCCCCCTCGAGTGCTACACCTCCCCCTAGACCCATGGCCCATACGGATATGAAGCTACCTATATTCAAAGGGATGGGTCTAGAAGACCCTGATCAGCATTGGTTCCTTTGTGAAGCTGTCGAGAGTGTTAGACAGATCCGGGATGATGATGAGAAGAAAGCCTAGCTTGTTACCACATTCAGATATAGAGTGCTACACTGGTTCATGAAGTATTCTACCACGCAGCCCAAAACCCTAGCAGAGATTAAAACTGCGCTAATAGCAGAGTTCAACAAACCAAAGTTTGAATTTCAGTGTATAACTGAGCTGAAAAAAATCAAGCAGAGACCGATTGAATCGGTCTAGGAGTTTGATCAGAAGTTCAAGACCCTATTAGACCAAGTAAGCTTTGTTATAGCTCCGGATCAGCACAAGCAATGGTTCATTGCTACGCTATTACCCCACATTAGATTACCATTGATGCAACAGAAGGTTACGTCGTAGGTAGAGGCCTTAGAGATCACGATGAAGTTGGAGGCTTCGCCGATCGGTGAGTTTAGTTCTGGGATGATGAAGATTCAGAACCAGCTTACCACCCTGACACTGGAGTTGCAAAGCATGAAGAATGGAAAAGAGCAGCGATATGAACCTTGTCATTAGATCTGGTGCATGAGTTGCAAAGGAGAAGGGCATGACTGTGAACATTGTCCCCTATACCACGACTATCTCGACAGTGGTGCGCCTAACCCCATCAATCAGAACTAGGCACCTTGGTGTGAGATCTGCAGAACTATTGGTCATAGACCTGAAGATTGTTACCTAATACAGAAATATGTGAAGATGCCTAAGAATCCATATTGTAATTTCTATAAATCAATTGGACATGATGAATCCAACTGCTGTTCCTATGAACTAATGAATGAAAGAAAGCATGACATGAATTCAATGAGAGGCGCTAGCTTGTATAGAGTGAAAGAAGATAATCAGCCAAAGCAAGAAAACATGCATTATGATCAATCTGCCTACAGAGGCCATGGTGGTGGATACCACGGTAGAGGAAGAAATACCGGCCTGGTGCAAGGAAGAGGCCATGGTGGTGGATACCGCGGTAGAGGAAGAAATACCGGCCCGGTGCAAGGAAGAGGCCGCGGCGGGGTCATCTGCTATAACTGTGGCCAGCCAGGTCATGTATCCAGAGATTGTGTAAACCCCCGCACCACCTGTAATTATTGTAAATCATTTGAGCATGTGATAGAAGATTGCTCGGTGCTAGAGGTAGAGATGTAGAAAAGAATAAAGACAGACACGCCAGCCCCGAACATCCAGTGGATCGCAGCAGAGAACCGATCTGTGGATCCTAGCATTAAAGTAGTCACATGCAATGGCGTGGAGACAGGCCGTGATAGGGGAGCATAGGATTCCACTTCAGGAGAGGCTCATGCAAAGCAGGGTCCTCTTGAAACAATATGGGTAAGAAAATCCCCAGGAAAGACACCTGCTCTAGATCTGAAGAAGAACAAAGAAGCTTTTGTTGACGCGCGGGATACTTTCAGAGAACCAGCACCTAAATCACCAAGGATCCCACTGCGCAATGAAGTACCATGTGTTGAAGACACACTTGCTACGTATGACAAGACAAGACACACAGCAGATGTTAGCACCTCTATTGCGCAGTTCCTAAGAAGCTGCATGAAGCTGCTGAAAAATGAAAATGCGATAGTAGAGTTGGAGAAGCTAATAAATCTATGTGAACCACAGACAGAAGCAAAAACTTATAATGGCGCACTACATCACATAAAGAAATAGAAGAGGCCGGGCCGAGAGATGAGGCTCACTGTGCAGATAGGAGACTTTGAGATGGACGAAGTTATCCTTGATCTAGGATCAGAAGTAAATGTCTTGACCAAGCAGACATGGTAGCAGATGGATCGACTAAAGATGTCGTGGTCACCTATCCAGCTGAGAATGGCCAGCCAAGAGAAATTTATACCATTTGGCCGCTTAGCCAATGTTGTGGTTGATATTGACGGAGTACAAAACCATGCGGACTTTGAAGTCATCGAGATTGTTGACGATAGCCAGCCCTTTCCTGCGCCGTTAGGAATTGATTGGGCTATTGACAATTTAGCCATTATAAATTTGAAAACAAAGAAGATGATATTCGAAGGCAAGCATTTGTGGGTTATCGCACCATTGGATCTTGCAGATGGGGATAGATATCGAGAACTGATTCACGAGGAATCTAAGGCCCAAGACTTGGACCAGCTGTACCAGATGACGCGAAACAGGAGGATTACATTAATCCTACTACGGACGGTGCACTCAGCTGGAGATGCGATAGCTCCTTCATTTTTGACTCAGATGCTGGACTGGAAAATTGGCAGAACTGCATGCAGGAAGTGTCAGCTAGAAGGTGCGCATAGGTCATGAAATCACTGCGCTGGGTTGGAAAGGAGGTAAGCCCGATCCCTACATTTGATGGTTCTGCTAACGTTTATACTTTTATTCAAGACTATACTACAGCAGTTCCAGAAGAGCACAGGTTTCCAGCATTGGATATGGTGCTGCGTGGCATACCGTCCAGATGGTGGGCTTCGCACAAGAAGATATTGATCACTTGGGGATCAATGCAGAACAAAGATGCAGATTCGGTTTGCAGAATTGGTTACCTTACCCTTTGAGAAGTTCAATGGGCAGATAGATCCTATATAGCATTTGGAAGTCTGCTTGCAAGCATGGGAAGAAAGGCCACCTGAAGAGTGGGTGCACTTGTTCGTGCATACTTTGGAAGAAGATATTCTGAAGAAATGGTATCTAGACCCGGAGTTACGTAGGGAGACTACAGATTGGGATACATTAACTGCGAACTTCCAGAAAGATTTCAACTTCAAGGATGAGAACCCTTTGATACATAATGCATTGCAGATAATCAAGGAACATGTATTCAGAGAAGATTTTCCTCGCGAATATGTGTCATGGGAAGAATTCTTTGGCACAGATGATAGTCCTACGAACATACACACAGAATAGAAAGAACATGAAGAACATCCGATAGAGTGTTATAATCTAGCTAAATATGATGAGCATGGAAGAGAAGAAGATGAAGATGATCCGCGCAATATCAATATACCAAAATCAGAAGGTGCGTGTGATATAGAAGGACCACCATTGGAAATCCCAGACATGAGTGGACCGGTTACGACACAGAACGTGAACATCGGCACGAGCAAAGAGCCAAATTTTGCATCTATTGAAGACTGCTGGGATGATCAGACTTTCGCAGAGATTGCAGACACTTTACATGAATACCAGGAGCTACTTCCAACCAAGTTTACAGAGATGAAAGGAATATTGGGTGACTTAGGAGTCATGAAAATCCCTTTGAAGCCAAGCGCTAAGCCTGTGAAGCAGTGATCGTATAGACTGAATCCACGGTATAAAGAGAGAGTTTGTGCAGAGTTGGACAAAATGTTAGAGGCAGGAATCATTGAACCTATCGAGGAATCTGAATGGATCAGTCCTATGGTTGTCCAGGACAAGTAGATGAAGGGCAAGATAAGGATTTGTGTCGATTTCAGAAAAATTAATGATGCCTCTATGCATGACCCATTCCTTACTCCATTTACAGATGAGGTACTTGACAATGTTGGAGGGAATGAGGCCTATTCATTTACTGATGGTTTCTTCGGTTATCATTAGATCAGGATCGATCCCGTAAACAGGCATAAGATGACATTTGCTACAAAATGGGGGTCATTCCAGTATACAGTCATGCTATTTGGTCTAAAGAACGTGCCTTCCATCTTCTCCAAAGTTGTCATCGCAGCGTTCAAAGATTTCATGCATAAGTATCTGGAAGCATATTTTGATGACTGGACTGTCTTTGGTTTGTTGAAGAACCATTGCGTGAACCTGAGGATGATGCTTGACAAGTGCCGCCAGCATCAAATATCATTGAATTTAAAGAAGTGCATCTTCTATGTGCCCTATGGAATTTTACTGGGACATATTGTTGGCAAATAGGGATTGATGGTGGACCCCGCGAAGATTGCCATCATTGTAAATTTTCCTACACCAACTTCAGTTAAAATGTTGCGCTCTACCTTGGGCCATACAGGCTATTACAAGAAGTTCATTAAAGGTTACGCACAGATCACCGCAGCAATGGAGAAGCTGTTGAATAAGGACGTGTCGTTCATTTGGAAGGAGGAATGCGAACAGGGTTTTGACACCCTTAAAGAAAAGATGGTTACCGCACCGATACTAGTCTTTCCAAACTGGGCAAAGCCATTTCATGTTCATGTGGACGCATCATGCATTTCCCTGGGAATTGTGTTAGCTCATCCAGGACAAGGGGGTATTGACCACCCCATCGCATTTTATGGTAGGAAGCTATTGACAACAGAGAAGAACTATACCACTATTGAGCAGGAAGGACTTGCGATGGTATATGCCCTTCAGAAGTTTAGACACTATCTACTTGGTGCACACTTCCTTATGTTCACCGATCATTTTGCATTGAAATACTTGGTCAATAAGCTAGTGTTAGGGGGGCATATGTGTAGATGGCTGTTGCTATTCCAGGAGTACGACTTCGAGATCGTTGTTAAACCCGGCAGGCTGAATTTGGGACCTGACCACCTATCTCGAATTGAGTTGGGAGAGGAGCCGACGAACATTGAAGACAGTCTGCTTGACGCGCAGATGTTCTCTATACAAGTTGCAGATGATTACTATAAGGATATCATTGATTTTCTAACAATAGGGCTGACACTGCAAGAATTTTCTATTCAACAGAAGAAGCAGCTAGTAGTATGCACCGTGGATTTCACTATCATTGCAGGTCAGTTATACAAACTCGGACCAGATGAAGTCCTGCGCAGATGTGTACTCGACAATGAGAAACCATATATACTAGCAGATGCACATTCAGGGATCGTGGGAGGTCATTACGCAGAAAGGGCTACTACGCAGAAGATATTGCGCACAAGGCTGTGGTGACCTACCATCCACAAAGAGTCTAAGGAATACTATAGGAACTTCAATGTCTGTCAGAGGATAGGGAAGCCATCACGGAGAGACGAAATGCCATTGAACCTGCAGTTGACCTTACAGGCTTTTAAGAAGTGAGAAACTGATTTTGTGGGACCTATAAACCCACCAAGGAAGAGAACTAGTGCGAGGTATATCAGTACTGCCATGGATTACCTCACCAGATGGGAAGAATCTAAACCAGTGAAGGACTACAACATAGGTACTACCGCGCAGTTCATTTTTGAGGAAATTTTGTCAAGATTCGGCTGTCCAAAAATTTTGATGAGTGATCAGGGCACTCACTTTCTGAATAAGACCATTGAATCCCTCACAGAGGAGTTCCACATTCGGCATAACCGCAGTACACCATATCATCCGCAGGCGAATGGAACTATTGAAGCTTTCAATAAGATACTAGAAAACACACTGACGAAGGTGTGCAACATAAACAGGGATGATTGGGACCTGTGCATCTCGTCTGTACTATGGGCATACAGAACAACTTGTAAGAAGTTTACGGGACAGACACCCTTCCAGTTGGCTTATGGGCAGGAGGCCATAATGCCAATGGAGTACATTATCCCCAGTCTGAGGATTGTTGCGTTCACTGGAATGGCAGATCGCAAAGCATTAGATGAAAGACGGTTACATTTAGTCGGCTTGGAGGAGGATCGTTTCATTGCAGGATTTCAACAACAAGTCCAGAAGGATCGTAAAAAGGCATGGCATGATCACCATATCAGTAAAAAATGATTTCAGGTAGGTGACTTAGTCCTCCTCTATGATAGCAAGTTCATGAAATTTCCTGGCAAGTTTAAAATACATTGGCTTGGTCCATATATTGTTATGTATGCCACTAACAGTGGTGCAGTCTAGTTAGCCACTTTAGCTAGTCATACTCTACCCACTATGATAAATGGAAGCAGACTTAAATTATACCGTGATAGTCCTGCTTCGCTGCATACGGAAAGATAAACATGAGGAGAAATTTCTAAGTGTCAAGTACAGTTGAAATTGGGCACTAGAAATGTATAGAGTCTGTACATGTATCATAAAGAAATAATGTACGAGCAACGCAGCACTGCTGAAGCGGCACTGGAACGAGGAAGAGAACAGTGGAAAAAAAGCCGCGCAGTTCAAAGATCAGTACCGCGAAGAAACTGCACAGGAGTCGAAATGGTTTGCCACGCAGATCGGTGCAGCACTCAGAAAAATAGCCGTTACACTACCGTTGGAAAAATATAGCTGTTATGTAACCGTTGCAACGAACCGCTTGAGCATTTAAAGGAAAGATAGCCGTTCTGGACACACTGACGATAGAAGAGATGAACAACTCATTAAATGCATACATAGCCATTGGGAGGCGCGGTTAGGACATAGTTGCGCCTATAAATAACACCGCTATAGGACTCATGGGCATTACTCAACACTTAGAATTTTCTTGCGATCACTCCCTGAGCTAGTACTCTTCTATCATCTGATTATCACAGCCTTTAGCTAACCAGTGAATGTCCAAACCCTCCCATAGAGAAGAAGAGATAACCATTGAGGAAGCACTTGAGGTCTTTCAATACGGGAGAATTGTAGAGTTAATGAAAACCCCTACCAAGAAAGTTGTAATCGAGCCAAGTCAAGCATCCCGAAGATCACCTCGTCATAATCTGATCATGTAGGAAAAAGGGAAAGATAAAGGAAAAGACGCAACTGCACCTCGAAGCAAGATCATAAAGATGGGCTCATCGGCACCAAAATTTCCAGTCATTCAGAAAGAACCACTGAAACTCACACAAGAGTACATATCACCTCGCGCGTTGGACACCCCAGTATTCAAATTGGTCAAGAACGTTAAGTATGAGATCCCATTGTCACCGATCTCAAAGCATGTAGACGTTTCCAAGAACTTGCTTGGAAAGATTCCGGATTACAAGTGGGAAGATTTTGACCTCTTAGGCATACAAAAGGAAGATCCCCATGTTCCTAAGTACCCACAATTCTAGCCTGACTAATCAATGTGCTGGAAGAAAGATGACAAGGGTACACCTAACTTGGTTGCTGAAAGCTGGATGATGCTGGTAGTTCCGTGAGGCTTGTTAAACCTCCTCAGACTGCCACATTTTGACTTATTAGCAGAAATTAATGCGGTGGTTCACACACTGATGGCGCGAATCCACTAGGGATACCTGTGGCTAGATAAAAACATTGATGTCAATATTGCGCGGTAAAGATCCTAAGTAGTTCTTCCTTGGGAAGATCAAAGAAAAAGAAGTTGTTGAGAAAATGAAGAAAAGTCAGCCATTGATAAAGGGGAAAAGAGGTTTTCCCACAAAAGACATTGAGGACAGAATGACAAGATTTGTGACCCAGTTACTCGTAGGAAAAAACCTCAGAATGGCTAGGCCTCCAGAGGTGCTTGTGGGCGCAGTATTACTTGGTGCCGCAGCGGTTGAGGGCACCGAGTTCAATTGGTGTAAATTCCTTCTAAATGAGTTCTTAGATGAACTCAACGATACCCAGGAAAACGGTGGACAGTTCCACCTCACATGGCTCATCATCCTCATCACTTTTTGTGGATGGAAGGAGCCAAGGGACTATGTAGGGATTAACATAGAAACCAATGATTCCAGAGGATTCCGGTATGCCAACCTCTGGGAAAATGTCATTGCAGAGCGACAGCATGCGACAGCTGAGGTGTTCTACCAATATTATACTCAGTTGAGCGATGCGATTGTCCGTACACCCCGCATCACAAAGTAGATAATGTCGAAGTGCATTCTCATTATGCACTTCAGCGCAGACATGTGATGTATCTTCATTACACCAAAGGCAAGAATGAAGAACCCAGAGTGGTTCCCATGTAAATACCACATGTATGAGGAGGACATTGAAGCCCTCATGAAGGATTGGCCCACCAACTTTCGTGTGGAAGTCATGGATGTTGAGACAGACTCTGAAGAGGACAAGCCAATCCCACTAGCTGCATGCCCGATTGTTGAAGAAACTGGCAAGCGCAAAGAGCCAGAGACTCCGCAGAAACCGAAGGAAAGAAAGAAGGTGAAGGCTACAAAGGCTCAATCTGAGGCAGTCCTGAATGAAGATGATTATGAGATGATAGCTGAAACAGTTTCAGAACAAATGAAGGAGCTCATGGCGGCTAAAGATAAGAAGGATAAGGTCATCTAGGATGACCTGCAGAAGACGTGGCTCGCAATGCAAGGCCTAATGAAGAAAATGAACGATGTCCAGAAAAGCCTTACCTTGCCATGGGAAGGAGGAGCCAAAGGGAGGTCCAGCAGGGACCTCGTAGCAAGAACAACCACAGCCAGCAATAACACTGCCGTCGAAGACTAGAATTGTCCACGTGGACCCATTGGCTATTGCACTGCCAATGACAGAGCAGTTGGTCTTAGAGACAAAGGGAGTCGAGCAGGTAGAGCTCAACTTGGAAAAAGTCCCCTTACCAGGATTGCACTTCATCCACACGCAGATCATTGAGGAGATGCATGAATGGATGATGAAGTCAATGAAGTCACAAGCGGAGCTCACCACAGCAAACAGACAGCTTGAGTTGCGTATAGACATGCAGCTACGAAATGAACAGGATCGCTGATGGAACTTGGAGACTACCATATATAATGTTGTGAAGGATATTGAAGGCATAGAAATCCAGGATGATCCTGCAGACACAGTTCTGAGGATGGGAGATAAGGTGAGATCCTTGCAGTTGGAGATGCAGGATAAAGAGATTTATTATGAGGCCGATATTGCCTCATTGAAGGCAAAAATGAACATACAGGTGCCATTAACTGAGTAGTAGTTGAGAGAACAAGCCGTCAGTACCACTACGCAGAACATAACGAGCTGCATGACTCAGTGCCAAGAGCTGTTGGAACAAGTTTCCAAGGAATTCATTGCTCTTGAAGAGGATCAAGCGCTGCAGCACATGAAGACCGCGGTAAAGGAAAAAATAGACCGCGCTGGAAAAATTGTACACAGAGGTCAAAGCTCTACCACCTAGGGAGAAGCTAGCGAGATACAAGGAGATATCAAGTTTAAAGAAGGAAGTCTAGGTACTATGAGAAAAAGAGACTGAGATGGATAATCAGTCGCAGCAGCTCTTGGAGGATGCCATGGTGGTGTCGCAGTAGATAGAAGACAAGCTAGCAGAAATACACGACAACCAGGAGCAGGTACAGGGATAGATTGGAGTAGAGATAACCCCAGCACTGCTTGAAACAGTTCAGCAAGTTGAGCAGGATACCAACCAAGCACTGGAACAGCTGCTTGGTCTATATAATGAGTTCGTGGCCAAACTAGTTCCACTGGCTGTGGAGCAGAGTGAGACAACTGAAGCGGCAAGTGGCTCGGGGACGAACCACATGTAAGTGTTAGGGGCATGTTGGGCCTGACCCAACAGGGCCATTTTTTATAACATTTTTAAGGCTAGCTGAGGTGAGCGTAGCTCAAAAAAGAAGTAAATTTTGGCTAAGTATTGGGGGTAATACGAATATTTGCACAGTACCGAGTTTTGAAGGATGTTGCGAAGATCATTGCTGAACAGGTTCAGTGCTGCGAAGGTAGTAGGCCACGTGGAGCCAGTAAAGTTGTGTATTGGATGGAGGATGTCCAGATAAAGTGGATAGACCAGCGGTGGTCTAATTTTGGTAAGACTACTGGAAATATGCCAAGTCCATTAAGCAAAGGATGGGTCGGGAAAGTGACATTTCAGCGTATAGCAGAGTACGTGACTGTTAAGGGTAAAATGACGGATGGACAATGACTAGAGCTGAGCCAGTTGTATGCGGCCGTTAGAGGATGGACGATCTGCAGGGAAAGCGATTGGGAGCTGATCCAGTCGCATGAGTCCGTTAATGGAAGGGCAACTCGAAATGGATGACTTGTTGGTGTGCACACAACAAGAAGGCTGAAAGCGACAGATCTAAGGCATGGAGGACTGCCACGATAGTAAAATCTCTACCAGAAGCCTGCATGACGATTCAGAGGGACCGTAGTGGTTTGGAAACCCTAAGGGTTTCGGTCTTCAATGTTGTAAAGACACGACCTTCGGGCGTGATCTATATTAAGAAGACAATTTTGTATAGGAAGGGTTGGTTGTTGTTGGTTCGGAGTTGTTGGGTTTTTGTTAGTTGCTTAAAACAAGAAAGACTCGTCATTGTGATGATATTGTATTGTAATATCTTTTGAGTCAAGAAAGCATTGTAAAGGCTCTGCAGCTGAGTGCACAGAGACCTATCTGAGCAAGAAGAGTGCCGCAGCTGAGTGTGCGGCTAAGAACTGTGAACCCTTCCTTAAAATAAATATCAAACGCAGTTCTTGTGGATGTACCTTTCCATCCGGGGAAGTGAACCACGTTAAATAGTGTGTTGAGTGACTTAATGTTTATATGTGTGTTTATATTTATCTGTTTCTGTAGTTGGATGTCTCAATATTGCCTTGCAGTCTGTTATGAGAAGGCTTTTATATGCATTTTCCATCAAGAGAGTATGGAATGATATGATAGGTATGCATGAATGGATTTATGGTTACTATTAGCTTTGCTTCTAAGGATAGTGAACCTATCATTTGCTTGAGCATGGGGAAAGTTATTTACATGTGTAAATGGATGCAGTCGATGAATGTATAATAGTTATTTTGCACCTGAGGGTTATGCCTAAAATAGTAACATTCTAAGTGTGTGTTATGAGCGCTACGTAGTAAGTTAATTAAGTGTATGACTGAGTAGATAAGTGGTATTCATCTCACTACTTTAAGCATTTTGCACTTATCCCAAGTATAGGAAGTCAAGTGGCAGTGTTTGCAGTGTCGTATTAAGCCCCGCAGTAAGAAAGAAGGTAGTGGCGTAGACCGCAGTGTTGGCCATTGTCGCGTAGTCCGACCTTCGCAGCGCACAGCTAGTGCGCTGCTGCAAACTTCGTCACTGTCATCCACTCATCACTCACTGTGGACATCTTCCCCATTAGAAACACCTCCGGTGAGACCTCAACCTGCTCGCAGGTTGTTTCCGAGAGGGCCGGTGCGAAGGGGTTTTGTTGGTTTAAGGTAACCGTGCAGAACCTGAGTTTTCATAAAGCCTCTGGTCATCATTGTATAGCCAACAGTAAACTTCTGTATCACCGAAGTGAACTGTCAACAATCTCCGGCACTGTGACCATTCTGCAATCGATTTCTTATGTGTCGCCCACCAATGTGCCGGAGTAGCCTTCAGCGCTTCCTCTAATGCTAGAAACCCCTATGGTTCTGAGACTCTCTCTTCGAATGCCACAAGAAAATCCGACAATCTAGGAAGCCCCTCATATACAGTTAGTCTAATAGTTTCAGTCACAACATCGCATAATGACTGTGTGACTAACGCTCACTTGCAGAGCGATACCTCATGCAAGCAGTTCTACCAATTTTCTAATGCATCGTCAGAGTCAGAAGACGTAGAGTTGAAGCTGTGCCACCCAAGCTCTTCGTCGGCGGTTGAATGAATATAATCTTCTGAAATATTGAATGCATGGTCCCATCCACTGGGATCTTCATCTTTGACTAGTTCAATATACCTGCGTCCCTCAACCAGATCCAATGGGGCTGTGACTCTGAGATCATGGTTTTTAAAAGTCATCATCCGCTTCTTAAAGTTGATTACTGCTGCATTGTTTTTAACCCATCCAATCCCCAGTAATTTGAGATAAGAGTTGTTGGCGTCGCATTCTTGTTCTAGAGCTTTCCAATGTAGACCCAAGTACTTCGCGGTACAAAATACCAACAAAACCCCTATTCACCAGCCCTTTCGGTAGTAGACTGCAAGCAGTCTAAAGTCTCACCCGATGCGAAGTCGATGGGGTGGTTGTGGAATCAGGTTTCCACAACCTGGTGATGCGAGTGCTTAACTGACAGTTGCGCAGCACGGTATGGAGCTTCCATGTTGTAGGAAAGGGACTATATGGCCTGCGCATTACTGTTAGGCCACTATGACAAGACAACACAACTCTTCTTATAGATTGGCGTGTCAACTAGATTGCACAGTCGCTTATAGGTCCTAATCACTTCTTATCAACCTTATTGGATAATCCTTAATCATTCACTATTACTCAGACTGATAAACATCATAACTTATGCAAATGAGTGAGATGCGTGGTGTTGTGTGCTTGATGTCTCGATTCAACTTTAATAATTAACTGTGTGTTTGCCTCATAGATCCATCCATTCCATCAAATAAGAGTAAACATAGACCACATAACAATAACTCCATGCATGCACTATAAGTAATTCAAGTAAAAATAATGGAAATCATACACAGCAACCACATAACAAAAGGTTTAACGTGGTTCATTCCCTCAGATGGGAAGCTATGTCCACAAGAACTGTTGTTTATTAACTTAGGAAAGGGTACAACAATTCTTCGTCTGCGCACTTAGCTGCAGATGCTCTTCTTTCTCTCTCTCTCTCAAAATTAGGTCTCTGCACACTCAGCTGCAGAGCCTTTATAATGCTTTAACCTTATAGATCTAACAATATTCAATAAGAATCAACAAAATTGAAGAGTTCCCACTTTCCCATACAAAATTGCCTTATATATAGACCATGCCCATAGGTCATGTATTTACATTATGAAGGCGAAACCCTTAGGTTTACAAAACTGTCATAGTCTTCCCAAAACCGGACTGCTGGTGTTTGGTAGTGGATCTTCAGTCGTGGCCAACCTCGGTGTAGACACGTTGTCATCCGCCCCTCTGTCATGCACGCCAACAGCTTGCTTCCGCCAAGCTGTTACTCCATTCATGGCCTTAGACAATTGGTTCAACTAGTAGTTATTTGATTGTGTGACCAGTTGTCTATGTCAATCTGTACCTACCCACAGCTTGGTAGTTATTGATGATCTTTGCCAAAAATAGGTCTTCTGTGAACTAACCAAAATAAATGCCATCATCCATCCAATGTTCTACTTAGCTGGATCTCTGTCGATGTGGCACATCGCGGCGCTGAAATCCTCGCAACACCGATCTCGCAGTTCTTCTGCCACTACGTTGCGCGCACCTTCGCAGCATATCAAAAACTTATCCAAAATTACCTTTACCTGTACTTTGGTTCACCCCGCAGCTTCCACATCTGCTTTCTCCAAGATGCCCCACTTGGCCCAGGCCCAACAGGCCCCTAACACTTACATCTGGCTCACCCCCTAGCCTCCTGCAACTTCTTCAAGGTTTTTCGCTGTCCGTGAAGTGAGCTTTGCAGTGAACTCATTGAATGTAGCAGTCAACTTTTGTACCGTAGGTTTCGTGTCTTCCTCGATTTGGATAACTGTCTCTAGCATCTCGTGTGTAATCTCCTAGCCGATTTGGCCTTCCACTTCGTCATGATTCTCACATAGCTCTTTTAACTTTCCTTTGATCTCCTATGAGATCATGCAGGCATCCTCTAATAATTGTTGCATCTTATTGCCCATTTCAGTCTCTTTGTCGCATAAGGCCTGTACTTCCTTTTTGAGGTTGTTGATTTCTCTGTACTTCACCAACTTATCTCTTGTTGGTAGCGACTTAACCTATTCACTCCATCTTTCCAGTGTTGCTCGCTTGTCTTTCACTGTATTCTTTACCTACAGCAACTGTTGATCTTCCTCGAGCGCATTAAAATCCTTCGACACTTATTCTAGTAGACTCTGGCACATAGCCATTTCAGCAGCAATATTCTCTGCTACGGCCTTCACTGCTGCTTCCCTTAACTGCTGTTCATTTGGTGGTGTCTGTGGATTGAGTTTCACTTTCAACGTTGCAATGTCAGCCTCATGGAGAATCTCCATATCTTGCATCTGTGACTTGAGTTTTGATAGCAGTTCGCCAATCTTAACGATAGTATCTACTAGTTCCTGTTGCACTTCAAATTCATGTATGCCATCCACAACCGCAGTGATCATGCTTTCCAATCTTAACCAACGATCATTCTCATCATGCAGTAGCATAGCTCTCCGCGAGCTCTCTTTCAGTGCATCTGTGGTTCTTTCATGCATTTCTTCATCAACTTGCATCTGCAAGTAATGGAGGCCTAGAAATGGTATCGTTGCACGATCCAGTTCCACTCACTCCATGTTCTTTGTATCCAGTGTTAGCTGATCAGGTAAGGGAAACCTTATAGATAATGGTTGCAAGTAGACAATACGGGACCTTGTAGGCATAGTAATTTGCTGCTGCGAAATCTCTGTCGACTCTCCTTCAGCTGCCGATTGCCATGGCAAGGGTAACCTTCTGCTTACTTCATCAAATGTTAGTGAAATCCCTTGCAGTTTAGTCAATTTTTGGTCTAAATTGTCTTGAATCGCCTTCTCCTTATTCTCCTTGTCAGTCGAGAGCTCTTCCATATCTTCAGTGACCTTCGCGGTGATCATTATGTAGTCATCCTCACGAAGTACTGTATCCAACTGATCTTTGACTGCTCTCTACTTCTTCCTTGGTTCCTTTTGTACTTAAGAACTTCCAATGTCCTTCCTCTTTCCTAATTCTTTGTCTTCTACTATTGGACATGGGATAGGATTATCCTCACCAAGGTCACTTTGGATGTCTACCACCTCAACTGGGAATTCATCTAGCCACTCTTTCATGATGTTCTCAATATCTTCCTCATACATGTGGTAGTTTCCTGGGTGCCAGTCAGGATTCTTCATCTGTGCCTTAGATAAAATGGAAATGCATTTCATCGCAGCATAAAAATTAACCACACGGATATATTTTCTTGTTACTTGTTTTGGTATCCGCGGTGTAAGCATGATGGTCCCTCGTAGCTAGTCATAATATGTGTAAAATACTAGTGCTATTTCATGCTGCCTGTCGGGATTCAAATTTTCCCAAAGGTCTTGATAGCGAGCACCTTTGCAGTCCGAAGTGCTTGTGACCACTCCAACATACTGTTTCAGCTCCTTCCATCCCATGAAGGTGATGAGCACTATTAGCTAGGTGAAATGGAAGTATCCACCATTTATCTGCGTGTTGTTTAGTTCCTCTAGGAACTCATTTAGTAAATATTGACACCAATTAAATTCTTCTCCTTCAGCGGATACGGTGCCCAGTAGTACTGCTCCTACAGAGACTTCTAATGGTCTGCACTTCCTGAGGATTTTTCCCGCTAACAGCTACGTGACAAATCTTATTCCTTGGTCCTTTATGTCATCTGTCTGGAAGCCTCGCTTCCCTTTGAATACAGACTGCGTTTGCTTCATTAATGCGGCTACATCTTTATCTTTGCTTTTCCCCTGAAGAAACTTCTTTGGATCTTCTCCTCTTTTGCTCAGTCTTGTTATTTTATGGATCAAATTGATCGTCAGGTCAATATTTCTATCTAGCCATAAGTATCCCTGGTGGATGCATGCCATCAGAGTTCGCACCACCATGTTGAGCTCCAGTGATCTGTCGAAGTGTGGTATCCTGAGTAGATTAAGAAGCCCCAACTTGGCTACTCCAGAAAACAAGCTTTATGTGACCAAAGTGAGGTTGCCCTTTACATTCTTCTTCCAGCCCATGTATTTGTCGGGCTGGAACTGTGGGAACCTCGGCTCACTCAGCTTCTCCTTCTGCATGGCCAGAAGATCATAGTCCTCCCATTTGCAATCGTGGATCTTACCCAGCAAATTTTTACCGACCTCAACATGCTTTGATATTGGTGAGAGTGGTATGTCGTATTTCAGACTCTTCAGTAATCTAATGGCCGACGCGTCAAGTGTACGTGGCGCAATGTATTCTAGGGTCATTGTTAATGGTATTTCTTTATCAGCTACTAGCTTTGTTGTCCCTGTCTTACTGAACCTTGGTGACTTTGTCCTTGGTGCTATAGGATTTTTGCCTCTGTCTTGCATTGAAGGACCGTGTCTCAGGGATCTTCTTGGACCCTACTCTACCTCAATGACGAATTTCTTGTTCGGGGTTCTCATTAACTCGTCAATCCCTTCGTGTTGGAATAATCTCACAGTATCCTGGACCGTGAATTCTTTAAATACAAAGGACTTCTCCAACATTCACTTGTACACTTTTTAGTAAACCAGTGGATAATTGCAGAGCTAACCTAGGGCACAATGCTAGGATTTCTAGGTTCTTTGGTGACACCAGTGAGTCTAACTGATGCGTTATTTATAGGCATGGTTGATCCCCCTTTGCACCCCTTAACGGTTAGATACGCATTGAATGTAGTATCTATTAGCCAAATCCGGTAGATACCTCGATCACATGCTTCATTTACGCATTCAGAATGGCTATCTGTGCTTTAAATGCCCTAGCGCTTGTTGAAAAAGCTCAATTTAATGACTATTTTTTTTTTCAACCGACACTGTAACGATTACTTCTCTGGAGTGTTGCGTCAAACTGTGCACTAGGTGAACATAGGTCCTGCGTAGTTTACTTCACAGTATCTTATTTATTTTCTCTCTCTCTTTTTATTTATTTATTTAAGGCGCAGCTTCAGCAGTGCTGCGTGGTATAGAGACCTTTCTTAATAGTTTACATGTACAGACTCAGTAATTTCTAGTGTCTAATTTCAATTGTTTTTAACACTCAGAATTTTCCCTTCTTTTTAATCATATAGGATTCTGTGAAGCAAGACTATAGCGGTAAATCTTTAGTCTTCTTCCATTTATCCGGTTGGGTAATGTATCACTAGCTAAGGTAGCTAATTGGATTGTGCCACCATTAGTAACATGTATGACAGTATATGGTCCAAGCCAATGCATTTTGAACTTCCCTGGAAATTTCATGAATTTACTATCGTACAGGAGGACTAGATCACCTACCTGAAAAGACTTATTCTTGATGTGGCGATCGTGCCATGCTTTTTCTCATTCTTTCTGCACTTGCTGGTGGAATCCCGTGATGAAGCAATCTTCTTCCAACCCATCCAAGTGTAACAGTCTTTCTTCCAGTGCTGTGTGATCTTCCATCCCTATAAATGCAGTTATTCTTAAGTTGGGAAGAATATATTCCATTAGCATTATTGCTTCTTGCCCATAAGCCAATCTGAAAGGTGTATGTCCACTTAATTTCTTGCATGTCATTCTGTATGCCCATAATACTGATGGAATGCACAGGTCCTAGTCATTGTGGTTTACATTACATATCTTGGTTAGCGCATTCTCAAGTACTTTATTGAACACTTCAACACTTCAATTTTCCTGTGGATGATAAGGTGTGTTGCATTGATGATGGATGTAGAACTCTTCAGTGAAAGCTTCAATAGTTTTGTTCAAAAAGTGAGTGCCCTAATCACTCATCAAAATTTTTGGGCATCCAAACCTTGTGAGGATATTCTCATAGATAAATTTTTCGGCTATAGCTGAGCTGCAATTTTTCATAGCTTTCGCTTCTGCCCATCTAGTGAGGTAGTCAGTCGCAATAATAATGTACCTCGCACCAGTTCTCTTCCCTTGTGGGTTAATAGGTCCTACAAAATCAATTGCCCATTTTTCGAATGCCTGCAGGGTTAGCTGAGGGTTCAATGGCATGTCATCTCTCCGTGACGGCTTCCATGTCCTTTGACAAGCATCGCAACTCTGGTAGTGTTCCTTGGAATCTTTATGGATTGTCAACCACCATAGCCTTGCGCGCAATATCTTCTACCCAGTGTCTCTTCCTGCATAATGACCTCCTGCGACTCCTGAATGTGCATCAACTAATATAAATTGCTTCTCATGTTCTAATACACATACTCACAACACTTCATCAGGTCCTAACTTGTAGAGTTGTCCTGCGATAATGGTGAAGTCGGTGGCTCGTACTACTAGCTACTTCTTATGCTGTGTAGTGAATTCTGTAGGTGCGAACCCGATAGTTAAGAAGTTGATTATGTCCTGATAATATTCATCGGCTACCTATCATTAGAGAAATTTTGAGGTCAAAAAAGGGCCTCAAAACAAAGAAAATGTACTATAAAATACAACCAATCATATCCTAGTAGATGACATCATCCCCCTTGGTGAGGTGGCATTACATGAGTTAAGAATGCTTATTTGTCAAATTTTCTATGGTGGATGAAAACACATAGTTAACCAAGGTAGTGGTGTAAGTACTTTTAAGTCATAAAGTAAAGTACTCATAATGATAGTATTTTCATAAAATAATATTATTTTCATTTTCAAGTAAAATACTCAAAATGAATGTCTTTTCACACTTTCACATAAAATAATATTATTGTCATTTTCAAGTGAAGTACTCTTAATTCATAAAGAAAGTCCTTTCACATTTTTTTATAAAATAATATATTATCATTTTTATGTTTTTAATTTTAAATTATATATTCACTCCATTCTATTTAATAACATAATGTCAAACTAATAAAGAATAATAATAGATTTAATAAATAATAATAATAATAATAATGCAATGTGGATTATAATAATATTATTGACATTTTACATGTAAATAAATTCTCAATTAAATTACAATATTAAATTCATGAGAAAAGTACTAAATATAAAAAGTCTAACATAAAATTTTAAAAAAAGCTCTTAAAAATGTTTATTATTATTTAATTTCATTTGCAAGTTCAAGACAAATAAATGTTAAAGGACAATACATTTTTGGGAATTTACAATGAATCTTAGTCACATCAATGTAGACTTATTTTATTAATTTTATTTCTAGTGAATTTTGAAAAGTAACTCAACCATGGTTATTTATATTGTGCATAGAAAATAGTGTGGGAGGTGACTTGTCATATATACCTACCCCATAAAACCCCCAATTCATAATATTTTAATATATCTCATATTTTTGTAGTACATCTCTTAGGAGGCCCTTTTTTGACCTCAAAATCTCTCTAATGATAGTGAACAACTGCGCGTCAAGCAGATTGTCTTCTAGATTTGTAGGTTCCTCTCCTGATTCAATCCTTGATAGATGATCAAGGCCTAAATTTAATATTCTTGGCTTAACTACAAAATCATACTCTTGGAAGAGTAATAGCCATCTACATATTTGCCTCCCTAACACTGGCTTATTGACTAGGTATTTTAATGCAGAATGGTTAGTAAACATAGAGAAGTGTGCACCAAGCAGGTAGTGTCTGAACTTCTGTAGTGCGTATACCATTGCGAGTCTTCTCTTTCAATAGTGGTGTAATTCTTCTCGGCTAATGATAGCTTTGTGCTCAAAAATGAAATGGGATGATCAATACCTCCTTCTCCCGGCTGAGCAAGAACAATGCCCAATGCGATGCAGGAAGCATCCACATGCACATGAAATGGCTTCTCCCAGTCTAGGAAGACTAGGATCGGTGTAGTGACCATTTTCTCTTTCAATGTGTTAAATGCTTTCTCACAGTCCTCATTCCAAATGAATGGTGCATCCTTTTTTAAAAGTTTCTCCATTGCTGCGGTTATCTGTGCATATCCTTTAATGAATTTCTTGTAGTACCCGGTATGCCCTAGTGTAGTGCGCAATTGTTTAACTGAATTTGGTGTAGGCAACTTTACAATAACTACGATCTTCGCAGGATCAACCATCAAGCCTTGCCTACACACAATGTGTCCCAGCAGAATCTTATAAGGAACACAGAAAATACACTTCTTCAAGTTCAATGAAATATAATGTTGTCTGCATTTTTCCAGCATCATCTTGAGGTTCACGGTATGGTTCTTCAGTAACCCAAATATGGTCCAATCATCAAAGTAAACTTCTAATAAATTGTGTATGAATTCTTTAAATGCTACGATCACCACTCTTGAAAATATGGCTGGTGCGTTCTTCAGACCAAAAGGAATCACTGTATATTGGAACGATCCCCATTCTGTGGAAAAAGTTGTCTTATGCCTATCGGCCGGATCAATTCTTATCTGATGGTATCCTGAAAATCCATCAGTAAAAGAGTAGGCTTCATTCCCTCCAACGTTATCAAGTACTTCGTCAGTAAAAGGAGTAGGGAATGGATCATGTATCGAGGCATCATTCAACTTTCTAAGATCAACACAGATCCTGATCTCACCCTTTGTTTTCTTGTCTTGGATGATCATCGGGCTTATCCATTCAGATTCTTCAACTAGCTCAATGATTCCTGCATCGAGCATCTTGTCGAGTTTTGCCTTAACTCGTTCCTTGTAGCGCAGATTTAATCTATATGGCCTTTGATTTACAGGTTTCACGCCAGGCTTAAGAGGAATTTTCACCACTACTAAGTCTCCCAAAATCCTTTTCATCTCGATGAAATTGGTCGGGAATACTTCCTGATATTCTTGTAATATACTTGCAATCTCTGCAAATATATTATCATCCCAATAATCTCCTATTGCTGCGAACTTCGGCTCTTCACTGGTACCGATGTTCACTTTCTTTGTTTTGATTGGTCCACTCATATCTGGAATCTCTAGTGGAGGTCCTTCTACCTTGCATACTCCTTCTGATTCTGGGATCTTTATGTTGAAAGGGGTCCTCCTCATTGTTGTCTTCAATTTTTTCAGCTATATTGTAGCAGTCCAAAGCTTTCTCTATCTATTCTCACCAATCTGGTTGTAGATTCGCAAGTACATTGTTTGCTTCAAAAAACTCTTCTAGTGTTATGTTTTCCTCCATGCAATCTAGTCTGAATATGCTTTCTTTGATAAGATGCAGTGCGTCATTGATAGGAGGATGGTCATCTACAAAGCTAAAATCCTTCTGGAAGCTCACAATGAGGATAGACCAATCCGCAGTTTCTCGCTGCAGCTCCTCCTCCAGGTACCATTTCTTTGGAATAGGCTCCTCCAACATATGCACAAAGATATGTACCCATTATGTTTGCGGTCTTTCCTTCCAAGCTTCTACACAAGATTCAATATGATCTCCTGGATCCATCTTACCATTATATTTCTCAAATGGCAGCATGACCTTATCAGCAAACCTGATCTGTAGTTTTATTCTGCAATGGTCCCAAGTTGTCAATGTTTTCTGATGTGTAGCCCACCATATGGCAGGTGTCTCATGGAGTGCCATATCTAATGCTGAGACGTGATGTTCATCTACAACTGCTGCAGTATATTCTTTGATAAACGAATAGATGTTAGTTGTACCATCATAAGTGGGGATTGGACTTACCTTCTTTCCAATCCAGCGGAGTGACTTTGTGATTGTCGCACATCTTCTGGCAGATACTTCATGCATTCTTTGTTGTTAGTTTTCTAATCCTGCCTCAGAGTTGGAGATGCAAGAACTATCACAGCGCCAGCTGAGCGTTCCATCCGCAGTAGGATGAGTATAATCTGCAGCATTTGTTGTCATTTTATACATATGGTCAAGGTCTTGAGCTTTGTACTCTTCTTGAATTGGTTCAACATATCATTCTCCCTACGAAGGATCCAATGGTGCAGCAACCCTTATGTTGTTGCCTTCAAATATCATTTTCATTGTCTTCAGATTGATGACGGTTGAGTTTGTCATTTCCCAATCAATGCCCAGCAGTGGTGGATAAGGATTTCTATCATCCACAATTTCAATTACTTCAAAGTTTGCATAACTTCGCACTCCGTCAATGTCAACAATGGTATTTGTTAACCTTCCCAGCGGTATAACTATGCCTTGATTATCCATTCTAGTTAACTATATAGGTGACCATTGTAGTTATGGTTTCCCCATCGCCTTCCATGTCTACTTGGTCAAGACGTTCACTTCAGAACCGAGATCAAGTATGATCTCGTCCATATCATAGTCTCCTATCTGTGTAGTGAACCGCATCTCCCTGCCGGTTCTTTTGGGACTCCTAATCTTATGTACTGCGCCATGTGTAGCTCCTTTCTTACTGCATGATTCATACTGATTTATCAGTTTTTAAAAATTCCATAAGAGTATTTTGGTTTTTTAATAACTTGATGCAGCTGTGTAGGAACTACGCAACAAAAATAGATGTGTTTGGTGCAGTGCGCATGTGATCATATGCTAGTGGCATATCTTTTATTTTTGGTTCTTGACTGTGTAACGAGATCCTTGGAGAAGTAGGTGGTGGTTGTTTAAACATGTCTCGCGCTTCTTTAAATATTTCGTTGTTTTTCTATAAGTTTAATGGAGGTACTTTGCCAAGAGATTTTCTAAATCCTACTGTTTCTTCAGGTTTCTTCTTAGGATCAGTTGTTCCAGAAGTCAAAGCTTCTGTGCTTTTATCTTTTCCTGTATCAGTGCCACTTCGCGTTACTGCATTGACACTCAGACCTGTAGGTCTATTCTCTGATGCGATCAACTGGTTGTTAGGGTTTGGCAGTTCTTCCCTTCTCCACTTCTACATTTCTACCTCAAGTACGGGGCAACCTTCAATCATATGTTCAAATGATTTATAGTAATTGCATGTGGTGCATGGATTAGTACATTCTCTAGATACATGACTTGGCTACCCATAGTTATAGCAGATTACCTGGCCTCGTCCTCTTCCTTGAGCTTGGGCACTATTTCTTCCTCTCTCGCGGTATCCACCACCGCGACCTCTATATCCTCCCTAATCATAGTGGGTGTTCTCTTGTTTTGGATTATTTTTCTCTTGGATGCAGTACATTCCAGCACCTCGCATTGCGTCCATATCCCACTTTCGTTCATTCATCAATTCATAAGCACGACAGTTAGACTCATCATGTCCCACTGATTTACATAAATTTCAGTATAAATTTTTAGGTGTTTTGACATATTTCTGTAGCAGGTAACAGTATTCAGGTCGGTGTCCTATGCTCCTATAAATTTCACACCATGGCGCCTGGTTCTGATTAATATTGATTAGGTTTGGTGTGCCACTATTAAGATAATCTTGAAATAAGGGGCAATGTTCTCTGGTGTAGCCCTCTCCTTTGCATCCTGTGCACCAAACTTCATGTCTCTGTTCCTTTCCATTCTTCATACCTTGTAATTCTAATGTCAAGGTAGCTAACTGGTTCTGGATCTATATCATTCCATAACTACTTTCTCCAATTGGTGAAGCTTCCAACTTCATCTCAATCTCTAAGGTCTCAGCTTGAGATACAACCTTCTGTTGCATCAGCGGTTGTCAGATATGGGGAAACAACTCATCAATGAACCATTCTTGATGCTGTTGCGGAGCTATAACAAATCTCACTTGGTCCAACAATGTTCTGAATTTTTGGTCGAATTCCCAGACCGATTCAGTAGTTTTCTGCTTGATTTCTTTCAACTCTGTTATGCACTGTGATTGGTCTTCTTGAACTCTGCTAACATCGCAGCTTTGATGTCTGCTAGGGTTCTTGGCTGTGCTTGAGAATACTTCATAAACCAATGTAACGCTCTATCTCTAAAAGTAGTGATGAGCTGCGCTCTTTTTATAGCATCATCCATAACTTGTTTTACACTCCATACAACTTCACAGAGAAACCAATGCTGATTAGGGTCTTCTAGACATGTTCCTTTGAATATCAGAAGTTTGATATCGCTGTTAGTCATTTTCCTTCTTGATTGTGTACGGTTTTGGGGTGGGTTCCCTGTGACAAAAATGGATGCACGCTGTGGGTTCGTATTAGGGATGGTATTTTGTGGAATGGTGTGAGTGGTAATGTTCTGAACACTGGCTCCTATGGTGCTACTAGTATAGTCGATCTGTGGGATGGGCTGCGTGCTGCTCGTAGTGGGTTGTTGTTGGAGTGCTGGGTTCTGAGGTGTAATACGTTGGATTATGGCTGATAATTGCATGTTTTGACTTTTAAGGTCGAATGGGATTTCAGTATTGATACGTTTTCTCGACCCTCTGGGAATCTCTTTGTTAGTAAGCATATACCTTTTTCCACTTCTCAAAGTATGGTTTTCTTTGTCATAGTGAATGTATGTATTTTCTACCATGAGAGATCCAGAATTATTACTGCATTCTTAAAACACCTTTCTCTGCTAAAAGCATTTTAATGAATAGAATGATATTTTTCAAGAACTTACCTCTGAGTCCTTCAAAGAAGTATGCTTCAGCTTGGCTGTAGGATTTCAGCGTGTCTACAGCAAACTCAGTCACAAATCCTTAAAGTATGCTATCAACCCAGAAGTCAACTGATCGCGACAGTGGCCTGTCAATTGCTTTGAGCTGTTCAGTAAGCTCCAGACTCCAATTTGTAGGTACTCAGCCTTATGAAAAATTCTTTCTTTCTGCGAGGCGCAATATCCACTCATGGAGCTCGGTTGGAAATGATGCCCAAAAAATTTGGTGGATATCCCTCCACAAGTATCTGTTCAACCACTCTACGTCAGATAGACATGGGTGTCTGTTTTCTTTCTTTGCGAAGTATCTTTCGATCTTATCGCACCAAGCCGTGATCTCTTTCTTTTCTGGATGCCAACTGTCGGACATTACTTTTTTGAATACACTATCGCATCACTGGTCTTAGTGCGGAAACAAAACCATTTGTTGGCATCGCATTCCTATTCTAGAGGTTTCCAATGTAGACCCAGGTACTTCATGGTACAAAATACCAACAAAACCCCTATTCACCAGCCCTTTCAGCAATAGACCGCAAGAAGTCTGAAGTCTCACCCGAGGTGAAGTCGATGGGGTGGTTGCGGAATCAGGTTTCCACAACCTAGTGATGCGAGTGCTTAACTGAAATTTGCGCAGCACGGTGTGGAGCTTCCACGCTGCAGGAAAGGGACTATATGGACTGCGTAGTACTGTTAGGCCACTGCAACGAGACAACGCAGCGCTTCTTATAGAACGGCGTGTCAACTAGATCGCACGGTCGCTTATAGGGCCTAATCACTTCTTATCAACCTTAGTGGATAATCCTTAATCATTCACTATTACTCAGACTAATAAACATCATAACTTATGCAAATGAGTGAGATGCGTGGTTCTATGTCCTTGATGTCTCGATTGAACTTTAATTATTAACTGTGTGTTTTCCTCATAGATCCATCCATTCCATCAGATAAGAGTAAACATATACCACATAACATTAACTTCATGCATGCACTATAAGTAATTCAAGTAAAAATAATGGCAATCATACATAGCAACCACATCACACAAGGTTTAACTTGGTTCACTCCCCCGGATAGGAAGCTACGTCCACAAGAACTGTTGTATATTAACTTAGGAAAGAGTACAACAGTTTTTCGTCTGCACACTCAACTGCAGATGCTCTTCTTTCTCTCTCTCTCTCAAAATTAGGTCTCTGCGCACTAACCTTACAGATCTAACAATATTCAATAAGAATCAACAAAATTGAAGAGTTTCCCCCTTTCCCATACAAAACTACCTTATATATAGACCATTCCTGTACGTCATGTCTTCACATTACGAAGGCGGAACCCTTAGGTTACAAAACTATCACGGTCTTCCCAAAACTAGACTCCTGGTGTCTGGTAGCGGATCTTCAGTCATGGCCAACCTCGGTGTAGACATGTTGTCATGCACCCCTCTAGCATGCGTGCGAACAGCTTACTTCTAACAAGCTGTTCCTCCATTCATGGCCTTAGATAATTGGTTCAACTAGTAGTTATCTGATTGTGTGACCAGTTGTCTATCTCGATCTGTACCTACCCACCGCTTGGTAGTTATCGATGATCTTTTCCAAAAGTAGGTCTTCTATGACCTAACCAAAATAAATTCCATCATCCATCCAATGTTCTACTTTGTTGGATCTCTGTCGATGTGGCACATCGTGGTGCTATAATCCTCGCAGCACCGATCTCACAGTTCTTCCGCCACTGCGCTGCGTGCAACTTCGCAGCATATCAAAAACTTATCCAAAATTACCTTTACCTGTACTGCGGTTCGCCCCACATCTTCGACATCTGCTTTCTCCAAAATGCCCCACTTGGCCCAGGCCCAACAGGCTCTCCATCCTGAGTGCGCAGAGACCTAATTTTGAGAGAGAGAGAGAAAGAAGATCATCTGCAGTTCAGTGCGCAGATGAAAAACTATTGTACCCTTTCCTAAGTTAATAAACAACAGTTCTTGTGGACGTAGCTTCCCATCCGAGGGAGTGAACCATGTTCAACCTTGTGTGATGTAGTTGCTGTGTAAGATTTCCATTATTTTTACTTGAATTACTAACAGTGCATGCATGAAGTTACTGTTATGTGGTATATGTTTACTCTTATCTGATGGAATGGATGGATCTATGAGGCAAACACACAGTTAATTATTAAAGTTGAATCGAGACATCAAGCACATAGCACCACGCATCTCACTCATTTGCATAAGTTATGATGTTTATCAGTCTGAGTAATAGTGAATAATTAAGGATTATCCAATAAGGTTGATAAGAAGTGATTAGGCCCTATAAGAAACCGTGCGATCTAGTTGACACGTCGATCTATAAGAAGAGTTGCGCTATCTCATCACAGTCGCCTAACAGTACTGCACAGTCCATATAGTCACTTACTTGCAGCGTGGAAGATCCATACTGCACTGCGCAACTGTCAGTTAAGCACTTGCATCACCAGGTTGTGGAAACCTGATTCCGCAACCACCCCATCTAAATTTGCCTTGGGTGAGACTTCAGACTGTTCACAGTCTGTGGCCGAAAGGGCTAGTGAATAGGGGTTTTGTTGGTATCTCGTACCACGAATTACCTGTGTTTACATTGGAAAACCTCTAGAACAAGAATGCGACGCCAAAAAATGGTTCTATGGCCGTGCTAAGACCAGTGATGCGATAGTGTATTCAGAAAAGTAATGTTCGACAATTGGCATCCAAAAAAGAAAGAGATCACGACTTGGTGCGATAAGATCGAAAGAGACTTCGCAAAGAAAGAAAACTGACACCCACGTCTATCTGATGTAGAGTGGTTGAATAGATACTTGTGGAGGGATATCCAAGAACTTTTTTGGGCATCGTTTCCAATTGAGCTCCACGAGTGGATATCGCGCCTCGCAGAAAGAAAGAATTGTTCCCAAGGCAGAGTATGTACAGATTGGAGTATGGAGCTTACTGAACAGTTCAAAGTAATCGACAACCCACTATCGCGAGCAATTGACTTCTGGGTTTATAGCATACTTGAAGGATTTGTGACCGAGTTTGCTGTAGACGCGCTAAAATCCTACAGCCAAGTTTAAGCATACTTCTTTGAAGGACTCAGAGGTAAGTTCTTGAAAAATATCAGTCTATACATTAAAATGCTTTTAGCAGAGAAAGGTGTTTTAAGAATGCAGTAATAATTCTGGATCTCTCATGGTAGAAAATACATACATTCACTCTGACGAAGAAAACCATACTTTGAGAAGTGGAAAAAGGTATAAGCTTACTAACAAAGAGATTCCCATAGGGTCAAGAAAACGTATCAATACCGAAATCTCATTCGACCTTAAAAGTCAGAACACACAATTATCAGCCATAATCCAATGTATTACACCTCAGAACCCAGCACTCCAACAACAACCCGCTACGAGCAGCATGCAGCCCATCCCATAGATCGATGATACTAGTAGCACCGTATGAGCCAGTGTTCAGAACTTTACCACTCACACCATTCCACAAAATACCATCCCTAATACGAACCCACATCCCGCATACATTTTTGTCATAGGGAACCCACCCCAAAACCATACACAATTAGGAAGGAAAATGATTGACAACGATATTAAACTGCTGATATTCAAAGGAACAGGTCTAGAAGACCCTAATCAACATTGGCTTCTATGTGAAGCCGTATGGAGTGTAAAACAAGTTACAGATTATACTATAGAAAGAGCGTATCTCATCACTACTTTTAGAGATAGAGCGTTGCATTGGTTTATGAAGTATTCTCAAGCACAACCAAGAACCCTAGCAGACATCAAAGCTGCGATGTTAGCAGAGTTCAAGAATCCCAAATCATAATCATAGTGCATAACAGAGTTGAAAGAAATCAAGTAGAAAACTACTGAATCGGTCTGGGAATTCGACCAAAAATTCAAAACATTGTTGGACCAAGTGAGCTTTGTTAAATCTCCTCAACAACATCAAGAATGGTTCATTGCTACACTGTTGCCCCATATCCAACAACCACTGATGCAATAGAAGGTTGTATCTCAAGCTGAGGCCTTGGAGAATGTGATGAAGTTGAAAGCTTCACCAATTGGAGAAAGTAGTTCTGGAATGATACATATCCAGAACTAGTTAGCTACCTTGACATTAGAATTACAAGTTATGAAGAATGGAAAGGAACAGAGACATGAACAAAGACATGAAGTTTGGTGCACAGGATGCAAAGGAGAGGGCCACACCAGAGAACATTGCCCCTTATTTCAACATTATATTAACAGTGGCGCACCAAACCCAATCAATATTAATTAGAACCAGGCGCCATGGTGTGAATTTTGTAGGAGCAGAGGACACCAACCTGAAGACTGTTACCTGCTACAGAAATATGTCAAAACACCTAAAAATTTATACTGTAATTTCTGTAAATCAATGGAACATGATGAGTCTAACTGTTGTGCTTATGAATTGATGAATGAACGAAAGTGGGATATGGACGCAATGCGAGGTGCTAGAATGTATTGCGTCCAAGAGGAAAATCAGCCAAAACAAGAGAACACCCACTATGATCAGGGAAGATATAGAGGCCGCGGTGGTGGATACCGTGAGAGAGGAAGAAATAGTGCCCAAGCTCAAGGAAGAGGACGAGGCCAGGTAATCTACTATAGCTATGGGTAGCTAGTTCATGTATCTAGAGAATGTACTAATCCATGCACCACATGTAATTACTGTAAATCATTTGAACATGTGATTGAAGGCTGCCCGTACTTGAGGTAGAAATGCAGAAGCGGAGAAGGGCAGAACCGCCGAACCCTAACATCCAGTTGATTGCATCAGAGAACAGACCTACAGGTCAGAGTGTCAATGCAGTAATGTGAAGTGGGGCTGATACAGGAAAAGATAAAATCATAGAAGCTTCGACTTCTGGAACAACCGATCCTAAGAAGAAACCTGAAGAAACAGTAGGAATTAGAAAAGGTCCTAGCAAAGCACCTCCATTAAACTTACAGAAAAACAAAGAAATATTTAAAGAAGCGTGGGACATGTTTAAACAACCACTACCTACTTCTCCAAGGATCCCATTGTGCAGTCAAGAACCACAAATTGAAGATATGCTACTGGTATATGATCAGACGTGTGCTGCACCAGAAACATCTATTTTTGTTGCGCAGTTCCTACACAGCTGCATCAAGTTATTAAAAAACAAAGACACTCTTATGGAATTTGAAAAACTGGTAAATTAGTATGAATCATACAGTAAGAGGGGAACTGCACATGGTGCAGTGCATAACATTAGGAGTCCCAAAAGAACCGGTAGGGAAATGCAGTTCACCGCACAGATAGGAGATTACGAGATGGACGATATCATACTTGATCTCGGATCTGAAGTTAAGTTCTTGACCAAGCAGACATGGTAGGCGATGGGGAAACTAAAGCTACAGTGATCACCTATAGACAATTGGTTCAACTAGTAGTTATATGATTGTGTGACCAGTTGTCTATCTTGATCTGTACCTACCCACCGCTTGGTAGTTATCGATGATCTTTTCCAAAAATAGGTCTTCTGTGACCTAACCAAAATAACTGCCATCATCCATCCAATGTTTTGCTTAGCTGGATCTCCATTGACATGGCACATTGCAGCACTCTAATCATCGCGGCACCGATCTCGTAGTTCTTATGCCACTACGCTGCGCGCAACTTCGCAGCATATCAAAAACTTCTCCAAAATTACCTTTACTTGTACTGTGGTTCACCCCACAGCTTCCACATCTGTTTTCTCCAAAATGCCCCACTTGACCCAGGCCCAACAAGAGCTTCTCCCTTCAACTACTTCAATGAAATTGAAGTCAACATATGTCTTCATTCCCTGAATTTCCACCACTAGACATGAAACTCTCCCAATTGGTGTCACCTTGGCCTGATTAGCTAGCCGTAGCTGTACGGGAGACCAGCTTAATGTGGGACTCCCCATTTTCTGCCAGGCCTGCTTGGTTAAGATGTGGACATCCGAACCAAGATCCAGAATAACTGAATCAACGTCATAGTCTCCAATTTGAATGTTCATCCACATTTCCTTACCTATCTTTCGCCACTGTAAGGAGTTTATCATAGATTCTTGTCGCCCTCGGGGATGTTGCTGCAACAACCCTTCAATCTCGGCAAGAGAATCAAGATCCCTTACTAGGGATAAAAAACATTCAAGAAATGTTTGTAATGTGCTAGACTATCACGAAGGACCTACTTCTGAAGTGGTATCGAAAGCAGAAGGCATGTCGCAAACAATAGCCTTACCGCGATCTTTTTCCATTGTTCAACGCACCTGAAGGAATAATTCTTGCTCAACGTCAATGTCAAACAACACCTTCTTCTGCCCTTCCAACCGGATGAGTGGGTGTGGACTATCTGCACCTATTGTCACACCTCCATGATTAATGACGGCAACAGCAGCATCTTGCGTCCTCGGCTCTCCAGAAATTTGTCGCAATAGTCACACCCTGAGTCTAGTTCAGCGGTGGATTCCCCGGTTGGTTCACATTCTGGTTAGCATTCTGATTTAGATGCTGGTTCTGGTTCTATGCCAATTGCTGCACTTGATTCTATACTGGCTGCTGCACTTGATTTTTATTCTGCAACTACGGAAGATTCCCTGCTTACCATTGTGCAATCAACTGTGGGCAATTTTCTACTGTGTGATCTGTAACAAAGCAAAACATTCACTACGTCTGCAATTGTGGGAAATCTCGCTGGTAGTGCCCCCAAACTATGCAATGATAGAACTGAACAGGTCCGTGACCTCCTCATCCTCCTCCATGACCAAATCCTTCACCAAGTCCACTCCGGAATCCTCCATGGAATCCTCCCCGCTGCTAGTACTGTGGTTGATTGAACTGTTGCTCCATAGGATTTGATTGCAAACCTTGCCCTTGTTGTGCATATTGTGGATGTTGAACGTACTATGGCTGCTATGGAGCCATTTGCATCGGAGCATATTGTGGCATAAATTGTTGTGGTTGCTGCTACAATACGAACTGTACCTACAGTTGAGGTAAAGATTGGGCTACCTCTGGCTGTGGTTGCGGTTGTTGTACGACACGTTGTTAGTCCTTCACATAGAATGCATCGTACGTTCTCTCCTGAAGCAACCCATATGCACGGCAATATTTGTCTTCGTGTCCCACAGATTTACAGAATGTACAAGATAGGTTCATCGGTTTTGTGACCATCTTCTACATGTATTGACATTCTTCATGGAAGTGCCCATATACCTGACAGATGCGACACCACGACATGCCTCCTCCATTTAATGGATTTGGTGCTCCTGAAAGCAAATAATTTTGAAATTCTGGGCAATTATCCTTAGTATGCCCTTCTCCTCGATATTGCGTACACCATACTTCTTCACGTTCTTCCTTGCCCTTCTTAAGATCTTGCAGCTATATGGTCAAATTGGCCAACTATGTCTGAATCTGTGACATCCCAGCTGCATTCTCACCAATCAACGAAGCTTCCAACCGCATTGCAATTTCCAGAGCTTCACTTGGTGTTGTAATGTTCTATTGCATTAGTGGTAATCGAATGTGTGGGAGCAATGCTGCAATGAACCATTCTTTGTGTTGGACAGTGCTCATGTCGAAGCTGACCCTCGCGATCAGTGTTTTAAATCGTTGGTCAAAATCCCACACAAATTCATTGGGATACTTCTTAATCTCTTTTAACTCTGTAATATACTGCGCTTCAGATTTGGGTTTTTTGAACTTTGTGATTAATCCATCTCGAACTTCATCCACCGTCTTCTCTGGAACGCCTACAGGAACCTGCACAAACTTCATAAACAAGTCTAATGCGTGACCCCAAAGGGTTGTCGCCCATTTTACTTTCTTGGCATTATCATTAGTAATTTACTTTACCGTCCATGCTGCTTCACATAAAAACCAGTAATGCTCAGGATTATCTGTTCCATTTCTGTGGAACAGTGGTAACTTTGTATCCTTGCCTGCCATCCTGGGCTTCCTTCCTCCAGTTGCTAAGCTACCAGCAATTAACTTATGTTGACTTGATGAACATGGTGGTGTCAAAGTGGTATTCCTTACTGGTTGAGTGATAGTAAGCGGAGGTGTAGGTACGTTGGTTCTGGGGTTCGGTCCTACCTCTACCCTGAGGGTATCCTAGTTGTCCTTGTCAGGACTATGAGGTCACCTCATCCCATGTGGTATTCCTTCGCATCCTTGTGTTTCGATCACAGCAGGACCTTCTCCTATCCTCTACCTCTTTTCCTGTGGAAACCTTGCTCCTCCCCTTGTAATACCACTCTCTTCCTTGGCTTCACTCACAGTCTCATCATGACCTGTACCCATCTACCCCCTATCATTCCATGTACTTACCCCCCGCTATCGCAGTACCCATGGCCTCCACCATGGTTTTTACTGATCCAGATGCATCTTCAATATGTCCTTCTCGCAAATGAGCATCTTAATAGACAGCTGTAGCGACAACAAAAACCTCCCTCGTGGTCCATGGAAGAAATATCTTTCTGCTTCACTATAAGATTTGTTCATATCGACCTCAAATTCAGTGATATAACCTTCCAAGATGCTGTCAAGCCAAACTTCGACAGCTCGCGATGCCTTGTTGTCGACTTCCTGTAGCTTCTGAATCAGCTTCGGGGTCCAGGTTGTCGGTTCACCGCCTTGGAAGTTCCTCTTCTGGAAGGTCAATTTTTCCAACCACTCAAACAAGATGACTAGAAATTCGCAAAAAAAATATTCATACAAACCGTCATGAATATATCGCTCCACCCACTGATCTACCGTTAGTTGAGAGTTCTGATTTTCTTTTTCAGCAAATTATTGCAAGTTTTGATCGAACCAATTTTGTATTTCTGGTTTCGTCGGATGCCACAACATATCCTCCTTTCCCTTCGCGCTACGGTCCTAGAAACGAAACCATTTGTTGACTCAAGCCCTATTGACAGGGGTTCCCAGCATTGTCGACACCCAATCCACCGCGATCTCCTTGAGCACTGGCCCAGATAGGTTTTACCCTGTCCAACAACACCTGCTTAGCAGATGAGGTCTCACTCGAGATGTTCAAGGGAGAGTTGACGGAACCATGTTTCCGCCGAATGAAGGAGGATGTTTGTGGCTCAATCACTTAAGTTATTGCAATATTTCAGAAATAGATCTATGCATTTAACTCTGACATCATTCATATTCATAGCATCATTCAACAGAACCATTCATAATTGCAATAGATATAACAGTAAAGCATTAATCACAGCAAGGAAACATCGCATAATTCATATATTCATATCGTGAAATGCATTACCATAGATAACCATAAAAACACAGGGATTCTTCTCAACAACTCTGTCTCATTATATTAACTCCGCAAAAACCCAGATACAAAATACTCCGCCTTAGACCAAGATCTCCAAGATTTTTTCATATGATATCCAACACTTACAAACCTACATCTATTTATAGGCTTTCGCCTTTACATTGCTTGTCCACTTACTAACTACTTCCTAACCCAGACTCTATCTATTATGGTCCAAATGACCCAAAAACCCGCATATTGCGGTTCAATTGACCAAAAATTACATAAAATATCATCATTTGCGCTCAACTTTCCGCCCTTCGCGATATCGTAGCACTCAAAGTGCTACGATGGTGACCCATCAAACCACCTGCCAACATATGCCAGCTAGATCCTACATAGATCCTGATAAGTCGAGCACAAGATTTGAATACTATGGCATCGGTCTCTGTACGACTTGAAGACTGTCTTGAGGGCACCTCAAACTTCAACACTTGGAAGCCTAGGATTCTCAACATCCTAGAGGAACATGACTTGGATGGCTATGTATCCACTATGGTGGAGGATCCTACGTCTAATGTAGGGTGCATCAACTTCAAGAAGAATCAATCGAAGGCTAAACAAATCATCTTTGATTCGGTAAAAGATAACTTGATGCCTGTGATCACATTGTTGAATACTGTGAAAGAATGTTATGATAGATTGACTAATCTAATGAGAAGAAGGACCTGATTCAAAAGAGGGCATTAAAGAATAAGCTTCGGAACTTAAAGATGGAGACAGATGAGATAGTGGACTCCTTCTTCTCCAAGATCTCTCAGGTAAGATATCAACTTGCTAGTATTGTGTCATGTCCCCTCCCATCATCCCGACCCATAGAGGAAACATGAACGCAACATGGGGTGTCTATTCCTTCCCCACAGCCATATGACATAATTCACAATTAAAAATAAATGCATAATTAAATTATACAACGGAATAATTAAAACATTTTAACACACACACAAGGTATAATGCATCAGCATGTTTCTCCTAGTTTGAAGGATGAAACAACATGCAGATAACCAATCCCTTTCTCATGCTATGCACAGGATTTATGTTGATTAACTTAAGATAATCATTTGATTCAATTAGCAAAACAGTTACTAGTTAACACATTGTAGAATACATAATGGACATAATTTAAACCACAAAGAACACTTATCTTTTAAGATGAAGTTGTCCAAGCAACTGGCTATGTGAGAGAAACGTTCCACCCAACCATAGGTCTCTGTCTAGCCTATATTCTTTCAGTTGAGAGACCACCCTTGAGCTTGGATGTGTATCCACTAAGGAGGAACTAAACAGGCTCACTCACAGCCATGGTTTCAACCAAATGGTCATGATAAGCCAACACACAGTTGGGTTTATCAAGCATTTCCAACCTCTGTTCTCTCTTCTGCTCTGTTATTCACACTTGTATTTTTCTCAATTCTATCACCAAATAATTATGTCCCATAATTGGATTTTTGGGTTATAAAATCAGGGTTTTCCTATGTATTTCTGGGCATCTAGAACTCTCAAATTCGCCCCAAGGTTCAGGTCTAAGGATACCCCATTGGATTTCACTGTCCACACAAGTTTCTGGGCATGTTTGGCACTTCAAAACGTGGTTCCATACAAGGTTTTGATTTATGTTTTTTCTCATTGTTGGGCATGTGTAATGGATGAAAATTGAAGCTTAGATGTTACACAATGGAATGGAAATGAGGAAGAACAAATTCCCACGAGGTAGAGTGACTTGTGAGTAAAGAAAATAGAGTCCATACTTGCCATACAAATTTTTGGGCTTCCCATGCTCCATTGAAGCCATGGATTGATTTTCTCAACCACTTCCTTACAACTGAATTAAATGTCTGCAAGGAAATTCAAATGGGTTCTCAAGATGACATTTGGAAGCATATGGTTCAACCCCACAACCCTCTCACTACTCCCTAGTGGATACACATGGGCCCCTCTTATTATTGCTTCCATAGCCATTTTTTCGTATTTTATTGCATGATGTTTATCTCCACCATTTTTACAATTTCCATGGATTAATAGTGCATGGATAACATAATATCAAATACTTGTCTTTTAAAATACAATTCAAGCATCCACTAGCGGGGCCTTGGCCTTGAGCTCCACACTAGGAAAACATACATCACATGTATACAATATTTACATTAAAATCCAATATATCCTAAGGGTCAAAATGGGGGTATTACATATTGGAGTAGTGGTGGATGAATATGATCTTCTCCAAACATTCTTGGCTGCAGTAAATGGTCGAGATGTAGAACCTAACTTCGAAAGGTTGTGGCATGAATTCCTCCAAGAGGAGGGGATAATCCAGAGCAACTCAGTGTGCATCAAAGAAGAAAATATTTCCATCATCACCAGAATGAAGAAAGGAAAGAAACCCTTCTTTCAAAAGAAGTTCTCTCATTCAAAGAAGAAGGAGTTAACAAAGGCCTTGACAAGTCAAAAGCTAGATGCTTCAATTGCAAAAAGAAAGGCCATTTCTCAGGATATTGTAGAGTAGAGCGAAAAGGAAAGTTTCATGCTTATACCACCATAGAAGATGAAATCACTCAAAAGAATGTATCCGAAGAAAAGAAGACAAGAAGAGAGTATTATCTTGTCTTATCCCTTTCAGGATCCATCATCACAAATGCAGACACATGGTTGATTGATAGTGGGGAATCCAAACATATGACTGGTGACAAGAGTACCATCACCGATTTAAGCACTACTACATTTTTGGCCTTTGGGGGGGTTGTCTTCCGCCCCCAAAAGTTACATATGGGGGGGGGGGGGGTTTGGCTTTATGGGCGATTTTGGAAAAACAGTCCCTAAAGGCACCAATGTTAAAAGTTTTTCCCTTTAAGGGCGGTTTTTGACAAGATTGGAACCTCCCCCAAAAGTGACTTTTGGGGGCAGTTTGTGACCCCCCTCATAGACGTCTACGGAGGAGGTTTTAAACCCCCCCCCCACGTAGACCCCTTCATAGAGACCTATGGGGGTAGTTTTGAAACCCCTTCATAGAGACCTACGAGGGCAGTTGTGAACCCCCCTAATAATCCCCCTGATACAAACCTATAAGGGCGGTTTGGAACCCCCCTCATAGAGGACTATAGGGGCAGTTTCAAACCCCCCTTGTAGAGGCCTATAGGGGTAGTTGTGAACCCCCCTCGTATAGTCCTATAGGGGCGGTTTGGAACCCCCCTTGTAGAGTCCTATAGGGGCATTTTATAACCCCCCTCATAGAGGCTTATAGGGGCAGTATTGAACCCCCCTCGTAGAGGCCTATAGAGGCAGTTTGAAACCCCCCTCGTAGAGGCCTACAGGGGTGGTTTGGAACCCCCCTTGTAGATTCCTATAGGGGCGGTTTGTAACCCCCCTCGTAGATGCCTATAGGGGAAGTTTGGAAACCCCCTCATAGAGGCCTACAGAGGCGGTCTGAAACCCCCCTTAAAATTTCTTATTACAAACCTTTGGGGGCGATTACAAACCCCCCTCGTAGGTACCTATGAGGGCAGCTCTAAACCCCCTTCATATGTACCTATGAGGGTGATTCTAAACCCCCCTCCTTGAAACATACAAGGGAAATTTCAAACCCCCTTCGTCGCAACATATGAAGGCGGTTTAGAACCCTCCTCGTAGCAACATACAAAGATGGTTTGAAAACCCCTCTATAGCCATAATAAATCATAATAAAATACATTTTATTAAAAACACCAATATTGCAATATCAATAGGGCACGGAGGAATCGAACCACCAACCTTCTACTTGTAAGGAAAGCGCTCTTCCATTGAGCTATAACCCTTTCAGAGTTGCGGAGAGGAGCATATGAACACCCAAATTGCATCATTTGCAATTCTAAGAAAAGACAATAATATCCAAAGACAACCATGCCTAAGACAACAAAAATGTGAGTGGTCTTTACTGTGTTATCTCAATCAAAGAAGAATATCCTCTCATAATCACATACACAAACCCTATGTTTAGAGATGTTTAAGACAACCAAGGACATGAGAGACCGAGTTACCTAAGATAGATTGCCTCCCCTATAAGTTCAACTAAAATATCTAGTGGATCAATACGAACATTTTTTTGTATATTTTCTGCAATTCTTTAGAAGCATCATCAACCATAGGGGAGATAACAATTTGAAAATGAGGACAACAATAACAATCTACAACAGTCAATCCCATATGTCTTCCATTAACTAGAAGAAGAAAAATACAATGCAATAGCTCAAATACCTATATGTATAATCATATGAATGATGAACCCCATATCTCCTTTAGAAAATAGGATGCCTAGGGTTTACAGTTAATTCCAACCATCCTTGTGGTGTTCCTAGGCTAGGCTAGGAAACCGTCACCCTAAATCTACATAGTGCAATGTGACCAACCTATATGAGAGAATGTCTAGAGTAGAGCATCCAACTAGAGAAGATTGTCAGCATGTATGCATATTTTAGAATTGGGAAAATTGCCCCATCCAAATCTAGAAGAATCCTCTCTTGTTCATCTTGTCTAAAGTTAGAACAACTAACTAAATTTTAAAACAAAAAAATTATAATTCTAAAGAAGCATGCTAAATAAATACAAGCATGAATGTACCCTATAAAAATGTCTACGTGACTGCACCCTCCTCATTAATGCAGCTTAACTAACAGCCATCATGGTTACATATAGAAACTACAATAAATATCTGTTGAAGCATGCCGATGCTAGAGGAAAATCAACAACTGAGCAAGAAGTAAAGCTAACACTTTCACCACATCCTTCATCTCTCTTGCTTCACAGCTTGTGCTTTTCCAACTATAGTGGGTTATGCAGCATGCCTAAATGTTTTTTCTGATATTCAAATTAGGCTCAAATGTTTTTTCCATGGGTTGACAATTGGGTTTGTTTCTTTTCTCTAGATATATCGATTCAATTCATGATTTTGAAATGCTTCTCAGTGTTGTGTTGGTATTGACTAACATCAACTCTAGGCACTTAGAGAATTAGACAAGAAGGATGCAAACTCTTAATATTACTACTTGTTTGGTCAATTATGATGTCAGAAGATGTTGGCTACTCAATTTTGGAAATGTACTCAAGGGTGTTGGAGAGCCTAGCCTTCAATATCCTGTCACGAATGAATGATGTTATTCATGAGGATGATTTCATTAAGGCTTCATTGAGAAATCCAACAACTTTGGTCTCTGGAAATAATGAGATTACAAAGCCCTGTGTCTTCCTTCCTTCATTGAGGAAACCCAAAATATCGAACCTAGATTGCTTCCACTTTCCATCAAAGATCCCTTCATGTACACTCTCTCTGAGTCCGATCATGACACCTAAACTAGGGATACATCACCAAACATATACATCCAAACTAGGTGTCCTTGTTGGGGAGGCTTTGGTGAACTATGTAAATAGAGAATCCTGCTTCTCAGAATTAGATTACAAGGATTCTTTTGAGGAAATGCCTACTAGTGCAAGGAAAATCAATGTTCCTCCTATTTCTCCATGTTTAGCCAATGCCTGGTGCTGTGGTAGAGAATTTTGTAGGAGTCTCTCTTGTACTAATTCTCCATGACAACTACATCTGTGGATGGAATCATATTGGAGCTCTGAATTGGGGGATGTAAATAAGACAACATAACCTAACCTATGTTTTTCATTCTATTTTCTTTGATGTCCATGTGATTTTCTTGATAGGAAAATTGTGAAATAAATTCCCTCCATTCATAAATATTTGAATTTGAATGCATTATGTGCACCAGGGAGGAAAACTACACTGTCATGAACAAGTGTACTGCAAACAATCAGACGAGTCTGTATCATGTACAAAGACCATAAATGAATAGATACTTGGACATCGATAAGTTAGGATAATTAGTCTATATTATGGATAATTGTGCCTTGTATTTTTTCATAATATTTTATGTATATTAGACATATATGTATACCTGATATAATTAATACAATATACTTATAGGATATTTTGCATCGTTCTTTAAGCACCTAAAAAATGTGGCTTTCATTATCTTATGAATAAAAATACAGTTTTTCTTTTAAACAAATAGAGGTTTATGTCAAATAGCTATACAACGCTGGATTTGTGGTTCATATTGCTTGAAAATGTGTTGCAGAGATCCAATTAATGTATCTAGTGCCAAACTATAGCTTGTACACCATGGTAGAAAAATTTATCCAAATTGGGTAGTTCCATATGGAAATTCGACCAATGATTAATTCACTTGAATTTTTCCAATGTTTGGATTCAACTCATAAGATAATCATAACATGCCAACAAAAAAATCAAGGTTTACATGTGATAGTTCATATGACCTTTGTTTGTTAGAAAGAATGTAGATAGATGAGAGGGGTTGAATTAATCGTCATCTCAACTTTGAGGCTTCCTCCATCACTTCACTAAGAAGGAAAATGCGGAAATCCCCGAGACCCTTTAACAAAAACCCCAATTGTAATTGTATTCCCTCACAACCCAAAAACAAAACCTCTTGCAAATTAGGGCTAGGAATAATCCCTTGATCTTCCTATGATGACCCAATATATGCACTGGTGGAGATCTCCTTCTATTGGTTTTTTTCTTTTGATCTCCATATATTGTTCTCTGAAGGTGCTCATAGCTATCCTTATAATGTTAGGAGCAATGGATGCCAATAAATTATTCAATACATATGCATATGTTTATAACTTACTGACCTAAATAAATATGACATTTGTTTGTCAGAAAAAATGTAGATAGATGAGAATTCTATCATGTTCTTAACTCTATATATATTATGGAAGTATCATTTTAGAGAAGATACACACATTTCTAAAATAATTTGCATGTGTTTTTCATATAATGAGATGTACATTTAATATCTTTTACAAATTAGAATTTTTCCAATACTTCTTTTTCCAAATCATTTCAAACTCAAATATGCACCCAAATTCGTACCTGGTAATTGTGTTGTATACCTACTAACTTTATTCAAGATTCTCTAGTGCCAAAATATAGATTGTACAGCTAATAACTTTCTGAAAATTAAATTAAATTTTCTGAAAAAAAAAGGTGCTATTTCCTGAAAAAAGTCCTATCTTCTGAAAACTTAATTTCCAGTTCTAAAAAGAATCTCATTTATGCAAATTTTCAATCAAGTAGCAAGGAAAAAAGAAGTACCTATTTGAAAATTTGGGCTATTGGTTTCAGACCTTTGGGTATCCTGCAAAAAAACCTATACATCCTCGAAAGATCAATTTCAATTCATAATCTTCATTAGAAGAAAGCATACTAGAAAAAGTACCTCACATTTTCACATTGCTCATGTTTCAAATTCATACCTTCTGGTCCTTTAGCAAGGAATAACACCTTGAATGTTCCTTATACAGAAGCTGGTTTTGATATTGGGAAAGGAGTTCATGCTCTACTTTCTACACATAAATATCCAAAAATACAAGTAAAAAAAATAAAGTGAGAGATTGAACTAAAAAAGTCAAAACAATTTTGGTGTTCTATTACATGAGCACATAAATTTTAAAATAAAAATGAGAGACTTGTTGAAAACAAGTTATGCACTCACAAGAACTATTAGAAATGGAATCTTAACGCTAATAACTTTTGCTAACTATCTGCATGTAAATAATGACTAACTCTTTCTTTCTCAAGATTCAAGCATTCTTCATCCTCTATAAAGATACACATTTTTGCATTAGTTTAAAGCTCATTTCAACAAGTGTTCACATAAAAAATTGCATGACAAAAACTAGATTTAGGGAATACCTTGATCATATAATATGTACATAAATATTCCAGAATCATGGCACTCCAAGAAATCAAGTCTCTCTCAGGCATTTTTTCAAACATATGGTATGAAAAATCGATCTTACAAAAATTAGGACACATAGCTACAAGGGAATTAATTACATGAGCATTTGATTCAAACCCATTCCTAATAGAATACCCATGAATTTCCCGACCCTATTTTTTCTCTGCATGGAAAGGACTAACAAGTTCTTGCTTGTATTATTAAGTATTGTCACACTAATAGTAGTTTTTTATCAACTTCAAAGAGCAATTGCATAATAGAAACCAAGAATGGTTGAATGGAGCATTGCTCAGAACACTGAAATTTTACAGAGCCAAATAATAAGCATTCATGTTTGATATAATAGGACACCAAAAAACATGCCAAGAATAAATAAGAATGCATAACACATATCTGAATGCATGCACTCTTGTAAATTTGAGATGCTTTCAAGTTATAGTACAACCTGGACTCTCCAAAAATTGTAAAAACTGATGGAATTAACACCACAATATGCAAAGTAAAGTTTTCCAATCTACAATGATTATGAACTTGAAAGATAAATTAATTCTTTGACTAGTAAAAATAGTCAACCCCCATCTGCTCTAAATATTCACAGATCATTGTCAATATATGTAATTAGCAGCCATTATCGTGTCCCATATCTCCTAACATGAATTTTAAGTAGAGGTTGTCCTAAAATGACTTGGGAGATGCTTGTTGCAGCTTCTTGAAGAGGTTGGACAGAACACCATCTTTATTCACTCCATTATCATATATGACCTTCCCTTGTGAAGTAATCCCACCACAAAAATTTAAAAATAATGCATTCAATAATTCTAACATGAAAATTTCAACAAGGCCCACCCTTTCTCTGACATATCTTGATGCATTATTTATAGTCCACAAAAATCATTCTTTGAAGGCTTTATAAAGAGTAGCTTGATCAGCCAGTTGAGTAAGATACATGGAATTCCTTTCCCGAAGTTTTTAAAAGGAATCAATAAAGAATTGTTCTTCCAAAATTATAGGAGGCATAGAACCTGTGTTATGGAAAAAACTTTCTATGGTTTGGGGAAGACCACAACAGACAGCTGACTACCAGAAAATGCCACAATTCTCAATGTAATGCTATATAAATGACAATGCCAAGATAATGGAGAAAAGACCAACCTTCAACCGGATGTTCGTAGTAGATCCCCATTGAGCTTTCAACCTCTACACTTGACCCTGCAGATTAGTCTCAACAACAAGTACAAGCAAGTGCATATAATATATGAAAGACATTAGCATAATCAATAGCATGATCCATGATATCATAAGCGAATATAACCCAATGTAATTTAACAATATTCACAACATCAATTGGACGAGAAAATGAGTATTTCCATTAATGAATAACAAGAAGTACAATATACGACCTCTTGCCGGCAACCAATCTGAACCAAGAACTGGGTCTCTCCACTTGTGCCTCCACCACTTCAATCCCCCATGCAATGGCAAACTCAAACTATGAAAGGAGTTTGGTAGGTGAACATAAGGAGTTCACAACAACAAGGATCAATGAGTGTAGACTCAAGTCACGGAAAAATTACACTAGAGTCATCTTGCTCTCTCTTTCTCCTCCCTTCCATATACCATAAGAGCTCAATATATAGCCTTCCAAAGGTAAGTGAAAGGACACATCGAGGCGTTTCGGGGCATATAAAGGGCCAAAGGTCACCCTAAGACTGCTTTTTGGGAGTAAAATGTAATTTTGTAATTATTTTTATGATTTTACTTGGTACCTGCGTGCTATAATGGAACAGCCTGCGTGTACGCTGGCTAAAGTGGAACAAATAGCGTACATGAAGAAAAATAGGGAAAATTTTTGTTTTCTGGAGGACATAAAGTGAATATGAGTCAGTGAAATGGATCCTGAAGGCCAAAGAATGTTGATGCTCACAAGGTGGAAAATTACGTTGTAACAGATGCCCCCTAATGCGTAAGGTCAGAGAAGGTACTACGATGGCCAAAATACATTATAAATCTCAGAAGTGGAGTGATGAAGACACAAATGGAGAGAGTATCTCACTCGTCACAATACAATAATATCTCTGAGTACATGTCGCTATAATACAACAATCTGATACAATGGCCATGATAGGAAGTACATAGTGAATGCATGTCATAGGTGATCATAGCCATGATACATATAGTAAAATATGGTCTCCTGCTGAAAAGGAAACAATTGGTACTATACTGGAGGTACAAACTACAAATGTCTGACAGGTGATATCTTAGATGTAAAGTCACGATCAAGAGCAGCATACTGAATGCTACTAACGTCTGGGGTCTTCTACACAAATCATCTATGGTGCAAGTCCCATCAAGTGAATAAAGGTGTTGAGGTCGAACCTGATGTGACATCATCTGATTACCAGTCAATAATGTATACCGTTAACAGACGCGAGATAACCCACTGATAATGAAAATGGGCATCAAGGCACAGAGTACAATCATCAGAGTGCGAATAGATGTGTTGAATTCGAACACTAAGATGAATCCATCGATTAGGGGACATTGATGTATTCCCAAAACTGTCGATGGCGAGAGAACCTACCACTAATGACTGCAAGCCTCAAGGTACTCAACCGAACTCTAAGTCTCAATTCCGGAATAAATGAGTTGAATTCAATGGAACTAAACTCGCTGGAAGGAGGGCATTAAGGCATCCCCCATCAACCAACACGAGGTAACAGCTACGCTGAAAGATTTGGAAGAACTCAGATGAAACAGACTGACCTAATAAGGATGGCCGACATGCAATAGTCAAGAGATATGAGGAGTGGTCGACTCTGATTTCAAGACTTCCTTTGAACAAGAGCATGAGAAAATGGATAGACTAAGGGAACATAGACTCAACATGACATTGTTCGACGCAGGAGGCATCAACAAAGGACTCCATAGTGACTGGAAGCTTAACTAATCAGTGGAGTAAAACTGAGAAACGAGTACATCTCCTAAGGTCTTACTATAGTCCCGACTCATAATGTATGTTGTGGAATGAATGCTCTGTTCAAAGGCGACATAATAGCTGCCAACAAAATGAAGTAAATATTCTCTCGTCAGGCTTTTTGGAATATTTGATTTTTTTTTTTTTTTTCATATTTGGAAAGATTGAAAAAGAATAAAATTGCTTATAGTACAACAATTGAGGGAATGAGTGTCAAATAGAGAGCAAATTAGTCCCAAGCAGTGGAACATACCTATGATCAATGAAAGGAAGCATGTGCAGTATGTGTACACTCTGGTGGTGTTCCCTCAGGGTCAAAAGGTCCTCAAATTGTGAAAGGCAAATGGAACCTCTACAGGGCTTGACAAGGAAAGTGCTCAGGCACCAGGCTAACAATTGAGTGAGCGGGAGCCGACACAAGGCTCAAGTGGCAAGCAGGATGATGTAATGCAATCAAAACTTGGTAAAAATGGGGGGATTCCTTATGGGAGATGGCGAGCATATGGAAAAGTAAAGTATGAGTCTTTATCGCAAAGTCATGGCATAACTACAAAGGACTCCCAATCCTAAAGAGAGACAATAGCATGCGTGCCGAAAGGCATAAAAGGGATCTAACTAGGGCACCCATGGTCTGATAGGCCCTACCGTCAAATAATGACACTTCCATAACAGTGTGAAAGCTCTGTGATGGTTAAGAAGTAGGGTCCCACCTAGGGTTAATGGAAACAGTCAAAAGGTCAAATGCATAATGCATGTGAAAATGACATCTAACCTATATGCCAGATGTGAAATATACCTATCATAGGCGCAAAATAGTCGAAAAACCAACTCTCGTCGAAGAAATATGCTCAAAATGCTACTCCAAGACATCACATTAGTCCAAAACAGCTTAAAACGGCGAAAACTATAGGAAAGTGGGTTTTGAAAACTATAAATAGTAATAAAAAATTACAATTTACAATTCATTTTTACAATTTACCCCAAATAGTGATTTTGGTTAGTTTTCACCTGAAATTTCAGTCACTGATTCTAGGAGCTACGGGCATCCGTTCGTCGAGCCGTCTGGAGCAGGTTAGCTATCTCATCCTTCTCTTTCATTTGGTAGTTTTTATTTCATTTTTCAGCAGTCCAATATTTGTATTGGTAAAGCCCTATTTGGTCACAGCGTTGTACACGGGCTACAAGTTAAGGGTCGTGGGTAGGGCCTGCTACCCATGGTCAACGCATGCGTTGACCACCGGTGGCCGCCTCTATTTGCTCAGTAGCCCGCGGGTACGGCTGTGAAGCTGGTTTTTTAAATGTAAAAGGCTAAACTCTTTGTGCTTATTCCTCTGGGATGGTTATAGAATGGAGGGAAAGCGAACATGACTTTGTGGATGAGGTCATCCGTCATGATTTTCCTGCACAACAAGCATTACAAGCATGTGGGATTTTCAAATTTTGGAGCATTGGGGGTTTGAGGGCCCAAAACTAATTGCTCTGTCGCTAGATAGACTACTGGGATGTAGATGCACAAAATTTCAAGCTGGATGGTCTAATACTCTCCTTGGAGGTAGATGACATATATTTCATTACAGGATTGTCCCGTCGAGCGGAAGTGGCAAGTCTTCAATCTTATACTATGGGTGGTGGGATCACCATTCCAAATACATAGAGTTGTACTGTCTTCCCAACACCCGGAAGGCAGGGAGTCAGGTACTCATTGGAGCCAGAGTCAGTTTGAGTATGAAGATTATTGTGTCCACTCTGGTCAGGATTACAGGTTCGGCAACTCTACACCAAGCTTCAAGGTCGATGATGTTATACGCCTCACAGTGCATGCAACCCATGATATATGACTCGTTCACAACATTACTGGGTTCTATGAAGACCCAGTTAATGGAGTGCAAGTGTGGGGAGGCAAAAAAAATTTGATATGGCAGTATACTATGCAGCTTTTTCTTTGAGAGAGTTCTGGGGCTCAGTCCGAGGGTTGAAGTCCCTCCTCATAGTCTCCGCGAACCATCCCTGACTTGGTGGGTAGAGGTCTTGACACGATAGGGTGGTGGCCGACAGGCATCACCATACACAGATGATTTCTTTCATTGGTGGGACCAATAGGTCATAGCCATTGACGACTACCCTTATGCAGGGATAGTCTTCTGTGGTGATCATGACATGCCGCTTCCTCCAAGAGTCGCCTTCGGAGACATCGATATGTGACTCTTTTTATGTTTTTGTGTATTAAATTTTTTGGGATTTTTTATTATATATGTAAATGCAAAAATATTTTTGGTGTAGTATCGCGTATTGACATTTAACTGTTTGCTGGTAGACACTGGTCCATGAAGACCAGAGGGTTTCCCGAGACATCGTAGATGGGGTAGGGGTGGAGAGATAGCTGGCGCTATAGCAGAACCTGGCATTTCCAATGACCCTAACGTTGTAATGGATTTGAGAGACTGTGGAATTTTAAATTTCTTTCTAGTTCCACAAATGAGAACCCAAGTTCATCAATTATACCATTTGATCTAGATGTTGGACCTTGAACAACAATATTTTCAATTCAAGACCCACATCCTTACTTTGGAGGTAGAGGACATATATTTCCTTACAAAGCTTCCGATAAAAGGAGCTCCAATTGCACTTTCTAGACCTAGAGGTGGTGATATGACCACTTAGGCTCTAATTGAACATTATTGCACTCCTGAGACCCAAATGCTAGGTGGGAAAATTCCCATCAAACATGTACGAGATCGTCCTTTAAGGAATGTTTTGTTTACCATTGAGAGGGTAGCAGGTTGTAGGGCCACTCATCAAGCTATGAGGGATCATATGCTTTATGCAGTAGAATGCATGGCTCCCACAATGTTCAACTGGTGTGAGGGTCTTTTAGGAAACCTGAAAGAGAAACTAAAAAAATGTAAAAGAGGAGAGATGAAACATTTCGTCTATGGATCAATTGTGGTATCCTTCTTCCTAGAGAGGGTTCCTCTCCTTCGTCCGTAGATAGACATTACTGATATTGAGCCATGATATTCATGTATGTTGATGTTGGTTGAGGTGATGGCTCGTAATGGTGTTGGAAAACCTATAATTACTTATGGGCTTGCATTTTTTAGATGGTTTTGTAGTCAACTACTCATGGTTGAAGGCTATGCATATGTAGGCGTGGATTTCCGAGGAGATCTAGATCTAGAACTCCTAGAGGGAGAGCAATGGGGTGATTTAGGTAAAAAGAATTTACTTTGCCTTTTAAATTTTTATATATTTTATAATATTTCATTTGTTTGTTGTACTAAGACCTTATACTTTGCTATATAGATATTGGGCCTTCGAGGCCAGCTGGATATTCTCCTATTGAAAGGAGAGGAGTAGGAAGAGAAATAACAACCATTGATCGAGAGGCGGTAGAGGAGCTCAAGGAGATCGAGGAGAACCTATAGAGACTGACTGTGGATATTCCTGACATATCCAGAGATGACTTGCCATGGCATTATCAATGCCATACAACTAGATTTTCTAGTCGCTTTGGTCGACTACTTGGTTGGGTGGCGAGGGCCATCATGTGTTATCATGAGAACCATTAGTAGTAGTATTATTTGTATGTATAGATGTACTCAAAGCCATGAGCTTCAAATTTTGTCACCATGATATACTGAAAGCTGTGAGCTTCATATTTTTGTCCCAGTACTTTTTTATAAAACCTTTTTTGTGCTTAATATAAAAGCAATTCTAGCGATTTTACATACAATGTGCCTATGGTGGATGTCGATCTCATGTAGGTTGCTTATTTACATATGAATGATTTACATGTTATGCTTATTTATACATTTTATTGATGAAATGCTTAAGAATGTGCAATATACCAATCTAAGATAAAATTAGCTAATGAATTGGAAACCATATTCATGTGCCTTGGAATATGTTGGTATTGAATAAACTCAAATGATCTTTCCAAGAGGTGTACTCATCAAAAAAGATGAAGTAGTGTAGGGTCACGAATGGTGTAGACTTGGATCAAATGAAAGACCACAAGCTAAGAATCCAAATGGACAATAATGTGGTCCACACCATGGGAGGAAGCATCAATTAACAATCCAATCACCGCATGATACTCGGCGGTAGTATTAGATGCAGATCCTACAAAAAATTCGTCTGAGCTTATAAGTTCATCGACAGGGGAATAAAGTACCCAGGTTGCTGAAGGGAGGTTTCGGGTGTGCCGACTAATACCATCTACGAATCTGGAATAGGTTGTCATCTACGCATTCAAGTAGAACATGGTATAAGCAGTCATAGGTGAAATGAGACCCTAACACACAAAAGGAAAAAACTCCACACCATATCAAACACACATTATATACAAAATGTAGAACGCACTTATGTAGGATTGTCCTAAGCATAGTACCTTTTAAGGTAGAGCCCATTTCTAGGCTCTCCCAGAGGTATCCGATCGCAATCAACTAACTCATAGGCCCCTTTCTCTAAGACACACTTCACGATGTAGGGCCCATGTCACATGGACTCAAACTTGCATTCCCCCAGTTTATCGTGCATTTGATCATATGTCAAGACCAAATCACCCTCATTGAAAATGCAGGGTTTGACTGATTTGTCGTACTAGGATTTTAAGTGCTTTTTATGTGTTTTGTTGGCAAGGGAAGCATCATGATGAGTCTCGTTGAGTTTGGCTAAGTACATAAATAATTCTTCCTTGGTTGTAGTGTTCAGTAGGAGTTCAACAACTAGTTTCAGAGACAGGATATCACACTCAATAGGTAATACTGACTCTAGACCATATACCAATTGGAAAGGCATGAATCCGGTAGCGGTTTTCATGGAGGTCCTATATGCCCACATAGATGAAAATATCATTAGATGCCAGTTTGACTTGTGGCCCACTACCATGCATGGTATCATGGTTTTCAAGACCTTATTTATGGCCTCTACTTGAGGGTAGTAGGGGGTTGAGGTCTGATGGAGAAAACCCAACTTGGTACTTAATTCAACTACCATTTGAGTTTGAAAATGTGAGCCATGGACAGTGACAATGGCTTGTGGAACTCTAAATCTAGCAATAATGTGATTGAACATAAAGAGTGTGGCATTTTTTCCATCTTCTTTGTATGTAGGAAAACCCTCGGCCCATTTTGTAAACTAGTCTATAGCAACAATGGCATAGTCATGCCCCACAACCAAGGTAGGATTACAGTGCTTAAAATAAATGCCCCATTTTGCAAAGGGGATGAGGGCAATAACTGAGTGTAATGGATAAGGAAGGGCGTGCTTTTTGGGATGGAAATGTTGGCAAGAAGGACACTTCTTGATTGCTTCCATACAATCTTTAAAAATTGATGGACAAAAGTATCCCACATGTAAAATATTATGGGATATAGCCATCCCAGATAGGTGAATTCTGCATGTCCCCAAGTGGCATTCATTTAAAACACGCTCGACCTCATCATGGGTTAAACAATGTCATAGAATCGATTCAATACCTCAGCGATATAGAGTTTCACCGACTATCAAATAGTATTTCATGTGGTGGTGAATATGAAGATGGTTGTCACAAGATAATTGGGTATGAAAGCATTGGTTTTGGAGATGTAAAATAATGTCTCCATACCACGGGTCATACATACTGAGCAGGAACAACGACTCATCAGGAAGAGATTCAATGGGCTGAAATTCTTGATCAACATGGGGAAGATCACAAATGAGTTTTGAAAATACTAACGATTTCTTTGATTTTTATTTCTCAAATTGTAGGTCGAATTCTTGGAGAATTACGATCCAACGTGAGTACTTTCCCCCCACTACTTGATGCATCAAAATGTGATACATGGGGTTTGAATTTGCAATGATGGTAGTGGTGCAGAGTAAAATGTAATGACAAAATCTCTAGACGGCTATGACAACTGCTAGATTCAACTTCTCAACATCTGAGTAACGTGTTTCAAAGTTAGAAGACTCTTACTAAGATAATAGATCACATGTTCTTGGCCACTATTATCTTCCTGCACTAGTACCATACCTATAGTATATGTGGAGGCATCAAGATAAAGGAGATAGTATTTTGTATAATCAGGAAGATGCAACACATGTGCATGTGTTTTAACATGATTAAGATTATCAAATATACGTTGAGTTCATTCCTCCCAAACAAAAGGAACTCCCTTTTTTAATAACCGCATAAAACCATGTGTTTTCTCTGCATAACTACATACAAAACAACACAAGTAGTTTTCCTTCCCTTGCAAACTTTGAAGTTTAGTAATTGTTGTTGGTGGAGGTAAGGCTAGAATAACCTCTACTTTCAAGGGATCAATGTGAATCCCGACTTTCGAAACAATGAAGCTAAGAAGGTGCCCAAACTCGACACAAAAGATGCACTTATGGGTATTTAGGAATATATTATAATGTTGACATCTAAGGAAAGTCGCTATTAGATGGTCGATGTGAAAGTTGCGACGATTCGAATGGGATGGAAAATCATCGAGATACGGATCCACTATATCCTTGATATCATGAAAGGCATACGACATAGCTCGTTGGAATGTGGCACCGACATTTTTGAGGCCGAAAGGTAACTTGAAATATGCAAATGTGCCCCATGGGCAGATGAATTCATTTTTGTGTTGGTCAACTGGGCGGATTTCGATCCGATTATAGCCGTAGAAGCCATCCATGAAGGAAAATATGATGCTACCAATGCAATTATTGATAATTTGGTCAATGAAAGGGGTAGGATAATTATCTTTGGGATGATCCTTGTTTAAATCCATATAATTGACACATACTCTAATAGTTCCTTGTTTTTTCATGATAGGAACGATGTTAGAGACCCAATCTATCAAGGGGACATGATAAATAAACCAACTTTCAAGAGATTTTCGAATTCTTCCTTTATAGTCGTAGTTTTTCAGGATTGCATGGGATGGATTTTTTTTCGGACGGGTTTTTCTCAAGATAAGTTTTGTTCTCATGAACAACGATGGCATAATCAATATTGGGAATTTCTTCATAGCTCCATGCAAATACTTTTCGGAACTGTTTGAATAATGTCATGTAAGCTTCGATTTCTTCAGGAGAGCAGGTTTGGCCAATGTGAATGTGTTCCATGACACCGATTTTCATCGAGATGTTGATGAAGATGGTAGGTGTGATATTCACCAAATTCGCTTCAGTTACCATATCTCATGTGAGAATAGGAGGTTGAGGATTTTGAACGATATCTAGTGAAACAATGGAGTTAATATCATTCTCTACCATATCCAGGGATGGGATGAAGGAATATCGATGGTGATGGACTTCCTAGGGAAGCTATGTAATGTCCCCTTCCATCATCAAATGCAGGGAAGGAAACATTAACAACACACCGGGGCTTTTGACATAGGCTTAGCCCCAATATTTTTACACATAAATACATAACAATTAAAAACTTCTGTGTGCAGATTCAACTCAATAAAACACAGCGGAATTAAACATAACAACACTCATAGGAAGAGATTCATATCAGCGTATTCATCTCAAGCAATCAATAGGCATATAATTCAATCCCCTTCTTATGCTACTTCATATCGATTTCATTAATATGCAGAATAATCATTCAACTACCACATTGCAGAACACAGATTGTATATAATTTAATCCACAAAGAAATACTTATCTTGCAACGCAACGTCCAACGACTGGCTACATGAGAGAAACGTTCCACCCAACCATAGATCTCTGTCCAGCCTGTATTCTTTCAGCTGAGAGATCACCCCTTAGCTGGGCTGTGTATCCACTAAGGAGGAACTAGATGGCTCACTCACAGTCAGGGTTTCACTCAAACAACCATGCTAAGCCAACACACAGTTGGGTTTTTCAAGCATGCAATAGGAGATGGAGGAGGATGCTAGTCCACTGAGCTCAATCCCAGAGCCACATACACTTCAAGCTGGACTCAACAATCCCATCCTCTGTTCATACATCCACACTTGGATTTCTCACAACTCCGTCACAATTAACCCCAAATCCGTCACTGATTTTCTGGGCTATCCAAACTGGGTTTTCCCATGGATTTTGGGGTAGCTATTGCTCCCAAATTCGCCCCAAGGCTCATACCAACTGATCCCCCATTGGATTTCCCTGTCCAATACCCATTCTGGGCATTTTTGGCTTCCCAAAACGTGGGTTCATTCCAAGTCGCGATTTCTGGTTTTCTCATTCATGGGAGCTCGTTTTTGGATGGAGAATGATGCTGGGTTCCTTCACCATGGAATGGGGATGAGGAAGAAGAAACTTCCAAGAGGTAGAGTGACTTGTGGCACAAGTAAATAGGGCCCATACCTACCCATACGAATTTCAGGGCTGCCCATGCTCTATTGAAGCCATGGGCTGACATCTCAACCACTTCCTTACAACAGGCATAAATGTCATCTAAGGAAGTCAAAAGGGTTCTCATAATGACATATGGCAGCCTAGGGTTTAGTACCATAGCCCCCTCACCACTCCCTAGTGGATACACGTGGCCCCCTTCTCATTCGTTGCCTCCGTAGCCAATTTTGGTATTTTATATTGCATGATGTTTAATTACATCCTTTTTACAATTTCCATGGCTTAAGAGCGCATGGGCATAAAGTATCAATGTTTGCCTTTTAAATCAAAATTCGGGCTTTCACTAGCGGGGCCTTGGCCTTGAGCTCCACACTAGGAATCATACATAACATGTACACATTATTTACATTAAAGGCTAATATATCCTAAGGGTCGAATTGGGGGTATTACAAGTTAATCCAAGCTCATAATATCCATGATATATTAGTCGTAGGGAAAGGTATGGAGGAGATAATCCAGCAATGATGTAGATGAGTTTTTCCAAGACGACAGAGAATAGGGGTTTGATGCCACTAGGTGATGATCATTAGGTGGGTCAGACATCTATTGGATGGCATGACATGTAGCCTCAGCTGGGCTAAGAGGCATATGATTTTCCAATTGAGTCAAATTCAGTAGAACTAGGAACAATCCAGGGATCAATCGAGTTGGAGGAGTGTTGGGCCATGGACGATATCATGTTCACTATGAAAATTTCTTATGGGGGATTAGGTGTTGGAAATAATCCCATCAGTGATGAATCCTTGAGGAGTCTTACCCCCACATTGACATAACTAGGAGATGAATTCCCTAGAAGAGGGATGTTATTCGTAGTATGAGAGTTGGTGTCAGGTGTACAAAAATCTAGCTAGTCAATGGTGACAATTTTCCCTTGGTGGGGAAGCTACACAATTTGAAAAACTGAGGATGCAACTGCAGTCATGGAATTAAAACAGTTTCAACAAAGTAATAAATTATAGTACAAGGGTGCATCAACTACTTCCACATGAATGTAAATAGTCTTTCTTCCCAACTCAATAGATAAGGATTGTAAAAGTTCCAGCAGTTGAAATCCGCGTCCGTCAAATTCTCTTAAGGTGGTAGGATATTGATTCAGTTCAGGAGAGCCAATGGCTCTCCAACAGGACAAAGACATAACTTAAGTGGAGGCTCCTTAGTCTAGAATAGTATGATGGATTTTTTTCCTAACAACGTTGGTAATGATTTGGAATGCTAGTTGATGGGAAAGACTCTCCTTCAAGTATTTCGGTTGGATGTTTCTAGATCCAATACTCCGCTATAAGATAGCAGGGTTTTACGCTGATTGATTATAGTTTTGTAAGACTTCGAGGGTCAACATGGTGCAAGGTTCATGGGAAAAATATTCCACAATATTTTAGTTTAAGGCGACCTAGGAATTAGGATTGAAAGTCGCTTTTCGAATCGTGCTTTTGGGTGGGTGCAACACTGCATCTAATATGGGTTTCTCTATTGACAAAGGACCTTGTGGGGGAGGAGTAGTGGATGCAAAAGTGGAGTATTTTTCAGTATTACCTCCATTGGATTATTTTGCTGGAACAGAGTCATATGTATGTTCCCTAGTGGATAAACTAACTGTCTCACTACGTATCATGAGAACATGAGATGTTGCAGATGTTTCTCCTAGCAAGGGGGTTTGTTTTTGTGCAACCATCTTCTTCTATTGTGGTGGGAAGGGGTCAATTAAGACTACATGTTGAGTATTTATTTTAAGGAATTTCTGTTCATGTTCATGACAGAGACAATCCTTTGTGAAGTGGTTGTCACCGTGCATTAAACATTTTGGGTTTAGCATCGATTGTTTCCTGATTGTTTTTTTTTCTTGCTAGTGTGAATATTTTTTTGATTTACCCTTATTCTTCTTCTTACCACCAGATATATGAGATGAACTAGATTGAACTGAATTCACCTCCGTGGTCTAAGCAATATTGGGTGAATTTGTGGTGTTATTATTAGCCTATGTCAGAGCTGGATTTAAGGTCGGTTGGCTTTGTTATCCAATTGGTTGTGTTGCGGGATGGGTTTGGAAGGAACCAACTATGCCATTGGCATGTGATCCCGTGGTTGGTCTGGATGGATCGGTGGTGTGGTGAGGAGAATTGAGAATTATGTCATATAGTGTACCATACTAAGCATATACTAAGTCTATGTCATAGAACCTCCCATCATACTGGTGCGATGGAGAGAACGTGATGCTAAAACCGGGCATCTAGCCCCATACTTATTAACATAATTCATTAGAGATAAAAAGACGTGGGCATATTCAAATGTAAATATATATATATATATATTCAAGGAACACAGCGGAAGTAAATTCTATTGCAAATCTAGCATACATTCAAGATATTCATGGTAGTCATCAAATAAAACATTACATAATTAACACAAGAGAGTACTTATCTTATAACAAAGTAGTCCCGAGCAACTGGCTATGCAACTGCAACATTTCACCCAACCATAGGCCAATTGTGCTCATCAACCTCTCAACACAATTGCCACCCCTGATCTGGGCATGATTTCTACAAGGAAGAGGGAACAACAAATTCAAACATAGCCAAATATACACAAAAATTAGCCAAGCCAATCCCCAGTTTGTTTTATCAGGCTGCTAAGGAAATGGAAGGAAGAATTGCTAACCTAGTCAGCTCAACCACAGAGATATGGGTACCCTCTACAAGATCTATCTAGCTTGGTCCCCACAATAACTACACACCTGGAACAAGGAAGTATTCCCTTCACTACTACACAGTCCCTCAGACCATACCTCCCATTCTAGTGTTCTCCAAGGTGTGCATAGAAGAGTAGCCAGCCATTTTGATCTCCTTTGAGAGGTTACCTTCCTCACTAGGTTTATCAAGCCAATTCTGGTCCACTTCCACTCCTAATTCTTTCTCACAAGTTCACACCAAAACAGGGATGCACCCAACAGCAAAATCATAAGTGCTAAAAAATGTGGGAAACCAAAAACGAACTGGTAGATGGGGAATCAATTCTGGGAAGCAAATTCATTTTTAGAAAACATTCGTGGGATTTCAAAGGGCAGGAACGACCTGTCTAATCCCCCAGATCATGACTCCCTTCCTCCCAGCCACTATGCAATACAAAAACGAGTTCCCAGCTATGGAAAATGCAGGAAAATGATGGAAAATGTGAAGGAGAAAGCCCCAATTAGCTCAGACTGCATGAGAGAGCAAAGACCATGGGTGAAGAATGGCTTTGGGCACCATTTTGTGGGTGTTTTCTTGCCCAATAAGAAAAAATTCATTTTCCCAGGTTGATGGCTTGCCCATGCATGAAATTGGCTGCCATACCTCTCCATTCCCAAGGCATTAACTACCTCAACCAACTCTTGGAAGAATTAAATGATTGGGTGCATAAGTCAAAATGGGTAGTTGAGGGTTTATGGGTTTTTTCATTGACATTTGGATTAACACCATTGGCTCAAGGGTTTGAATAATCCCCCCCCTTTTCCTTATAAAAATCATGCCCCCATCTCATTGTTGCATTGCATAGCTAGTTGTGGGTATTTCATTAAAATTCATATTTACATGATGTCTTAATTTACATTGTGCCTATCTAGCATAAGAACCATAGGCATCTATTTTTAATTGTTGATACATAAAATGCTAAATCAATGGTGGGGCCTTAGCCTTGAGCTCCTCACCATTATTTAATAACGATATTTACATCATTTACAATTTTAATGCAATAGGGTAAAGATGGGGATGTGACATTACCCTTCCCTTACATTAGCATTGTCCTCAGTGCTCATCAAAATTGAACAAAAATGGATATGGCACTCTCGTGGCATACTCCAGCTCCCATGTAGACTCATCGGGACTATAGTGCTTCCATTGCACCTTTACCTGTCTGATGGCTCAATTTTGGAGCAATGTTACCTTCTTGTCTAGGATGCACAATGGATTGGTTCGGAAATCTCCCTCGGGTTCCACCTACATCACATCCCAATTAATCACATGGTTAGGATCATGTACATATTTCTTAAGCAAAGAGACATGAAAAACATTATGAGCTTTAGTGCTAGCAGGCAATGCAATTCTATATGCAACTGGACCTATTCTTTCAAGCACTTCAAATGGCCCACAATATCTAGGTGATAGCTTGGCACAAATCCCAAGCTTCAAGGAACCCTTCCTTGGTCTCACTCTAAGATACACATGATCCCCAACACTCAATTCCCTATGCACCCTATGCTTATCTACATAGCTTTTGTGTCCATCCTGGGCTGCTTTTATATTCTTCCTGATCTTTGCAACCTCTTGCTCCATTTCCTTAAGTAATTCTGGCCCAAGTACAATTCTGTTCACTGGTGTCCTACACCTTCTATCGTACATAACCTCATATGGACTCATTCCCAATGATTCTTGCTTCCCATTATTATATGCAAACTCTACCAAGTGTAGATAATCCTCCCACTTGGATGGTTTGTCCATTACATACATGCGAAGCATGTCTTCAAGCACCCGATTTACTCTTTCCATTTTCCCATCTATTTGAGGATGGTACGTGGTACTAAAGTTCAACTATGTACCCAAATATGCAAAGAGACCTTTCCAAAAATTGGAAGTGAACTTGGTATCCCTGTCATAATTATTGCCTTAGGCAACCCATGTAATCTGAAATTTTCCTTAATGAAAATATTTTCAATGGCATCGACTTTATGCGTGGACTTAACCGGTATACTATGTGCTTCCTTTGTTAACTTGTCCACCACAACCATGATGGAATCATGTTGTCTCACAGTCATTGGCAATCCCATAATAAAATCCATGGAAATTACTTCCCATTTCCATTCTGGAATTGGAACTGGGTGAAATAAACTTGCTGGGTGTTGTTGTTCAACCTTCACCTGCTGACATTTCATGCACTTGGAAATGAATTCAGCGATGTCCTTCTTCATCCCTGGCCAAAAATAATATTTTCTCTCTATAGTAATTCTTTTCGGATACTCTGGGTGACCAGAGTATGGATCTTTATGGATTTCATCCATAAAAATCCTCCTCAAATCTACCACATTTGGAATATAGGATCTATTCTTATAGGTAAGAAGTCCGTCTTCTTCCAAATGATAGACTTCATACTTATTTTCAATGTTTTGCTTCTGTAATTTGTCCTTTATATGCACATACACTTCATCCTCAACAATATGGTTAACAATCTGTTGTCTCAAATTTGGTTGGCAAGTACTAAGTGCTACCAAATGTATTTCATGTACTTTCCTGCTGAGTGCATCAGCCACCTTGTTTTCTTTCCCTTTTATGTGTTTGATTTCAAAATCAAATTTACACAAAAATTCCAATCATCTAGCTTGCCTAGCATTCAAATTTGGCTAATCAAATAAGTATTTCAGACCGCAATGGTCTGTCCTTAGCTCAAATTTCCTGCCCATTAAGTAATTCCTCCACATCTTTAAAGCATGTACTATGGCTGCAAGTTATAAATCATGAGTAGCATAGTTTTTCTCGTGCTCCTTCAACTTTCTTGACTCATAGCATACCACGTGGTTGTCTTGCATAAGAACTCCTCCAAGTCCTTGATTGCATGCATCGGTACACACCACAAAGTCTTTTTCTGGGTCTGCAATTTTCAAAATTGGTGCACTCGTAAGAAGATTCTTCAACCATTGGAAACTTTCCTCACATCTTAGTGTCCATTCAAACTTTATCCCCTTCTTTTGCAAAGAAGTGATTGAATGTGTGACCTTGGAGAATCCTTCAATGAACCTCCTATAGTACCCAGCAAGTCCCATAAAGGATCTCACATCTGTCACATTTCTTGGAGTTGGCCAGTTCATAATGGCTTCAATCTTTTCAGGGTCCACAGATATTCCTCCGTCTAAGATGATGTGTCCCAAATAGTGAATTTTATCTTTATAAAAGTCGCATTTGCTCAACTTTGCATACAACTTATGCTCTCTTAGCAATTGCAATGTCCTTCTCAAATGTTCTTAATGCTCTTCTTCATTCTTAGAATAGATAAGAATGTCGTCTAGAAAGAAAAGAACAAACTTGTCCAAATACTTGCTAAAAACACTATTCATGAGACACATGAATGTAGCTGGTGCATTTGTGAGACCAAATGGTACCACCAAAAACTCATAGTGTCCATACCTCATTCTAAAGGTTGTCTTATGAATATCTTCCTCTTTGATTCTTACCTGATGGTAACCAGACCTCAACTCAATCTTTGAAAATACCTTTGCTCCTTGCATTTGGTCAAAGAGATCATCAATTTGGGGCAATGGGTATTTGTTCTTCACAGTGACTTTGTTCAGCTGCCTGTAATCAATACATAACCTGAGTGTTCTGTCTTTCTTTTACAACAGGTGCTCCCCATGGGGACACACTTGGCTTGACATATTTCTTTTCCAACAACTCTTGCAATTGCATTTTCAATTCTAGCAATTTCGGTGTACTCATCCTGTAGGGTGTCTTAGACACTGGTGCAGCTCTTGGCACAAATTCAATTGTAAAATCAATGTCTCTCTTTGGAGGAAGTCCTGGAATCTCATCAGAAAAACATCCCTAAATTCTTGCAATACATGATAGTCCTCCAATTTAAGAGTTTCATTCTCTGCTGCCTCTAAAGCATGGGCTACATACAATTGAAAACCCTTTCTACAGAACTTCTTCAGCTCCATGGCTGAAACCTACCTAACAGAAGTCACCTTTGGAATTCCTTTTACAACCCTTGGGTTTCCTCTTTCGTCAATGCATTCAAACGTCTTATTGTAGCAGTCAAGTTTAACCCTATGTGCTTCTAACCAATCCATCCCCATGAGAATATCATAGGAACCCAGTGGTAAAATATTCAGATTTGCGTAAGTGAATAGCCCATCCATATCTAATGGAAACTTCTCTACAATTTCACTAAATTTTCTCTTGGTTCCAGTGGCTAGTTGAACTAACCATGATTTACTATGCTTTAATTTCTTAAAAGCACAAATCTCAACAATTTTAGGTGTGATATAATTGTGAGTAGATCTAGGATCAATCAAAATAGAAACAGATTGCTTAGCAATCTTACCTTCAACTTCAACCACGGTTGAATAATGGTCTTCCTGGCGATCATCTAGTGCTGCATAGATTCTAGGGATTGTCCTCGCCACTTGACCCACAGTTTCAGCTCCTTGGATGTTGTGAACTTGATTTGGATTCCCATTCCGATGTGGACAGTTCCTAAGCATGTGGTCTCCTCCACAACCTGAACATTGAAGTGGTTCTCTTGGCTCCTTTGGATCTCTAGACTTGTCTCCCATTATCCTAGTTGGCTTAGTCACAACCTGTGATGGTTTCCTTTGTTGATTTTTGATATTAGGAGGTTTGAAACCTTTCTTCCTTTGGTCAAACTTCTCATTTTTCTTGTCCTTCCATGCCTTATGGAAATTAGGTTTGCTTTTTTTTTTATCATAGCAATACATGGCCTTCTTTATCACCTCCTCTAGAGTTCGAGGTTCATCAAACTCAATCCCGTCTTTATATGACTGAGGTAGCCCACATAGAAAGTGCTAAATTTTCACCTTATCATCTCGAATATACCTAAAATACCTCAGCAGCTCCAAGAATTTGTTTGCATATTCTTCCATGGTCGATTGTCCCAATTTCAGCTCATGGAACTCTTTGATCTTATCATCATAGTACATATCAGAGAGGTACTTCTACTTGAACTGCTTCCACACAATCTTTCTTTCATTGATCTTCATCACTTGCCTGATATGATCCCACCATATGGATACTCTTCCATTCAAGTTGAAGATGGCTACCCCTTCCCTTCATATTTCCAGAGTAGTCTTGGACTTGGAAATACTTTCTCATCCCAAGAAGCCAAGCTTCAGCTTCTTGACCAGATTTTACCTCTCCATCAAATGTAGGAGGTTTTTCCTTCTTAAACTCCCCATGTGAATCATTCTTGTAATGCATCTTTCTCTTATTCTTGCTAGATGAAGAGTTTGAATCCTCAATGTATTCTTCAGAGTCAAATTATCCACTAGAAGAGATTTCTGGAGTATATGTTCTGTCTCTAGAAACTCTTCTTGAGCTATTTGCCTTCTTGCTGGAATTCCTCCTTGAACTACTCCCACTCCTTTCTGGATTTGATCTCTGATGCCCAGAGTTTATTTTCCTTTGGATGTCTGTCAAACTCTGCAGCATGGCTGCATTCAACTTATTTTTTTCTTTCTAAGCTTTAATCATCCTTTCATTATCTTCTCTACAACTTTGCAACTCCACCCTTAGGCTCCTCGTGGTGGCTGCAATACCTCAGGGAGTCTCTTGATTTCTTCTCCCATTAGATTTTGTTTCAGCATTTTCAACATGTATGTTCTCCCCCATGGCATCTGTCTCAAGTTCATAGGGATCTTGTGCATCATCGATGATGTTGCTTTTATTGGCCCAACCAAGACCCACAACTTTCCAACTGCACTATCTAGAATGCTACCCTGATGTAACTGTGATTCTGCAAAATGTGTTCATCAACACAATTGTTAGTTGCCTTATATTCTCATAAACTTATAAATTATGCACGTTGTGGGAAAATATTATATTAATAATTTTTCAAATCATATACTTTTCTCACAATAAACGACATATGAGGGAGACGGCGGGGGTCAAGGGGGCTTGCCCCTTGTGGTTTCCCTGCACCACTACAGGCCAGGTCGAGAGCAGTGCCCTCATTTTTTTTTTTTTGTAGTTCCTTCAATTTTGTGCAATCTGGCACATAAGTCTCATGGCAATTTTTCACTTTCAGACACCTGAAAAATCCCCTTGAAACTACTAAAATTCTCTATTTTGGAAGACTTAAAATTTCTACTCCGACCTGTTTCGGACCAACTCGCCGATTTTTTCTGGTCTGCGAACTCATCTGTCTTTTCCGACCTGTTTCGGACCAACTCGCCGAGTTATGCCAATCAGTAAACCCGTCGATCTCCTTTGACCCGTTTCGGACCAACTTGCTGAGTTCTGTCGATCAGTAAACTCGTCGATCTCCTCCTACCCGTTTCGGACCAACGTGTCGAGTTCCATTGATCGGTAAACTCGTCGATCTCCTTTGACCCGTTTTGGGCCAACTCACTGAGTTTTGTTGATCGGTAAACTCGTCGATCTCCTTCGTCCCATTTCGGACCAACTCACCGAGTTCCGCCGATCGGTAAACTCGCCAATCTCCTCTGACCCGTTTTGGACCAACTCGTCGATTTCTTCGAATCGGTAAACTCATCAATCTTTTTCGACCAATTTCATGCCAACTTTCCAAGTTCAGCTGAAATTTCCTCTTTGACGCCGAAAAACACATAGAATTTTTTTTGAAATTTTTCTTCCTTTCCCCGGGCACTTCTGCAACTTCGTCGGCGCGACTCAGCCAAATTCGCCGACCGTGTCAGCTCCAATTAGTGAGTTTCGCCAAAACGTATAGGCTCAACTCCACGAGACTCGCCAAAACGCATCGGCACAACCAAACAAAACACTTAGAAAATTTTCAAATTTTTCTTTTTTTCTATGATGATCACTACTAAACAAAAGGTGATCTCACCTTTGCAAATTATTCAACTTAGCCCATTTTAGGCCTGATGTTGTAACCTATGGTGATCAAGAAGGGGCCTTCCCTTTTTTAACTGTGATCATATTTTTCCCATAGAGGCCCAATGCTATAGCCTATGGCTCTGATGCCTTTCTGTCATAGAACCTCCCATCATACTGGTGCGATGGAGAGAACGTGATGCTAAAAACGGGCATCTAGCCCCATACTTATTAACATAATTCATTGGAAATAAAAAGACATGGGCATATGCAGATGTAAATATATATATATATATATTCAAGGAACACAACGAAAGTAAATTCTATTGCAAATCTATCACACATTCAAGATATTCATGGTAGTCCTCAAATAAAACATTATAGAATTAACACAAAAGAGTACTTATCTTATAACAAAGTATTCTCGAGCCATTGGCTATGCAACTGCAAGGTTCCACCCAACCATAGGCTAATTGTGCTCATCAACCTCTCAACACACCTACCACCCCTGATTTAGGCATGATTTCTACAAGGAAGAGGGAACAACAGACTCACACATAGCCAAATATATACCAAAATCATCCAAGCCAATCCCCAGTTGGTTTTATCAGGCTACTAAGGAAATGGAAGGAAGAATTGCTAAGCTAGTGAGCTCAACCACGGAGATATTGGTACCCTCTACAAGATCTATCTAGCTTGGTCCCCACAATATGTACACACCTGGAACAAGGAAGTAATCCCTTCACTACTACACAATCCCTCAAGCCATACCTCCCATTCTAGTGTTCTCCAAGGTGTGCATAGAAGAGTAGCCAGCCAGTTTGATCTCCTTTGAGAGGTTACTTTCTTGAGTAGGTTTATCAAGCCAATTCTGGTCCACTTCCACTCCTAATTCTTTCTCACAAGTTCACACCAAAACAGGGATGCACCCAACATAAAAACACAAGTGCTAAAAAATGTGGGCAACCAAAAACAAACTAGTAGATGGGAAATCAATCATGGGGAAGCAAATTCATTTTCAGAAAATGTTTGTGGGATTTCAAGGGGCAGGAACGACCTCTCTAATCCCCCAAATCGTGACTCCCTTCCTCCCAGCCATTGTGCAATACAAAAACGAGTTCCCAGCTATGGAAGATTCAGGAAAATGATGGAAAATGTGAAGGAGAAAGCCCCAGCTAGCTCAAACTATGTGAGAGAGCAAAGACCATGGGTGAAGAATGGCTTTGGGCACCATTTCGTGGGTGTTTTCTTGCCCAAGAAGCAAAAATATGTTTTCCTAGGTTGATGGCTTTCCCATGCACAAAATTGGCTGCCATACCTCTCCATTCCCAAGGCATTAACTACCTCAACCAAATATTGGAAGAATTAAATGATTGGGTGCATAAGTCAAAATGGGTAGTTGAGGGTTTATGGGTTCCTTCATTGACATTTGGATTAACACCATTGGCTCAAGGGTTTGAATAATGCCCCCCGCCTTTTCCTTATAAAAATCATGCCCCCATCTCATTGTTGCATTGCATAGCTAGTTGTGGGTATTTCATTAAAATTCATATTTACATGATGTCTTAATTTACATTGTGCCTGTCTAGCACAAGAACCATATGCATCTATTTTTAATTGCCAATACATAAAACGCTAAATCCATGGTGGGGCCTTGGCCTTGAGCTCCTCACCATGATTTAATAATTATATTTACATCATTTACAATTTTAATGCAATAGGGTAAATATGGGGACGGGACAGTCTAAGTACTCGGCATGTGCAATGCCTTGTTTTTCGGTAATAACCCCACCCATAGCTACATCATTGGGTATAATAGGAAGTAATGATTTAGTAAACCAATCAGCTAGTAATTGGTCTAGAATAGGAGCCTTAATTATGTTAAATATACATCATCAGGAGATATTCTACAAACCAATCTTGTGTAATGTCCATTTTTAAGAATTTGTAAAAACTAGGAAAAATTGCAATTTTTTTGGCCAATTCGACCCTTAGACTAGTAATGACTCAACTGCTTCCAAATGACTCCAAATTCTTCTGATTTCGGTCTGAATGAGTTTGGAAGGTATTCATTCATATAAATGAGATTGATGGATTCTTTTACACTCTCAAAACACTTTTGCAACATTCATTTATAATCAGGGAAAAATAGGGAACTTTACTGATCAAATCGAGGTTCAAAACCCCCAAGGGTAGGGGACAAAGATGGCTTCCAAAACACTGTAATACCTTCCCAAATTTCAAAACAGAGACATGGTACTGATAAAGGAATTCAATGGGCTCCCAAATGCATCATCAATTAGTTTCTATAGGCTTATTCAACTCCCATAAATCATAGGTTTGTATACATGTCTTCACATAGGGGGAAATGATAGTAAACTTCACCACTTGTTATGAAATTCAAAATTTAGGTTCCAAGGACTTGTGCAATGTTAATGAAACCTATTCAGAACATTAATGACACTCCATACATAAAAAAAATCACATATATTGACTGATACAAATTAAAATAAAGCCTCTTCAAGCTCCAACAACAAGATATAGGGAAAATGGCACCATTTATGCATTGTTTGGTATTTTTACATAGTTTTAGTTGGTATTTCGAACTGAGAGTCTTATGAGCATAAAATATATATTAAATATATAAGAATAAAAATAAATGGATATTATTGGACTCTCACAAAGATATCAACATTTCACCAAAGGCGCAATTCCCCCAAGAGCCAAAATATGCAAGGAAATGTGAGATAGAGGTGAGAACAAGTTGTAGAAGAAAGAACCAAGAGCTTCCATGTAGCTTCAACCTAAAACTAATAACTCCATTGTAGCTTCAAATGAAAGTTCTGAATGTCCTCTCCAATTTCCAATTAGGATGGGAATATTTCACCCTCGAAATTGGTACTAAGGCAAGTAGAATAACACTCTACTATCTTGGACACGCAATTCGTTCCAACTTCCAAAATGAGAAATGATAAAAAGATGCTCTCCTTCTTTGTTCCTGAATTTTATAACTTCCAAAGGCTTCCTTAACTCGAATTCCATCCATGAGCTTCATGCCAACTCGAATTGGGAAGAGATTCCAATGTGTGCCACTTGTCCCTCCAATTCTAGCCTCCTCCTTCACTCAATTCAAATGGGTGACTCTTTGGCTGCCCTAACTCCATTGTGTGCCTTCTTGGAGGCTATTTTTATCCTTGACATGGCGTATATTTCAGATGTCATCCATGAGGTCTAATTTTGTCATAAGTTTCATAGGCATCTTCATGATTGGTGTCATAGAAGCTAGGGAATCTAGTCCAAGTGTCCCACTAGCTCCAAAATGCCTCTTCCTCTTCCATGGGAGTTAATCTTCCTCTACATTTTGTGAAAATCATCATAGCAGATCTAAGAGATGATGTATACCTCACAAGAGTAATTATGATTAAGCAAGAAAATAGAAGAAGAGTGAACAATACAATATAATGAGAAACAGAATAATATGGTACAGTAGAACTCAGATAGAAGCAATAATACTTCACACACACTAATTAATTAATCACAGTATGGACAAATAAATAGTACAATGGTAGAGAGAATTCGAATGCCTAAGGTGGAAATTCGAATTAGCCTCTTAGAGTGATCATAAGATCAATAGAGTGTCATCGGAGCACAACTACGTGTCCTCATTATCATCGGAGCACAACTGGAAGTCTTCATCATCATCAGTGGAGTCATCAATGCTCAAGTAACTGTCAACCATCAGTCAAACTAACTCTGGTAGGTGTAACTGAGTGTAACTCAATGTAACTAAGTGTAACTGAGTGTAACTGAGTGTAACTAAGTGTAACTGAGTGTAACTGAGTGACAACTGGACTGGTAGGTGAAGAAGGGCGAGTTGCTCCCTAAAGTCAAGGAAGAAGGGCGCATTAAGCAACTGGAGGGCTAAAACTGAATAGTGAGAAACTCCTGGGGGCTGGCTAATTGAGGGCTAGGTGCTGGACTGATGACTGGGATACATGCAAACCCTAGAATGCATGCAAACCCTAAAGGTGCATGCATGACTGAAAATGTAAATGATCAAAATACTGGTGGGACTAGGATGGAGTATAGGAATATCCTAACACATTTATACCTCATTGAGTCATGCCAAGTATTATACCCTTCCAACTTACCCAAGAACATTGGACTCCACCTTGGATTCAAATGGGTGAGAGTGGAATGCCATGTGGCATGGGGAATCTAGCTTTGTGTGAGTCCCACACCACCAATGTGTCTCCATGACCAAGTGCCATCTTATTTCCTCATCATAATTATTTATTTATCTCCTTTTTATATATTTATGTCAAGCTAAAGTCCATTTGGGGTTTATTAGTCTCCTTATTCAAAATTTAATGTTTCGACCCCAACCTAGGAAACTAGTAGATTGGTATAATTTTTTCTTCTTCATATTTATTTGAATGGGGACATTACAGTCCTCACTACCCAAGATTTATTTCCCTCAAGCAATTCTAAATTAGGATGCTGCAAAATTTGTTCCTCCTCCCATGTGGCATCCTCACTTGGAAAATCTTCCCATTGTACCAAATACTCCCTTATGGTTCTACTCCTCAATTTCCTTTCTCTTGCCTTCAAAATTTTTTATGGGATACGTATGAGTTGTCCTTCATCATCTAATGGGGGGAGGGTTTCTGAAACAAATATTTTCTAACCAATATCCTTCTTAAGTCATGAAACATGAAATACATTGTGGATTTTGCTCCCTTCCGGAAGTTCCAACTCATAAGCCACCTCCCCAACTTTTTGAACTATCTTATATGGACCATAGTATCTTGGTTTGATATTTTCTGATCCTTTCACTTTCAAGGATGTTTGTTTATAAATACATAGCCTCAAATAGACCAAATCATTCACTTGAAAATTTCTTTCCACTCTATGTTGATCCACATAATGTTTCTGTTGATTTTGGGAAACCTGCAAATTGTCTTTTAGGAGTTTCAAAATCTCTTGACTTTCCTCCACCCAATCTTTAGATTTTGGGGATCTACTATCACAAAATATGTGGTCAGCAAATGTAAGTACTTCATAACCATAAAGTGATTTGAAAGGAGACATGCCAATGGACATATAGAAAGTAGTGTTGTAGCAAAACTCACCCAAATGTAGCCATTTCACCCATGTTTTCTGCTGCTCACCAACATAGTTCCTCAAGTACCCTTCAAACCATTGATTCACTCTTTTTGTTTGGCCATCAGTTTGAGTATTATATCTTGTGCTTGGATTCAATTGAGTGCCAACCAACTTGAAAATTTCTTGCCAAAAGGCACTCATAAATTTGTTATCTCTATCACTCACAATGTTCTTGGGAAGTCCATGCAATCTGAAAATTTCTCTAAAGAATAGATCAGCCACTTGTATAGAAGTAAAAGATGATGTAACAAAAAATAAATGAGCAAATTTAGTGAGTCTATACATGACAACATAAATGCAATCCTTACCCAAAGTCTTGGGAAAACCTGTCATGAAATCGATGGAGACACTTTCCCATTTTTGTTGTGGAATGGACAATGGTTGCAATAGACTAGGAGGATGTGTATGTTCAGATTTGTTTTGTTGACATGACTTGCATTCATTCACATATTTTAGAGCATCCTCTTTCAGTGCTTTCCAAAAGAACCTTTCCCGCTTAGCTTCCTATAAGTTTTGAAAAAACCAGGGTGGCCTACTAAAGGAGAACCACGAGCTTCCTTCAAAATATTGTGCTTGAGATTCGAACCATGAACCAAGTATATTATATACTTATAGTAGATGATACCATCCAAAACCTTGTACCTATCATCACCTTTGAATCCATCTAACACATCACAAGCAAAACTATCTTTGGCATATTCAACTATTAGCATATTTTCCAATTTGAAATGTCCATAAGAGAAAATGATGGTCTTCTTGATAATGCATCTGCTACAATATTATTATTCCCCTTAACATATTCAATGTCAAAATAAAAATCTTGGACTTTGCTTACCCACTTTTGTTTCCTTTCATTGAGTTCCTTTTGTGTGAGAAAATGCTTCAAATTGTTATGATTAGTTTTGACCACAAACTTGTTTCCCACCAAGTATTGTCTAACCGTGGCCAAGGCATGCATGATGGATAACATTTCTTTGTCATAAATAGAGTAGAGATTCTCATTTGGCCGCAACGTTATGCTCTCAAAAGCTATGGGGTGTTTATTTTTCTTTAGGACCGCCCCTATCCCTTCTTCTAATGCATCACATTCCAAGACAAATGGTTTAGAAAAATCAGGTAATGAAAGTACTGGAAAACTACTCATTACCTCTTTCAATTTTTGGAAAGCCTTCTCAGCCTCTTCATCCTACTTGAAATCATCCTTCTTGGTCAAATCAGTTCGTGGAGCAGTCAATTTAGAGAACCCTTTCATAAATTTTCTATAGTAAGTGCATATTCCAATGAAGCCTCTCAATGCTGCGATGTTTTTGGGTGATGGCCATTCAAGAATAGATCTTATTTTTTCCAAGTGAACCTTCACTCCATATTTCCCAATGATGTTCCCAAGATATAAAAATTCTTTCAACTGAAATTCACACTTGGACAAGTTAGCAAACAAGTATTGTTCATGCAAAATTTTTAAGACAACTTCTAAATGGTGCAAGTGTTCCTCCCATGTTTTGTTGTAAATTAGAATCTCATCAAAGAAAACCAAAACAAAATTTCGGAGTTGTTTACAAAATATTTGATTCATGCATGTTTGAAATGTGGCTAGAGCATTGGTCAAACCAAAAGGCATAACAAGAAACTCAAAATGGCCATAGTGACATTTGAAAGCTATTTTATGCACATCCTCCTCCTTCATAACTAGATCTAAGATCAATTTTTGAGAAGAATTTTTTTCCATGCAGCTCATCCATGAGCTCATCTATTCTTGGGATGGGATATCTATTTCTTATTGTCTTCTTGTTTAGGGCTCTAAAATCAATGCACATTCTCAAGGTCTCATCTTTCTTCTTCACCAAAACAACTGAAGAACCATAGGGACTAGAGCTTGGTCTAATGAGTCCCAAATCCAAGAGTTCTTGAATAGCCTTTTCAATATCCTCTATGAATTTTTTGGGATGTCTATATGGTGGGATTTTGATAGGTGAAGTGCCCACCTCCAAAACAATGGTGTGCTCAACTCCTCTATCCATTGGCCTTCCAGGAGGGACGTCTCCAAAAACCTTTTCATATTTGTGTAGTAGCTTCCTTATCTCCTTGGGATGTTTTGAAATATTTATTTTTGGTTTGGGTGAAGTGATGTAACATTCAGCAACCCATTCAATATTTCCATGCCTCAATATGGACCTCATACTGTGGGAAGTCACCACTTGATTCGGATAGGTGTGTAGCACTCTCACAACCCTTTGTTTTCCTTTTGAATATTTGAATCTCATTTAAGGAATTTGATAGTTCACTGTATGTTCCCCTATAGACTACATCCATTGCACTCCCAAGACCACATTAGTATCAACAAAATCAACCACATAAAAGCTATCAAAAAAAGTGTAGTTACCTATGGTGAGTTCTAGCTTTGGAAGCTATAACAATATTATTTATATTGTACCAAAATATGCAATATAATATAAATCTTTGATTATATGTTATATCTATGATTCATAAAGTGCATTATGATTATGTAGCATTTTACAAAACCCTAAGCACGATACTATATGCAACACTATAGACTTGGAGCTTTATGCATAACTAAATTAATGAAAGTTGTAGGTATAACTATAAGTCATTGTATATTGTTTAACTTATGGTAGTATTTGTGATAGTGGATAATGCGTTGGCATAATATTCGAACCAGTACTTAGAATTTATGTGCAGTAAAATGCATTGTGGTGGAAAGTTCACTGGCAGCTTTCATGGAAACTTCACATGATTAAGCCATAGATCGTGGTGACAAAACTTTGTTTCATGAAACCCTACATGATGAGTTGTGTATAGATTTGTTGTACGTGGATTATGTTGATGGCACAACACTGGGCTTTGATAGTTGAAGGTTTAAATGTTCATTAATGAAGTTTGGTGATCGTATACAGTCTAGAATTTGTGGTGAGGTTTACACCGTCGATCTTCCTGTTGATCTTTGTTCTTGGGTTTCAACCCAAACCGAATTGGTATGCCAACCTTCACACCACTTGGTCCATTTTGCGAAAGGAAAGGATGAGGCCGATCGGTTCCCTATCCTTTAGGGTTTGTAGTCTGGTTTGAAGGTGCCTCCAGGGGTTTCGATGCCTCGACCTGCTGTGACTAGGGTTTTTAAGATAGTTTGAAAATGTAAAGGTCTCAATATTTATTGAGACTCAATGGTGAGATCTTCTCCCAAGCTGTAAGCATTGTTGGAGTTTGAATTTTTCGAGTGGGATTCGACATTTGTAACCTAACAGTTTTCTTTTGAGTTTTCAATGGAAAATATGTGGGAAACTTCATTCTCAATATGCATGCATTGATGCAACCAGAATGCTTCATCGTGCTCTAGTTATTTACAGGTGAGATATAAAAAGACAATTATTTGTTTAGTATTAGGCTTATGATATGTTTTCTTATTTTCCTTGTTTTGTTTTTCCAATCTTTTAACCGGTTTCGTAATGTCTTTCGTGACAGGTTCTACCTTGGCAATGCTCGAGAAGACATGGGTTCTTATGGTTCGGGTAAGACTCAGAGATATCCCAAGGTGTACAGACTTGGTTTTCATTCACATGTAAATACAATCTTTAATGTTGTAAGGCATGATGTTAGAGAGTTTATGTCGAAAGGCAGTATTTAACTTTCGGAGATTTTTACTCCCAAGCTTATAAGGCTCTTGTTGGATTTCCAGCGTTTTCTTAATATTGTTGTAAGATGTTTTGTTTTTTAGCTTGAAATGAAAGGAATTGTCTTGAAACGTTGTGTTTGGGTTCAATCTTTAGGTGTAAATATTTTTTCAATGAAGTAAATAGTAGACAGTCGTAAAAACAATGTTTTGGCATCACACTCATGATTGTAAAGTCTGAAGGATAGCAAAATTTTAGGGTAGAGCCCGTTCTATAATTTTGAAGGTTAAAAGTTTTAGGTTAAGCTTTTAAACAATGTCGTATGACTAGCTCATAACCCTTCTGTAGGAACTGTACTATGTTTTTGTTAAGAGTTTCGATCTATGGCTGTGATACAATCCTTCGTTCTCATTATACAAAAGGATTTAATGATATGTAAAAGTGATACGGGAAGCCTAAAAATATTTGTATATGGAGTTTGATACTTTAAAAGAATTTATATATAAAGTATTTGGTTTTAGGGACTCTTTCTACTATTGTTTGAAAAGAAAGTACCTACAATGATAAGCTGTTATAAACAAAAGATAGGACTTTAATGTTAAGCACAAATGATGAAATATGTGGAATATTTGTATTTCTATTTAAATCGAACATGTCTATTGAAGTGAAGCAATAATACAGAGTTGCAATACTACAAATTTATTTGGAATTACGTCATCACGCCTACTTATTTGTGGCATCAATCTAATCTTATTTTAAACACCCTTCCTTGTACTAGAGTACGACATTTAAAACAATGTGTGGAAAAATGCAGGGAATAATTTATTTCTATTATTATTTAAATAAAAATTAATAAATCATTTATCAAACAAATCTAGCAGCTGTTAAATTCTTCAGAATAGATAAATTACAGAAAGAAACATTTGTTAACAGCCTAGAATATCTAATGATGAAATGAAAAACTAATAGCATAATAACATCATATCTGTACTATTACTTTAGATAGAAGTAAAAATAAGATAACACAAGATAAACTTGGTAACTTGTAGAAGAAACAAACAGCCAAATGAGCCCGTTCCACCCAACTTGCTCCTGAAGACAGCCAAGTTACATTCCTTAGGACCCCTGAGCCTGTTCACTAAACCACCAGGACGAAGATGCTGTGTGGATTAATGGAATAAATTCCCTTTCAACTCAGTAGTAGTACTTAGCAGTAGCACTTCCCGCCTTTAGCAATATTGAACTCAGCAATGTGGCTGCACTACTTTAGAATGCAGTCTTATTTCACTCAAACACTTCTAACTTTCCCCTCATCAAATATCTTATGCTCATAAATTATCACAAGGTAAGAATGGAAATCCCCCTGCTGAATTTGATGGGTAGATAAGTAGCATGCCTAGGTCTTTGGTCAGTTTATTTCAGTAAATTAGCCACCTGCTCAATCCCCTTTCTTGGGGAACATGACCATAAAAGTAGGGAAGCTTCCCCCTGCAATCGTTAGAAGTGAGTTGAGGATGTTGCCAAGTGTCGGTTTGCTCTCCACCACAGTCCATTCCCCCTAGTGGGTCAGTGAACACTCATTCAACGGTCTCCTTTGGATGTTTGTCTCCACTTTTGTTTATTTGTAATAAAATATTCAAAGTAATTAATTACAGTTATCCATGACCCCACATGGTCAATAGTCATAAAACTTTACAATAAAAATAAAACATAATGTTTTCTCAATAACATAAAATGTCTAGAACTTGGGTATGTGACAAACACCCCCTCTTAAGTTCAACATCGTCCTCGATGTTTCTTTATTCATCATCCTCTTGTTCCTCCTAGAACAACATTGGATATGCCACCCACATATTACTTTCCGGTTGCCAAGTAGCTTCGTCCAGACTAAGGTGCTTCCACTGCACCTTAACCTAGCCAATGGTATGATTACAAAGCAAAATTTTCCTCTTGTTGAGGATACAATCCGGTTCAACCAGAAAATCTCCTTATAGTTCCACATGTACATCATTCCAATTAATCACATCAGTAGCATCATGCACATACTTTTTCAAAAGAGAGATGTGAAATACATTATGTACTTTAAGATTTGGTGGCAATGCCAACTGATATGCCACTGGTCTTACCCTGGATAAGATTTTGAAAGGTCCACAATACCTTGGTGCTAATTTAGCACAGCTTCCCAATCTTAGGGAACTCTTCCTAGGTTTTACCTTGAGGAACACATGTTCACCAACTTAAAACTCTTTCTGAGTTCTTTTTAGATCTACCTAACTTTCTATCTATCTTGTGCAATTTTCAAATTTCCTTGAACCTGTTTCACGGTTAGTTCCATTTATCTTAACAAATCAGGTCCTAGCATTAACCTGTCAACTGGATTACTCCAAAAGATAGGAGTATTACATTTTTTGCCATATAAAATTTTGAAGGGACTAAGCTTTGTAGAAGCCTAGTAATGTTATTATAAGCAAATTCAATAAGATTTAAATAATCCTCCCATTTACCTAACTGATCTCTAACATACAATCTTAAGATGTCCTCAAGAATTTGATTAACTCTTTCATTCTGTCGATCTGTTTGTGGGTGAAATGATATACTAAAATTTAAAGTAGTATCTAAAACTTTAAATAAAGATTTCCAGAAATTTCCTGTAAACTTCAAGTCTCTATCAGAAATTATAACTTTTGGAATGCCATGCAAACGAAAAATCTGTTTCATGAAAATTTCAGCAATGTTAGTAGCTTTGTAAGTTGTCTTAACATGTATGAAGTGGGCTGATTTGTTGAGCTTGTCCACAACTACCATTATGGAATCATTATGTTCCTGATTTTTAGGTAAACCAATAAAAAAACAATATTAATTATGTCCCACTTCCAATCTGGAATAGGTAGTGGCTGCAACAAACCAACTGGGTGTCGGTGTTCAACCTTTACCTGCTGACACTCTATACACCTAGCAATATATTCGGCTACTTCACTTTTCATACATGGCCAAAAATAATATTTTCTCAACATGGTTATCATTTTCTGGTAACTAGGATGTGCTGAGTATGGACTTTTATGCAATTCATTTAAAATCAACAATTTAATTTCAGCAACATTAGGCACATAAAGTCTGTTTTTATACAACAGTAACCCTCTTTCATCAATTCTGAAATCTGTTATAGAATTTTCAGCACTATCTTCAGCAATTTTATTAAGTAAATTCTAATATTTTTCATCCATTCTGATTCTTTCCTTAATCTGATTTTCCAAATCAATTTTATAAGCGCTGATTGTTGAAATAAAATTTACTTTCACATTTCTACTTAATGCATCAACAACCTTATTTTCCTTTCCCTTAATGTGCTGAATCTCAAAATCGTACTCAATCAGGAAAGCTATCCACCTAGCTTGCCTTGCATTTAGATTTGGTTGATCCAACAAGTATTTTAATCCTTTATTATCAGTCATTAAGATAATTTTTTGTCCAATTAAATGATTTCGCCACATTTTTAATGCATGTATTACAGCATCTAAATCAAGGTCGTAAGTTGCATAGTTCTTCTCATGAATCTTTAACTTCCTAGACTCATATGCAATTGCGTGACCTTCTTATGTTAAGACCCCGCCAAGTCCATCATTGCATGCATCTGTGCATAATATGAAATCCTTGTTAGGATCAACAATTTTTAAAATGGGTGTTGTTGTTAATAACTTTTTTAGTTTCTTAAAGCTTTCTTCACATTTTTTATCCCATACAAATTTCCTACCTTTCTTTTGTAAAGATGTTATAGGATTTGCTATTCTAGAAAATCCCTTGATAAAGTTACGATAGTAACCTGTAATTCCCATAAAATATCGTACACCAATTACGTCTTTCGGGGCAAGCCATTCATTTATTGCTTTTATCTTGTCTAGGTCTACTGCAATCCCATCCTTGGATATTGCATGCCCTAGGTACTGTATTTTAGCTTTATAAAAATCACATTTACTGAACTTAGCGTAAAGTTGGTGTTCCCTTAACACTTGTAGAATTATCTTTAAATTTTCATTATGTTCCTCTTTTGTCTTAGAATAAATTAGAATATCATCAATAAATACTACTACAAATTTATCCAAGTACTTATGTAATATGTTGTTCATTAAACACATGAAGACTGTTGGAGCGTTGGTCATCCCGAAGGGCATAACCACGAACTCGTAGTGTCCATAGCGAGTTCTGAACACAGTCTTAAACATGTCCTCATCTTTAATCCTAACTTGATGATACCCCGACCTTAAATCTATCTTAGAGAATATCGTTGCACCGCGCAGTTGATCAAGAGATCATCAATGTGGGGCAAAGGATATATGTTCTTTATAGTCATCTTATTTAGCCGGCGGTAGTCTATGCATAAACGCATAGTTTCGTCTTTCTTTTTAACAAAAATTACAGGTGCTCCCCATGGAGACACACTAGGTATTATATAATTTTTATCAATCAATTCCTTAGGTTGTGACTTAAGTTCATTAAGCTCCAGAATATTCATTCTATAAGGAGCCTTTGAGTTTGGTACCGCTCCTGGTACTAACTCAATTGTGAAATTGAGTTCCCTTTTCGGAGGTAGTTCTGGAATGTCTTCCAGGAATACATCCGAAAATTCCTTTAGAATGGGTATGTCTTCCAGCTTTAACTTATCTTCATTAGTAGACTGTTCATCATTAATTACGTTTACAGCAAACAACTTACACCCCTTTCGAACAGCTTTCTTAACTTGTAATGCAGAAATTTTCCTAATAGATATTTTTATAGGAATCCCTTCTATCGTTACAGTTTAAAATGCATCATTTAAACAAGTAAAAGTCTTTTTCAAAGCAATTTAACACTACTCTATTCTTTTCTAACCAGTCCATTCCAATCAGAACATTGTAAGAACCCAAATGTAACACATTCAGTTTAACATGAGTCCTAAACTGATTCATCAGTAATTCACATTCTTTCACATAATCAGTCACCTTTCTTTCCGTGCCAGTAGCTAATTGAACCTACCATGATTTATCAAACTTATCTACTTTCAGATTGCAACATTTAACTAAATCAAGTGAAATATAACTACGACTTGCCCCTGGATCAATCAAAATAGAAACATGTTTATCTTTTAACATACCTTCCACTTCAACCATGGAAGTTTGGTGATTTGCTTTCCTGTTCTCCAAAGCTGCATTTATCATGAGCATCTCCCGTGCTAAGTCACCAACAGTAACCTCATTTTGTATAGTATGGATGTTGTTGACAACCTTCTTTCTAAGTGGATAGTTTGATACATAGTGAGGTCCCTGACGGTCCCAACATTTAACAGGTTCTTTCTGTTCATTATTTTTAACAAAATTCATAGGTGGATCACTGTTCCTTCTAGTTGTAAATTTTGACTGTGTATTATTTGTTGCATTATTTCTTGGAAACTTCCTGTTAGAGTAATTATATGAATTATTATTCCTAAAATTATGATTAAAAGAAAACTGCTTCTTCCTTTGCTCAAAGTTGTTAGGCCTTTTTGCTTTCCATCTTGGTATGCCTTCCCTTCTCTTATTCTATTCATAACAGATGTTTGACTTTATCATGGCCTCTTCAAGAGTTCGAGGACTATCATATTCAATCTTGTCTTTTATGTGAGAGGGAAAGCAACTCAAAAACCTCTGTACCTTAGGCTTTTCTTCAATGAAATAAGGCACATACCTTAATAAATTCAAAAATTTGCTGCACAACTCTCTCATATCCATGGAACCTAGCTTTAACTCATAATCCTTAGTTCGTTCCTCATAATATTGTTTTGACAAAAATTTTCTTTTAAAATATTTCTTGAAATTATTCCAATTTACACTCTTTTCTTTTAAACCTTTAACTCGTTTTAGATCTTGCCACCATATGTTCGCTTTTCCAGTTAAGTTATAAATTGCCATTTAGTTTTTAAATGACTTGAGTAATTATAAATCTGGAAATACTTATTCATTCTAGACAACCATGCTTCAGCTATCTCACTCTTTTCTGTTTCTCCATTAAAAGTTGGTGGTTTGATCTTTTTAAACTCACCAAAAATTTCTTCATAGGGCCTATACTTCTTTTTCTTAGTGTAGCAATCACTGTCACTACTATCACTAGAGTACTTATGCTTTTTCCTATATGCCCTTGCATCAAATTTAGAAGATGAACTGCTGTCATAATTAGTCAATTTTACCTTTTTATCATTATGTTGGTAGGACGTAGTTCCAGATTCAACATTATTTTTTGTTTTCTTATCTTGGTCATTTTTATGAAAATTATCTAGCAGGATTTGATTCAGTTCCTCCCGAGCTTTCAAAATTTGTTCGTTTTCTTCCTTAACAGTTTTTATCTCAATTTTTAAATTTTTTACTGTCCTTAACAATTCAGAGGAATTATCATTCAATTCGACAAATAAATTTTCTGTATTAATGTGTCCTTATTCATTATTAATCTATTCGTTATTAAGGGACCTGTCATCAACCAACTCTATTGGTCCTTCCATACCTGCAGACTCAAATTATAAAATGCTAAAACGGAAAACAAAATAAATGAAATCAGTAATTGTAATTGTGTTATAGATTTTCATTTGCATGCATGAGCCACTTTAGGCCTAGTATTTGAACTTGTGCTCTGATACCACAAGTAACATCCCCAAAAATTCACTAAAATTTAAAATTTTTAAGTAGCAATAAATGCTTGTATCGTTAAGCTAAAAGCGTTAACTTCAACACAACTAAACATTAAACAACATACTTAACAACTCGTAACATTCAACATTAGTTACTAAGAGTTAGATTACTTAAGAATCGCATTAGATGTCTTAACAGCTGTTAATTTAAAAAGCGTTTTTAAAGTTGTAAGTCTTTTATCGTCAAGTCAGCGTCGGATGTTTAAATAATGTCTTCAAAAAGCACTTAACTGTTAGTTTACACATCGTTACTTTTATTCTATATTATACGTGTTTGTTTCCTAGAACTGATCAATCGTCTTGCTGAATTGAAGGGGTCCTTGAGTACGCCCCGAGGCTTACTTAGCTATTAGTAGCTAACGCTCATAGTTTCTATTTGCAGAGATTAGGTGGGATAGAAGGTTAATTGCTATGCAATGACTCAGGTATTTTCAAATGTCCTAAAAGATTTAACTCTGCATACTTTGTGAAGGTAAGAATGCCTAGTTTTATCTAACTTGATGGACAAAGAGTACCTATTAAAACAATTACTATTTTGCAAGGTATAAGTTAGTGATACCTATATGTCAATTTAGTACTATAGAAGCATTGTAATAAATTTCATTACATGTTCTCAATCCAAAACTATGGAGAGAACATCGTAATGCTTTACCATTTCGATATTATTTATATTGTACCAAAATATGCAATATAATATAACTCTTAAATTATATGTTATATCTATGAGTCATAAAGTGCATTATGACTATGTAGCATTTTACAAAACCCTAAGTAGGATACTATATGCAACACTATAGACTTGGATCTTTATGCATAACTAAATTAATGAAAGCTGTAGGTATAACTATATGCCGTTGTATATTGTTTAACTTATGGTAATATTTGTGATAGTGGATAATGCGTTGGCATAATCTTTGAACCAGTACTTAGCATTTATGGTGCAGTAAAATGCATTGTGGTGGAAAGCTTACTGGCAGCTTTCGTGGAAACTTAACGTGATTAAGCCATATATCATGGTGACAAACCTTTGTTTCATGAAACCCTACATGTTGCTTTGTGTATATATTTGTTCTACGTGGATTTTGTTGATGGCACAACACTGGGATTTGATAGTTGAAGGTTTAAATGCTCATTAATGAAGTTTGGTGATTGTATACAGTCTAGAAATCGTGGCGAGGTTTACACCGTCGATCTTCCTGTTGATCTTGATTCTTGGGTTTCACCCCAAACCGCATTGGTATGCCAACCTTCACAACACTTGGTCCATTTTGCGAAAGGAGAGGATGAGGTCTGCTGGTTCCCTATCCTTCAGGGTTTGTAGTCTGGTTTGAAGGTGCCTCTAGGGGTTTCGATGCTTCGACCTGCTGTGAACATGGTTTTTAAGATAGTTTGAAAATGTACAGGTCTCAATCTTTACTGAGAGTCGATGGTGATATATTCTCCCAAGTTGTAAGCATTGTTGGGGTTTGAAGTTTTCAAGTGGGCTTCGACATTTGTACTAACAGTTTTCTTTTGAGTTTTCATTGGAAAAGATGTGGGAAACTTCATTCTCAATCTGCATGCATTGATGCAACTGGAATGCTTCATCGTGCTCTGGTATTTACAGGTTAGATATCAAAAGACAATTATGTGTTGAGTAGTAGGCTTAAGATATGTTTCCTTATTTTCCTTGTTTCATTTTTCCAATCTTTTAACCAGTTTCGTAATGTCTTTCGTGACAGGTTCTACCTTGGCAATGTGTTGGAGTTAGCTCGAGAAGAGATGGGTGCTTAAGGTTTGGGTAAGCCTCAAAGATATCCCAAGGTGTACAGACTTGGTTTTCATTCACATGTAAAGACGGTCTTTAATGCTGTAAGGCATGATGTTAGAGAGTTTATGCCGAAAGGCAGTATTTAACTTTCAGATATTTTTACTCCCGAGCTTATAAGGCTCTTGCTCGATTTCCATTGTTTTCTTAATACTGTTGTAAGATGTTTTGTTTTCGAGCTTGAAATGAAAGGAACTATCTCGAAACATTTTGTTTGGGTTCATGTTCAGGTGTAAATATTTTGTCAATGAAGTAAATAGTAGACAGTTGTAAAAACAATGTTTTTGCATCACACTCGTGATTGTAAATTCTGAAGGATAGCAAAAGTTTAGGGCAGAGCCCGTTCTATAATTTTGAAGGTTAAAATTTTTAGCTTAAGATTTTAAACATCGTTGTATGACTAGCTCGTAACCCTTCTATAGGAACTGTACTGTGTTTTTGTTAAGGGTTCGATCTATGGCTGTGATACACTCCTTCGTTCTCATAATACGAAAGGATTTAAAACTTGAAGGATAAGGAGGCTATAAACTTAGGGTTTGAACTCTGTAGGTATCAATACCCTGTAATCGTATTTAAATTTTGTATTCGGGCATATAGTAAACTAGTGAAATGATAAAGTGCTCTTAAATTTACGAATACAAGGATGTTGTTCTCTACTGTAATAATAATACTTAGGTTTGTTTTTAAGGATTTTACTGAGGATTTTTCGATGTTGATATTAGTATGATGTTCAGCCTATCTTAGACATGTTTCTATGATATGTAAAAGTGATACGGGAAGCCTAAAAATATTTGTATATGGAGTATGATACTTTAAAAGAATTTATATAGAAACTATTTGGTTTTAAGGACTATTTGTACTATTGTTTGAAAAGAAAGTACTTACAATGATAAGTTGTTATAAACAAAAGATAGGACTTTAATTTTAAGCACAAATGATGAAATATGTGGAATATTTGTATTTCTATTTAAAATCGAAGATGTCTATTGAAGTGAAGCAATAATACATAGCTGCAATACTACAAATTTATTTGGAATTACGTCATCAAGCCTACTTATTTGTGGCATCAATCTGATCTTATTTTAAACACCCTTCCCTGTACTAGAGTACGACATTTAAAACAATGTGTGGAAAAATGCAGGGAATAATTTATTTCTATTATCCTTTAAATAAACATTAATAAATCATTTATCAAATAAATCTAGCAGCTGTTAAATTCTTCAGAATAGATAAATTGAAGAAAGAAACATTTGTTAACAGCCTAGAATATCTAATGATCATGAAATGAAAAACTGATAGCATAATAACATTAGATATGTACTATTACTTTAAACATAAGTAAAAATAAGATAACACAAGATAAACCTGGTAACTTGTAGAAGAAACAAACAGCCAAAGGAGCTCATTCCACCCAACCTGCTCCCGAAGACAGCCAAGTTATTTTCCTTAGGACCCCCAAGCCTATTCATTGAACCACCGGGACGAAGATGCTGTGTGGATAAATGGAATAAATTCCCTTACAACTCAGTAGTAGTACTTACTTGTAGCACTTCCTGCTTTTAGCAATATTTAACTCAGCAATGTTGCTGCACTAGTTCAAAATGCAGTCTTATTTACTCAAACACTTCTAACTTTCCCCTCATCAAATCTCTTGTGCTTAGAAATTATCACAAGGTAAGAATGAACAACCCCCTGCTGAATTTGATGGGTAGATAAGTAGCATGCCTAGGTCTTTGGTCATTTTATTTCAGTAAATGAGCCACCTTCTCAGTTCCACTTTCTTGGGGAACATGACCATAAAAGTAGGGAAGTTTCCCCCTGCAACATTTAGAAGTGAGTTGAGGATGTTGCCAAGTGTTAGTTTTCTCTCCACCACAGTCCATTCCCCCTAGTGGGTCAGTGAACACTCATTCAACAGTCTCCTTTGGATGTTTGTATCCACTTTTATTTATTTATAATAAAATATTCAAAGTAATTAATTACAGTCATCCATGACCCCACTTGGTCAATAGTCATAAAAATTTACAATAAAAATAAAACATAATGTTTTCTCAATAACATAAAATGTCTAGAACTTGGGTATGTGACACCATGTCATCAACCTTGTTACTCCTTTTTCATTAATGGCTTGTCATCAATGACAACCATATTCAACATTGTTTAACTTTGTGCTTGAAGATACCCCCCACACTTATTTCCCCTACGTGCTTATCTCTATTGTTGTTATTGTGGTGATTAATTTAAAGCTCTAAATGTTGTGTGTTTTAGTGTGGATTCTTGAGTCATTCATGTCATTTGTAGGTTGGTGGAAACTCTTTTTTGAATAGAGGAAATGATTGATAAACCCAAGAAAAAGAATTAACTCTACCATATTTTATACAAAAACAAAAATAAAGCCATGGCACAATCATAGTTTAAACAAGACATACCTTGGTAAATTCTCACGGATAAAACGAACGAAATAAGAACACAGGATTCTACCTCCAATAAATCTTTCCATCTCTCTCCTTGTTGCCTCATACCAGTACGTTAATGCACTTAGTATATTTTGGATCTAATCCGATTTATATTACTGCTCTTACAAGGTATTCACAGTGATACTACAATCAACAAATCAATCACTAATTCACCCACAATACTCTCTTCTTACACCTAAATCACTTGGCCTTTTCATCTCCTAATTCTACCTACCCTACCAAATTGTTATACTTGGCACACTTCCATCCTAAACAAACCATCTCACTTGGTGCAAATGTATATCAGATCTGAGTTGTTCCTATACCAACAATCCTAAATCCATACCATAATCTTGTCCTACAACTTTAGTCGGCTTCCGACGTACCACAAACACACTTACTTCAATCTAAAACTAAACTTGAGGTGATATTTCTACTGCTGGTATAATCATATCAGATTTGTATTTAGATTTAAACCTATAAGACAATCACACATAACTCTCATAACAAGGTAATCATTAGCTTATGTGATCATCTACTCCCTATTCTTGGATACTATACTTTTACCGCTATTAAGGAAGTAATTGTTGGTCTTTGGTAATCATCTAACTTGAATATAAAGTAATTGCAGTCATGTTTTTTAAGTACTATCGTTTTCATTTTCATTTTCATTGTGTTTAATATTGTTAATATTGTTTTTATAAATTCAATCTAAATATTGTAGCGTTCGCACAGGTGTCCGTAAGCTCCAACGACCAGCCATCCCCACCGGGGATCATTGGATCTCCACGTGTGCAGGTATCATGTGTATTAAAGTATAAATTTAATTTCAAATATGATGACATGTCTATGTATATTTATATTTTTCTATATTAAACTATGAGGTTATAAATGTGTATGCAGGTGCGAGCACCTCGGCCTACCAGTGCCACTATCCCTCCCTCCCTGACATTTCGGCCACCATATATGCCAGTTGTATCCCCTGGAATACATGCCCCCTTCCATGCATCCCTACCCACCCCCTTCCATCTAGCCCCCCCTCCTATCCAACACCACACTTCCATCCAGATCCACCTTTTGTTGCATATCCTGCATCCCATCACCCCATCCCAACCTTTCCACCACCTCTATTACAGTTTCCCATGTTTCCACCCTCCCCCATCCGACCACGATATACCACCAATCCACATTCACCCATCCCTCCACCGAAACACATACCTCTCCCCCCCCCCCACATTCCCCCACCACACTCACTTCCCCTTCCACGGTGGCCCCATTCATATTACAACTAGTTGGGGTTTATCACCCTAGACATGCATCTCCACTTCGCCCACGCCAGTCCATGCTTTCTTATTCCACCTCTCATTCTTCCACTATGACCCCTAGTGGTGTAGTCACCGCCGATGTGGCTACATATGTCCCTATACCATTCACCCTAGCATTGGAGCAGGTTGTCTAGCCAACTACTCCATCCGCCAGCCTTGAAGACCAGCGAGTTGTGTTCACGGTGAGATTGACTAGTTTATGAAAATATCATTCAATATTAATGAAAAATTACTATATGCATCTAATTTAATCATTTATCTGATTGTTCTAAATGTTGTACGGTGGCATTGCTGAGAGACTTGGAGCATGGAGGAGAGAAACCCCCTCATGACTTACAGTCTCTCCTGCGGTGAGTTATTTAAGATTTGAAAACTATTTTTTATTCTTAAATTATGTTTTATACTTGTATAATTTCCAAGAAAAATTGACATATTATTGTTTTCATTTCAGGGCCCCGGGGGGACATGGTCTAAGTCACCAGAAGGACCCATCTTCCTCTAGCACGAAGAAGAGGAAGATCGATTTTGGCGATGCACCTGGGAGCTCCGAGGGTGGGAAGGAGGATTGAGAGACCCTCCTATGTACACTAGCCACGATGTGGCATTTTGGGCACGAGTTTCCATATTTTTTATAGGGCATGAGTTGACATTATATAGACGTTGGGAATGATGTTCCATTTTTCCAAAAAGTGTACATGATTGGATCATTTTTGCATATTAATAGATGGATCTTCACTTGTCTATATGACTTTGTCTTTGATTACATTTTTGCATACATGATTTTGTCTTCAATAAAAATGTTATGGAAAAGTTTTCACATACATATAGATGTTATTTATAGACACCAAGTGACCTCAATATGAGTCCCTTGGATTTGAAAGGGTCTCCATACAATGATTTATAGTACATGTTCTATGGGGGTACACCAAGAATGTAATAATAGTGTTTGTTAGAGTAAATTGTGTTCACATGCAGCATACACACATCGAGCAAATTCACATACACACAACATCCAACATACACATCAATATGTCACTTCAAATCCACATTCTAAACTCAGTTATTAATGCATGCCTATTAATTTGTCAATGACAAAAGAAAAAACAAGGAAATGTCAAAAGTCATTAATATATCAGTACAACAATGCAACACATAGTATTCACAAGCAAATTGAATATGATGAAAAGAAAATTTAATGAATCTATCTTAGTTTTTGCAAAAGATACAATAAAAATATGATTAAGTTCTATTTATGTATTGTGTCAATGAATGACAGTGTAAAGGAAACTGCATAATTTGATAACAAAAAAAACAGCTTGTCAAATTAGTGGAAAAATCACCCAAGTGTCAGATCTAATAGACATGGATTCTATACTGAAAAGCTTAGCACATGATATATTGATTGTGTCCTATTTCTTGAATCCTTTTCTAATCAGCATATGACTGCTTATTTATAATAGAAACCAAAAATTAAGAAGTGTCCTATATAGATGCATTTTCCTATTCCTTCTGGGCATTTGTAGCAAAAATGATATATTTGTTTCAAGCCACATATGCACTCTTCTATTTACATTGACTAGTAGTTAACATTGGATATTGGACATTTTGGGATACACCATAAACACTTTACATTCATCAACACACATTCTACATTGGAATAATTTTTTATTTCCATATGCACTATGCCTATTAGTTTTTCAATGGAAAAGACAAAAAATTAAGCAATGTCAAATATGGTTAATATATCATTACAACAAAGCAACACAAAGTATGCAAAAGGGAATTGAATAGGTTGAAAAGCAAATCGAATTTAGCTATCTTAGTGTTAGCACCTATATATTTTTTTCTCTTTTATAGCATCAAGACCTATACATGAAAGATGGAAGGTCAGACAACTACTTAAGAAAAAAGCTTGAAGTGATCTCCATCGATGATGGCCAGATGCTAAGACATGAGACAGAATGGTCTAGAAGGGGTCCAATGAAATAAAGGGGCTAATGTCAAGGGCTAAGTATTAATAGGCGAATAGAGTGACTAAAAGAAAGCGGAGAATACCTTAAAACGTATAGTCCTTGGGAAAATTTATGAAAGATTAAGTGTCGCACAAATCAGTACCATTGATCAAGAGAGGGAGCAAGATCTACGGCCTTAAATGGACCATCACATGGCCAAGTTGTGAGGAGGAAAGGGAATAAGTGGATGCGATGGGCCGGATCCCACTGCACAGGCGTCAACTTAGGAGTGCATCGCAAGGAGTAAGGAGTAGTGAGTAGTGCTATATCGGGCACATGCGATGGTAGGGACATATACAAGGATCAACGACAGAGGCTATCCTTTCGAGATACAAGGGTTCGGGTACATTGACCACAAAAAGGGCCTAAGCCTCCACTAGATCTATGGTTTGGATGGTGAGGAGAGCCACATCAACGACTGATGGAAGTCTGAAACGCACAAGATCTAATAGGGAGGGCCCCGCCAATAGATGAAATATCTAAGAGTTAAATAGGGTATGAGGACTCACCATGGACACATGTTGAGAGAAGATGGACGGTTCTCACACATAGTCGTGTCAAGAAGTAGCATGCTAGATAATGGCGAGGAAGATGCGCTGGGCCAAGTCCCACCAGACAGGTGTCCACTCCATAGCCTATCACATGGAAGAAAGGCGATATCAGAAAAGCTCTTTGGGTGCGTGTGATACTACCCCGTAGACGCATTCGGTTGAGATGAATGGACCAAATGAGGACTAGCTAGATGATCCTACGGTGGAAATAGATGGGTTGTCAAATCAGTAGGATAGTTAGCCAAAGAAACCGGAGGTTATGGAAACCCGGTTATATATATAGGAAAGCCTGTGAAGGTTTACATTTGTTTCAAAAACCTATCAAAGTCAAGAAGTCTTTCGGAATGTAGTAGATGACGAAGGCGACAGAACCTTCGACAGGGTGCGTGCAGGCTTCCAAAGTGACAGACAAAAATTGGCCCTAGAGGAGGTACAATTCCTAAAACATAAGAAGAGCACAGACATCAAATACCCATGGATGGTAGGCACTTTCATTGTAAAGAGTAAAGAATCTTTGTCAGAGGTGGAAGAATTATTGAAGCCGCTAGGGTTCGGGAAAGATGTAGCCATTAAATACGACCCCTTGCACAATATTTCCAAGAGAAGGAAAGAATGTAATCTCAGTGCTTTTGAGCATACAGAACCAGAAGGGGTGCTGAAGGGGCGAAATTTGTTGCGTTGGGAACCCGAGGCGGGTGAAGCCGTAGAGACACAGGGAGGAGATCTCATGTTATCCGATTTAATAATGGATTTAGATCAAGTGTCGGACACCGTGGAGGTGGGCCGGAAAAGAGACTTAGAAGAAATCATAGATATGGATACTGAAGAAGGTAATGATGACAAGCGGCCTAAATTATAAGTATAGGATGAGTTAGTTGTTGTGGATACTCAAGCCGAGTCAATTGCTTCCCCAACTAAAGAGGAGCTGGTTGTTGCAGCGGCTCAAGAAGAATTGACTGTCCAAATGGATAGTGGAGAGGCAGATGATGAGGATTCTTTGGCTCCTAAGATCCAGGTTATAGAATATAAGTTTCAAGATGTTAAGGAGGGATATGTTGGTAATAAATTTCGGTCTAAGGCCGACCTCCGTGAATAATACAATAAAAAAAAATGCGCCTCGACGTAGAGGCTGTTTGATTCGATGTCTATAGCCAGAGGTTTGTATAAGACTTCCTTGATGATCAGTAGAGGTATAAATGATAACATCTTAAACTTAGCAGTATTGACAGAAGATGGAGTGACCGAGACTAATATCAATTGGAAAAAGATACCAGTACCAGATAAAATCTAGTTTCACAATCAGGTTAGTGATCCTGTATATGATGATTTTGTGAAAGTAGCATTGAAAAGCGACAACTTGTTGGTTACCGTGAAAAAGTTAGAAAACCAATTAAAGCAGGAGAAAAGTGAAAATCGAGCTCTGCAACAGCAGGTCAAAAAGGTACAATCTGACCTAGTTGTAAGTGACGATGGAGGTAAAGGCATGACCAAGTTGTTGGCTGAGAAAGATAAGCTGATCCTTAAGCTATAGAAGAAGGAAAAGGTTCCAAATATCCCGCTGATCGAACCTCCAGAAGAGAGAGACTTCAAAATACAAAAAGAAGCCTTGCCTAAAGAAATAAGTGAATGTAAAGCAGAGTTGCTGAGATTTGCAGAGAAGGAAGATCGATGGAAAAAAGAAAGAATAAACTTAGAAAAACAACTTGATGACTTGAAGAGTAACTTGTCCAAATTGGACATGCGGCCTACCAATATGAATCAAAATGGGGATAGTAGTAGTACTAACAGTCTTGTGCAGTATATGTCTCACTTTAGCCTGAAAGAAGTGGAAATAAAAGAGCTGAACAAAATAGCTCAAAGGTTGGAAGAGGAGATTAATAAAAAGGAACAAGAGGCAAAGGTCCTCCAAAAGAAGCACAAAGAATTAATTGGCAAGAATAAAAAGCTCACTCATCAGGTTACCAGGGAGGCAGCTCTACAAGGGTGTAGACATTTGGTATGGGACCGGATCATTAAGGAAGCTGAGAACTTTAGACCCTACTTAGAGTTCATAAGAATTAAAGAGAAGACTATTAGCGACGCTCTCAAAGGTTGTGGAGTTGCAAAAGAGACCCTAATCCAAAGACCTAAAGAAATGGCATTAAGTGATATCACTTTCTTGAATGATATATCTGAAGAAGAAAGTGTAATATCCCTTTTTCAAATTTTATTAAAATGCCAATTTTTCAACTTTTTCCCCAATTTCGACCTTTGACTAGTTTAACTGTTTTGACCTCCAAATCATCCCAAATGCTCCCAAATCTTCTGTATGAGTGTATTAATGGTATTTAGACTTGAATATCAGGTTCACGGATGTTTTATGGACCTCCAAATACTACTACAAACTTGATTTGTATTCTGATCAATATAGGTAATTTTGACTAGTAATTTGTGCATCAAATCCCCCCCGGGTAACACTGAAAATGGCCTTCCAAATGCCTCCAAACTCCCACAAATTTATGAACAGAGGTATATAATGTGTTAATTATGTTATTGAGGTCTCATATGCACCATTAATTGATTTTTACTACTGTTATAACTCTCTCACATTCAACAGCAAAAACCCCCAATTCGACCCTTGGGGAAATGGCACTATTTCATCTCCCAATACAACTAAACTGAGTAAAAATGCTTCAAATGCTCAAGTACAGTACATGAAACTTGTATAAGACATCCATGGCATTATATTGATCACAAATATATCAGAGAATCATCCATCCATTCGAAATAATCAACATTATAGTGTCATACATCAATGCATTGGGGAAATGGACATTGTTTGCTCATTAATCAATAGTTTTGCATACAACCAGTGGGTATTTCGACCTGATACTTTCTGAATATGAATAACAGAGGATATGAAGCTATTACAATCATAAATATATAATTAGAATCTCTCTCAAGAAGCACAAGTGCTCACCAAAAACGCCCTCCCTCAAGGAGCATGAATATGCCTTCAAAACTGGAAACGGTGGAGAGAAAGTGTTGAACTAAACCAAACCATGAAACTTCCTGTAGCTGATACCTGCAAATACAAACTCCATTAAAGCACCATGAAAGACCTGAGTGGCCTCTCCAAACACCAACTTGGATGGGAATCTTTCACCCTCGAAATTGGCTAAGGCAAGAAACTAGTCATCCACTAGCTCTCTCTTCACAAATGCAATTTTTCTCAAATCATCAAAAGCCATTCTCATACTTGATTTCTACATTTTATAACCAAAATTAGCCTTCAAGGGGTCGAAATCCTCTCAATAGATTCAATAATTTTCCATTTAGGAAATATTCCTCATTTGCCACTTGTCTCCTAGTTCCAACCTTCCATCTTCTCCCAAATTCGAATTTGAGTCTCTTTGGATTCCTCCAACTCCATGAGCGCCTTCCTTGAGCCTATTTTTGGGGCTGACATGTCATAATGGTCAGGTGTAAGAAGTCAGGTCTGAATTTTGTCATAAATGTCATAGATGCTTCATTATTGTTGTCATAAAACTAGGGAATCTAGCCCAAGTGTCCACTAGTCTCCAATTTGACTCTTCCTCTCCCATGGAGGTTACTATTCCATCCCATTTCGACCTAAGATGCTCAATGCCATGTGTTATGACTTACCAACTCACCCAAGAGTGTTCACCTTCCCATGAATTCGAATTGGCAAGAGAGAGCTGCCATGTGTCATTGAAAAATCAAGCTAGTGTGGGTCCCACCACCTCCATATGTCTCCAAAACCACTTGCCACCTAGAATTTCTCTTGAATTTATTTATTCATCATATTTATTAAATACTTGAACCCTTCTAATGTCTAAATATCATTTATTAGCTTCCTTATTACCATCCCACATGTTCCCATCCAACCTAGGAAACTAGTAGGATTGATGGGATTGTCTTACTATGCACTTATTTGAATGGGGACATTACAGTCCTCCCCACCCAAGATTGCTTGTCCTCAAGCAATTTCAAATTTGGATGCTGCAAAATCTTCTCCTCTTCCCATGTGGCATCTTCATTTGGTAAGTCCTTCCATTGCACTAAATATTCTTTGATGATTCTACTCCTCAACCTTCTTTCCCGTGTCTTCAAAATATTTTCCGGAACAAGTGTGAGCTGACCTTCATCATCCAAAGGAGGAAGTATTTCTGAAGTGATGATTTGCTGACCAAGAGCTTTCTTAAGACAAGAAACATGAAATACATTGTGGATTTTACTCCCTTCCGGAAGTTCTAGTTCATATGCTACTTCTCCAACCTTCCGCACTACCTTGTATGGCCCATAGTACCTTGGTTTTAATTTTTCTGCTCCATTCTTTTTGAGATATGTTTGTTTATAGGGCTGCAACCTTAATATACTAAATCATTGACTTGAAAGGTTCTCTCTTCTCTATGTCTATCAGCATATTGTTTTTGCTGATTTTGAGCAACCTGCAAATTGTCTTTCAAGAGCTTTAAAATTTCTTGGCTCTCTTCCACCCAACCTTTAGCCTTTGGGGCTCTACTATCACCAAATATAATGTCAGCAAATGTAAGTGCATCATAACCATATAATGCTTTGAAAGGATACATTCCTATTGACATATGATAAGTGGTGTTGTAGCAAAACTCACCCAAGTGTAGCCATTTTGCCCATGCTTTTTGCTGCCCTCCCACATAGTTTCTTAGGTATCCTTCTAACCATTGGTTTACCCTCTCTGTTTGTCCATCAGTTTGTGGATGATAGCTGGTACTTGGAGTCAATTGAGTGCCTACCAATCTAAAAATTTCTTTCCAAAAAGCACCCATGAATCTACTATCTCTATCACTGACAATGCTCTTGGGAAGCCCATGCAATCTGAAGATTTCTTTGAAAAAAATATCAGCCACTTGTGTAGCACTAAAAGATGATGTAACAGCAAAAAAATGAGCAAATTTTGTCAACCTATCAACTACCACATAGATACAATCCTTACCCAAGGATTTAGGCAGTCCGGTGATGAAATCCATGGAAATACTGTCCCATTTTTGCTCCGGAATGGGCAATGGTTGTAATAGGCCGGCTGGACATGTAAGTTCTGATTTGTTTTGTTGAAATGCTTTACATTCATTCACATACTTCTGAACATCTTCCTTCAGCCCCTTCCAAAAAAATCTTTGCCTCAACTGTCTATAAGTTTTGAAGATCCCCGGATGGCCCGCTAGTGGGGAATCATGTGCTTCTTGCAAAATTCGGTACTTGAGCTTGGAGTTATGAACTAAATAAATTCTTCCCTTATAATATATCAGCCCATTCAAAATCCTATAATTATCATCCCCTTTGATTCCATCCAACACATCACAAGCAAATTTGTCTTTGGCATATTCAACTAGTAGCATGTTTTTTCCAATCCTTGGCAATATCCATGAGAGAAAAAGAAGGCCTTCTTGACAAAGCATCTGCTACTATATTATTCTTTCCTTTGACATATTCAATATCAAAATCATAAGCTTGAATCTTGCTTACCCACTTTTGTTGCCTTTCATTTAGATCTTTTTGGGTGAGAAAGTGTCTTAGACTATTGTGGTCAGTTTTCACCACAAACTTGCTGCCCACCAAGTATTGTCTGAATTTGGCCAATGCATGCATAATGGCCAGCATTTCTTTATCATAAATGGAGTAAAGTTTTTCATGAGGCTGCAACTTTCTGCTCTCAAAGGCTATGGGGTGTTGGCCTTGCTTTAGGACAGCCCCTATTCCTCCACCTGAAGCATCACATTCCACAACAAAAGGTTTAGTAAAATCAGGAAGTGCAAGTATGGGACAACTACTCATTACCTCTTTCATTTTTTGGAAGGCCTTTTCAGCCTCTTCATCCCACTTGAAAGCATCCTTCTTATTCAAATCAGTGAGTGGAGAAGTCAACTTGGAGAATCCTTTCACAAATTTTCTGTAGTAGGTGCATATGCCAATAAAGCCTCTCAATTCGGTAATATTTTTTGGTGATGGCCATTCCAAGATAGCCCTGATTTTTTCCATGTGTACATTCACTCCTTCTTGCCCAATAATGTGCCCAAGATACAGTAGTTCTTTCATTCCAAATTCACATTTTGATAATTTAGCAAATAAGGACTCTTCTTGCAAGATTTTCAACACAATCTCTAACTACTGCAAATGCTCTTCCCATGTTTTACTGTAAATGAGAATATCATCAAAGAAAACCAAAACAAACCTTCTTAGTTGCTTGCAAAATATCCTATTCATACATGCTTGAAAGGTGGTTGGAGCATTTGTTAACCCAAAAGGCATGACAAGAAATTCAAAGTGGCCAAAATGACATCGAAAAGCGGTCTTTTGCACATCTTCATCTTTCATTCGAATTTGGTGATACCCTGATCTAAGGTCAATTTTTGAGAAGTATTTGGCCCCATGCAGCTCATCCATGAGCTCATCAATCCTAGGAATAGGATACCTATTCTTTATAGTCTTTTTGTTCAAGGCTCTAAAATCTATGCACATTCTCAATGTTCCATCTTTTTTCTTCACTAGCACAACTGAAGAAGCATAAGGGCTAGAGCTTGGTCTAATGAGTCCCAACTCTAGGAGTTCTTGGATAGCTTTTTCAATCTCATCTCTAAACCTTTTAGGATGTCTATAAGGTGGTATCTGAATGGGTGAAGTACCCTCCTCCAAAACAATACTGTGCTCAACCCCCCTATCCGGTGGCCTACCATGTGGAAGGTCTCTAAAAACCTTTTCATATTTTTGCAAGAGTCTCTCTATCTCCTTTGGGTGTTTGACAATATTTATAGTTGGCTTGGGAGATGTAATATGACATTCAGCAGCCCATTCTATATCCCCATGCCTCAATATAGATCTCATGCTATTGCAAGTCACTACTTGATTTGGATAAGTGTGTTGCCCTCTCACAACTCTTTGTACTCCTTTTGAATCTTGGAATTTCATTTCGGGAATTTGATAATTTACTGTATGCTCTCCTATTGAATACAACCATTGCACTCCCAAAACCACATTAGTATCAGCAACATCAACCACATAAAAACTATCAACAAAAGTATAGTTACCTACGGTGACATGCAGCTTTGGAACCCATGTTTTGCATTGCATTGTGTTGTGACCGGGAATGACAACTGTGAAGCCATCAAATGGTTCAATAGGTATCTTTCTTTTCTCTACCATCTCTGCATCAATGAAGTTATGAGTGGCTCCTCCATCTACCAAAACTGAAGTTCTTTGTCCTTGTACCACACCTTTGCAGCGGATAGTATGATAGCGAGGTACTGCTGAAAGCACTGCCATTCTTGCTTTGTCCGGTGAAGGCTGATTTTCTTCTTGTCTTTCCTCTTCTACTGCTGTCTCATATGCCTCTTCTTGATCTGAAATATGTCCATCTTCATCCATGCCCTCATCATACCCCTCATTATCAGAAAATACTTCTATGTATTGAGCCTTTCCTTTGGTACATTTGTGCCCCAGTGTCCATGGTTGGAAGCATGTGAAGCATAGTTTCTTTTTTCTAAGTTCATCCCTGTTTAGTCCCTCTTTTTTATTCCTCTCAAATGACTCTCTTTGCCAAGGTTTCTTATCATATCCATCCCTTTGCCAAGGTTTCTTTTCAAATTTATAGCTAGGCTTAGGAGGAAATCTCGTTCTAGGAAGCACATTCTGGAGATCCCTAGTCAAGCTCATTGCATCTTTTAATGTAGTTGGCTTGTGGGCTTTGACCAAACCTCTTAAGGGTTCAGCCAAACCTTCAGTGAACAACAATACTAATCTTCCCATAGATACATCAGCCACCTTGACTGATAATTTTTGAAAGTCCAACATATATTCAATAGGGTACCCAGTTTGCTTCAATTGAGCTAGTTCTTTGAAAGGCAATTCTGGATCTTTTTGTTCAAATCTTTCTAGTACCCTGTCAACAAATTCTCCATATGTTTTAACCTGATTATGACCCAAGGTTTTCATCCCATGAAACCGCCATTCATTGGCATCTCCTTCCAAATGCAAAATGGCCATTTTTAATGCATCATCTTCCAACATAGGATTCAGCTGAAAATATACATCCAATTTTTGCACCCAAGTGTTAGCAGAATTTTGAGAAGAACCATCAAAAGTAGGAAGTGACATTTTTCCAATAGCACTATTTAATTCTTTGTTTTGGAATGGACTCCTATTGTCTCCCTTCCTATTAATCTTTTGCATAGCATCAATGTAGTCACTGAGTGGTACACCTCTTTTACACTCTTCATTCAAATCATTCCAATCATTTACTAGTTTCTTGTAATCCAATGCAAGATTGGGCTCTTCTTTGGGTGTGAGAAATTTAGGTGCAGTATGCCTTTGTGTGCTTTGAAATTCATCAGGTCTATTATGAGGTCCTGTACTTGAGAAAATATGCTCATTCCCTTTCATCTTTTCCCCTGAGTGTGAACCGCTATTATCTCCTATTATCCCTTTGCTTTGAAGCTGGCTAATCAACAATTCAAATCCTTGCAACAATTTATCACCTATCCTATCCATGTTTGCTGAAAGTTTAGAGAAACATGGATCTAAGGTTGCAATAAGTTCCTCCTTATGTTTTAATTTGTCATCCTCCTCTCTACCCATGGTTTCAGCAAAAGACTCCTCTTCTTCTACTACCTCTTCTTCAATTAAAAACCTCTTCAACTACTGGTTCAAAGGGTGGTGGATTATTCTTTTGACTTCTTGTTAGGACCTTCAGGTGCCAAGAACATGCTCTGATACCACTTGTAATATCCCTTTTTCAAATTTTATTAAAATGCCAATTTTTCAATTTTTTCCCCAATTTCGACCTTTGACTAGTTTAACTGTTTTGACCTCCAAATCATCCCAAATGCTCCCAAATCTTCTGTATGAGTGTATTAATGGTATTTAGACTTGAATATCAGGTTCAGGGATGTTTTATGGACCTCCAAATACTGCTGCAAACTTGATTTGTATTCTGATCAATATAGGTAATTTTGACTAGTAATTTGTGCATCAAATCCCCCCCGGGTAACACTGAAAATGGCCTTCCAAATGCCTCCAAACTCCCACAAATTTATGAACAGAGGTATATAATGTGTTAAGTATGTTATTGAGGTCTCATATGCACCATTAATTGATTTTTACTACTGTTATAACTCTCTCACATTCAACAGCAAAAACCCCCAATTCGACCCTTGGGGAAATGGCACTATTTCATCTCCCAATACAACTAAACTGAGTAAAAATGCTTCAAATGCTCAAGTACAGTACATGAAACTTGTATAAGACATCCATGGCATTATATTGATCACAAAGATATCAGATAATCATCCATCCATTCGAAATAATCAACATTATAGTGTCATACATCAATGCATTGGGGAAATGGACATTGTTTGCTCATTAATCAATAGTTTTGCATACAACCAGTGGGTATTTCGACCTGAGACTTTCTGAATATGAATAACAGAGGATATGAATCTATTACAATCATAAATATATAATGAGAAGCTCTCTCAAGAAGCACAAGTGCTCACCAAAAACGCCCTCCCTCAAGGAGCATGAATATGCCTTCAAAACTGGAAACGGTGGAGAGAAAGTGCTGCACTAAACCAAACCATGAAACTTCCTGTAGCTGATACCTGCAAATAAAAACTCCATTAAAGCACCATGAAAGACCTGAGTGGCCTCTCCAAACACCTACTTGGATGGGAATCTTTCACCCTCGAAATTGGCTAAGGCAAGAAACTAGTCATCCACTAGCTCTCTCTTCACAAATGCAATTTTTCTCAAATCATCAAAAGCCATTCTCATACTTGATTTCTACATTTTATAACCAACATTAGCCTTCAAGGGGTCGAAATCCTCTCAATAGATTCAATAATTTTCCATTTAGGAAATATTTCTCATTTGCCACTTGTCTCCTAGTTCCAACCTTCCATCTTCTCCCAAATTCGAATTTGAGTCTCTTTGGATTCCTCCAACTCCATGAGCGCCTTCCTTGAGCCTATTTTTGGGGCTGACATGTCATAATGGTCAGGTGTAAGAAGTCAGGTCTGAATTTTGTCATAACTGTCATAGATGCTTCATTATTGTTGTCATAAAACTAGGGAATCTAGCCCAAGTGTCCACTAGTCTCCAATTTGACTCTTCCTCTCCCATGGAGGTTACTATTCCATCCCATTTCGACCTAAGATGCTCAATGCCATGTGTTATGACTTACCAACTCACCCAAGAGTGTTCACCTTCCCATGAATTCGAATTGGCAAGAGAGAGCTGCCATGTGTCATTGAAAAATCAAGCTAGTGTGGGTCCCACCACCTCCATATGTCTCCAAAACCACTTGCCACCTAGAATTTCTCTTGAATTTATTTATTCATCATATTTATTAAATACTTGAACCCTTCTAATGTCTAAATATCATTTATTATCTTCCTTATTACCATCCCACATGTTCCCATCCAACCTAGGAAACTAGTAGGATTGATGGGATTGTCTTACTATGCACTTATTTGAATGGGGACATTACAGAAAGGATCAAGCTGAATATTGGGAACCAGATCACAACACTTGCAGCGGGACGAAGGGTCCTGGGGAAATATGCACAGATTGAGAGTGTGGAAGCTAAAATTGAAGAAATTGAGGGACAAGTGGCAGAGTTCAAAGGGTTGTTTGATAAGATAGTTGGAATGGGGTTACCTTCGTTCTGGAAGGATGATCATGAACTAATCTCCCATAATGCTTCTAAAAACCTACTGTGGGCGATAAGGATGGATCATACAAAGTTCAAACGTCTGAACTAGCTGCTTGTAGGCAAGGCGCTGATGGAGTTGGTCGAAGAGGACTTTGAAATATTGAATAGGTTGATTGCCATTGGCGAAAGGCTTCCCCCATTTTCCTACACATAGAATATCGAGATACAAGTGATGGTAAAGGATATGGTGGACTATGACCTCCCACCTGCAGACCAATGGGATAATGTAGAAAAATATAGCAAATCGCTATATTATCTCCGTTTTCCATAGTGATATTTGACTTTTTATAGTTGTTGATGCTTGTTTGGAATCAGATACTTCTAAGAAACTTTCCTATTATTGAGAAATTTGTAATATTTTTTGAGGCGGCTATATAAATAGCCAGTTGGAACTATTACTTTACTATCTTTACTTTTTTACTTGAAGTAAATGTTACTTAGTAATAATATTGATGGATTGTCAGTTAGGCCGGTTCTACCTGTTTCTATTTTGTAGTAATAGTGACAAATAAACCTGAATGAGGTGTCACTCTGTTATAACTGTTTTTGATTTAGGTGGGTCGATCAAGAGGACTCCCGGCATCTATATATGCGATGTAATGGAATGATAAAGGGTTGAAAACTTTTATGGGAATTTTTTGTGTAGTGTTTTGAAAGACATTTTTGAGCTATATTTTGAATAAAGATTTGTAGAGCTGAGCCAATGTTTCATGGATTCTTGTGTAACTGGTCTTTTAGTTTGTTCTTCCTTTTTTTTTATGTGAATTGTGTATCTCTCATTGTTAATTCCAGTCTATAACATTCTTTCATACTTGGTGCAGTTTGATAGCGAAGTGGAATTCATAGAAATTACGCTCCACTTATCTTTTTCCAAGTATTCCACCATTTCCTTTCTGCTGAAATTGATGTAGGATTCATCATTGTATGCCTTATATCAATGGATTGTTTCTTTCTCTTCTGTTTCGCCAATAAAAATCACTTTGACTACGAGCTGTTTACTATCTCACCCCTATGTTAATGCATTTGTGAAGCATTTGTAAATGAATTTTCAGAGTTTGTTTAAATTTTACTCCATATCCCAAATAGAGATTCATATGTTTCAGCCAAACTACGTTTAAACCATTTTGTTCCGATAGAAATCGGATCTTCTGTATTGTTTTAATTGAATATCTTGAATGATGAATGCTGGTGTATATTTTCATTGTTGACACCTATGATTATTCTAGTCTTCCATATATCCATAGAGAGATCCCTCTCAGACTAATCTGGGTCAGTAGCTTAAGTCTAAAGATTGGTTAGTGGTTACCCCAGCTTTCCCTCTCCCACAACCTAGGGGATCATTTTGGGTGTTGAAAAATTGGAGCCGCTGCCGAGGAAAGATTGTTTTATTATCCCTGGGAGAACGACAAATAATTCTGAAGATTCGAAGAGAAGAGAGATCCCTATGGGTGAACAGAGATTTCCAAATTTCCAGAGGGTTGTACAATTTTTTCCCTGGTGACTCCACTCGCAAAGATCCACATTCAAGAAAGACACCACTGGGGAGGATCGATGTGCCAAGTTCATTTTTGAAGAGATCTCAACACAAAGGCATCCTGGCCTCAAGAAGGATCCATACAAGAGGAAATCCTATTTCCAAAATTTTGTTAAGTGTGGAAAATCCAGAAATATTACTTAGACATAAGACCGGGAAGGATAAAGCTAATACTTCCAACATTAGAGGAATTGGGTCTAGAGAAGAGTTACCTGTTTTACAAGAATTGGATATAGAGATAGATATCGGGAAACCTTTGGCAAGATCAAGATCTGAATCTTATCTAAATTTGGGTGAAGAAGATCTGAATTCCCCTGAATCCTTTTTGTTAGATCCTGTCTATCTTCAGTTACAAAATATTATCAAAGTAGAAAGAGCTATAGATGGTTCTTAGATCCCTTAGCCCCATACCACAATTCTTGCAGGTAATTCTGCCCATAATATCCATCCCCAAGCTCAAAATCTACCTAGACCCATGGCTGCTAGATTCACACCATTGGCCCTGCCGACCACTTTACATGACCTCCCTCAGAACTATACCTAGATAATTGTCTCTTATGATGGAGAAGGAGGTTTTTCTACTAAGCAGTATGTAGACAGATTTGATGATTTTATTGATTTGGAGGAAGTAGACCACGATGATGTTAAGATGCGGTTGTTTGCTCAAAGTCTGTTTGGAGAACCCAAGAAATGGTTCAAACAGTTGCCGAATGCTTCTATAAATGATTTTGCAGCCTTTAAGACCCTGTTCCTAGAGAGATGGGAAACGATAGGGAGCCTTGCCCTAGTCTTGTCCCAGTATAATCGCCTTAATACAGGAGGTTTTGAATCAGTTCATGAGTTTTCTACCAGGTTTATGAAAGCCTATAATTCTATTCCAGATGACCTAAAACCTTCAATAGGCGCTACAAAGCTCCACTACGCAGATGCCTTTGATGGAGACTTCTCATGCACATTAAGAGAGAGAAAATCTGCCACCCTGCTTGCTATGCTGAAAGATGCAGTAGAAGTGGAAGCCAACATGATGGCTTCAGGAAAATTAAAGGGAAAAGTAGAAGCTGATAAAAAGAAGCAAGAAACCTTAGCCTCTACCTCCTCATCTTCTAGTGATGCCAAGTTTGATACTATGATGAAAGCTCTGGAAAAGATGATGGATAGATTGGCCATGGAAAATAAACCTCCTCCTAGAGAACAACCTAAAAATCAGATAGGGAATCCTAAATTTAGAAGACCACCCCCTCCAAGAAATCCAAGAAATCAATAAGACCACCAGATGAGACCTCCTTTCCCCGAAAATTTGGTGGATGAGGAAGGATCTGAAGAGCCTGCTCGAGACCAAATCCATCTTTTTGACACCCTAGACCATGAAGTACGTTTAACCCAAAGGGAGCATGACTTTTTCAACGTGGGGAATGCTAGTAAAGATGCTGAATTTGATTCTGAGCAGTTCCAAATGGGTTACATGAATGCTGTAGATGATATCCAAAGAAAGATGAAGTTAAGGAGCAAAGAGATACCGATAAGTGAAGGGAAGGCCGCCAATATTCAGTCTTCCAAGACTCAGCAGAATATGGAGAAATTAAAAGAAAAAAATCCACAGGTTGCTACATAGAAAAACTCGAAAGATAAGGGACAACATTCTAAACAAGGTAGGCAACTAGAAGTCACTAAAGTAGCGAAGCCAGCTTCAACATTCAGTTTGAAGGATGAACTATCTGAGGTAAAGATCTCTATCCCCTTAAATGAGCTATTAAGAAACAATGAATATAGGGAAGAGATAAATAGACTGGTAAAGGGGCAGGCAGAAAGTACGTAGGACATGTTGGAAGTGACGGATGATGCCCCCCCTATAATATTTGGTTCCAAGCTGGAAGAGCCGAATGATGAAGAAGTCCCTCCCTTTTATTTGATTTTGAATATCCATGGTAAGTTGTTACACAATGCGTTGATAGATTCTAGAGATTCACACAACCTAATTCCAAAATCGGTGGTAGATCAGTTAGGGTTAGAAGTCACCAGTCCCTACAAAGACCTATATTCTTTTGATTCCAGAAAGGTACCATGTTTTGGTCTAATTAAAGATGTGGTAGTAACCCTTTCCTAGATCCCAGCAAAGAGCGTCATGATGGACATAGTAGTGGATGATTTTCCTGCTAAGTTTGGGATGTTGTTATGAAGGTCCTGGGTAAAAAAGTTGAAAGGGACCATGTAGATGGACTTATCTTATGCCACTATACCACTTTTCGGGAGCAATAGAAAGCTATACAGAGAGAAGAGAATGGCCTATGTGGTCAGCGGTGACGACAAACCAGAAAATCATCTAGTGTATGTTGTAGACACAGGCATAGGTTCCTCGATTATTTCAATGATGGTCCACATACGGATCCTGTACCCCCTTTTTTCCATGAAGTCGAGGAAGACCAAGACTTTGTCACAAGGTATGAGGCCTCAGAGAAACAAAAAAATGAGGAAGGGCTATGGAAAATGTACTTTGACGGATCACTGAGCAAGAATGGTGCTGGTCCAGGGGTTTGGATTATACCTCTTGATCAAAAGTCCATAGCCTTGTCATACAAACTAACTTTTGAGTGTACTAATAATGTGGTTGAGTATGAAGCTCTACTCTTGGGACTAAGAGATTTGAAAGATTTGGGGGCAAAAAGGATACAGGTTTTTGGATATTCAGAATTGGTGGTAAATCAAGTAAATGACAGCTATCAGGAGAAACACCCCAAGATGAGGGCCTATAGGAATGAAGTTTGGGATATGTTCGGGAACTTTTTCACCGAACACAAGATTTGGGTGATCGCGAGATTTGAAAATCAGGTGGCGGACTCTTTGGCCACCACTGTCGGTGGTTTTAAAACTCATATTTTCTCTCAAGAAAAATACAAGGTAGAAGTGGTGAATAGGCCATCTATCCCAGACAATGCTAAATATTGGCAAGTATTTGAAGATCATTTACAAATCAAAATATTTTTGGAATTATCTGATGAGTTTGCTAATGTTCAGATTGATACTGAAAATGAGAACATAGAAGGATTGATAGACTAAGAGCAATCAGAGGGAGAAGAAAGAGAAAACAAACAATGGAAAAACATGTTGGGTGGGAAAGATATGTTTCAATTGAAAATCAATTATATCCCCAAAGGATTGATACCCCTGGAGACGTTGTTTGACTAGAATGATGTGGAAAAAATCCCAAAGTTTGAACCCCCCAAAGAGGCGGTAGAAGATCAAAACTTGGGCACTAAAGAAGAGCTTCAGATGGTAAATTTTTCTAAAAAACTACCTGCTGAAAAGAAGGAGCGATATGTAGAGTTGATGAAGAAATATGCCGCTGCATTTGCATGGAGTTATGAATAAATGAAGGAATATGATACCTCTATAATACAACACTCTATTCCAATTAGACCAAGAGAGAAACCCTTCAAGCAAAAGTTGAGAAGGATAAACCCTAAGCTGGTGCCTGTGATAGAAAAAGAGATTAGAAGATTATTTAATCCAAAAATAATTGTCACCTTGAGATTCTCTCAAGGGATAGCAAATATGGTTCCCGTAAGGAATAAGAATGGCGAAATTAGGATCTGCATAGATTTCAGGAACATGAATGGGGCTTCACTAAAGGATAATTACCCCCTACCCAAAATGGAGCATATCTTACAAAAGGTAGTAGGGGCAGAAATGATCTCTACTATGGATGGTTTCTCCAGATACAATCAAATCAAGGTCTGTCCTGAAGATCAAGAGAAGACCGCTTTCACCACTCCTTGGGGTACTTTCATGTATGCTAAAATTCCTTTTGGTTTGATGAATGCAGGAGCTACCTTCCAGCAGGCAATGGACATAGCATTCGTTGAGGAAAAGGATAAGTTTGTGGTTGTATACATGGACGACATAATTGTGTACTCAAAATATGATGAAGAGCACCTAAAGCATTTAGAACAAGTTTTTAGGAAATGTATAAAATACGGTATTTCCCTTAATCCTAAGAAATCACATTTTGCATTAGAAGAAGCTAAGCTCTTGGGTCATATCATTTCCAAGGAAGGTATCCAGATCGATCTTGAAATGGTTAGTGCCATCCAGAAAGTTGGAGAGCCATGAAGCAAAAAGGAGGTGCAGTCTCTCATTGGGAAAGTGGGCTTTATGAGAAGATTCATCCCCAGTTTTGCCGAAATCATGATGAGAATTACAAATATGTTAAGAAAGGAAAATCAAGTTAAATGGATTGTGGACGCAAGAGATTCATTTAAGGGAATTAAGAATGCTATCACTGAAGCCCCAGTATTAGCCAGTCCAATTTTTTTGATTTTTTCCTACGCTTCTGAACACACCGTGGCAGGGGTACTGTTACAGAAAAATGCCCAGAACGTTGAACAGCCAATTGCCTTTTTTAGAAGGGTACTAAGAGATGCAAAACTGAAATACGATATCATGGAGAAGCAAGCCTATGCCCTAATTAAGTCACTGAAATATTTCAGGGTTTATATCCTACATTCACACATCATTGCTCATGTCCCAAACAGTGCTGTGAAAGGTATCCTCACCCAAGCAGACCCAGAAGGAAGAAGAGCTAAATGGATTGTTGTATTGTTAGAATATGACCTGGAGATAAAACCCACCAAACTGATAAAGGGGCAGGGGTTAGCAAAGTTAATAACCAAGGCCAACTGTGATTCTCTACAACTAAACGTTTTACAAGGGTATTTAAATCAACTAGATATGGGAGTGCAAGTGAGACCAGAATTCTCTGCATCCTCCTGGTATGCTGACATTGTGTATGTATTACAAAACTTACAAGCTCCCCCAGGATTGAGCAAAAGCAGATCTAGAGCTGTGAAATTCAAAGTTGTGAAGTATTGTATTATGAATCAATTCCTGTATTGGAAGGACCCTGGAGGGGTGCTACTGAATTGCTTACTTGAGGAAGAAGCTAAACACACAAAGGAGGAGTTTCATAAAGGTGACTGCGGTGGTCACCATTCATGGAAGGTGATAGTCAACAAAATCCTAAGGGCTAGTTTCTACTGGCCTACCATGTTTTCAGATGTATACAAAGAAATGGTTGTTTGTCACCAATGCCATATTTTTGAAGGAAAAAGAAAGGTTGTTTCACTACCCCTTCACCCCGTCATAGTAGAAGCACCCTTCTAGCAGTGGGGTTTAGACTTCATTGGAGAGATAAATCCTAACTCCTTAGGGCAGCATAAATGGATATTGGCAGTCACTGACTATTTCACTAAGTGGATAGAAGCCATACCAACTAGGAGAGTAACCGAAGGCGTTATCATGGATTTTCTAGAAGAAAATATCCTTTCACGATTCGGGTGTCCTAAAAGAATAGTAACAGACAATGCGCCAACATTTTGTTCTAAGAAAATGATAAATTTTTTCCACAAATAACATATCAGCCTAAATCATTCAATGGCTTACTACTCTCAGGGAAATGGACTAGCAGAATCATCCAACAAAAGCCTAGTGAGAATCATAAAGAATTTGTTGGAGGATAATAAGAGAGCTTGGCACACAAAGCTGAAATACGCCTTGTGGGTCGATAGAATAAGTACAAAGAGGGCCATTGGGATGTCCCCTTTCCAGCTGGTGTATGGAGCCGAGGTGGTCTTTCCAGTTTCTCTGGGATTGCCGGTTATGAGGTTGCTACAGGGGATGGAAGAAGAACCAAACCACATGGAGAGGAGGGTAAACCAGATAGTCAAACTGAATGAGTTAAAAAGTAGAGCCTATGACAAAGTACAGGGGCACCAAGAAAAGATAAAGAGTGCCTTTGATAGAAAATCAAAAGAAGATTAATTTCAGGTAAATGATCTGGTCCTGTAGTGGGATGCTCCGAGGGAAGATAAACATGGGAAATTAGACCATATGTGGATGGGGCCCTATATTATTATAGCAAACCGAGGACAAAATTCTTTTATCCTGGAGCACCAAGATGGGTCTGCCTAGTCGGGAGGTCCAGTCAATGGAAGGTTTTTGAAGCACTACCTATCCTAAGAAGCATGTAACCCATGTACCATAGCCTATATATATTTTAATTTTTTCACATTTGTTTTAGGTTTTTAATGGCGAAACCAGAAAGACTTGAAGCCCGAAAGTGAAGGCCCTAAGGTCTAGAAGGGGAAGCCACGTTTCATGTTTGAATTTTCAGCCTGGCTAAGAAAACAGGCGCAGTCCCACTTTCTAGAGAAATTTTTCAATCTAGGGTTTGCAGAACCTGCCTAATGGATTAGGCACTTAGTCTACGGAGTTCTTTGCTACCTCACTAGGAGGATAGCATCCTCGGTTGGAGCCAATTGTTAGCACCTATATATTTTTTGCACTTTTACAGCATAAAGACATGTACATGAAAGATGGAAGGTCAGACAAATACCTAAGAAAAAAGATTGAAGTGATCTCCATCGGTGATGGCCAGATGCTAAGACATGAGACAGAATGGTATAGAAGGGGTCCAATGAAATAAAGGGGCTAATGTCAAGGGCTAAGTATTAATAGGAGAATAGAGTGACTAAAAGCAAGCAGAGAATACCCTAAAACATATAGTCCTTGGGAAAATTTATGAAAGATTAAGTGTCACACAGATCAGCATCGTTGATCAAGAGAGGGAGCAAAATCTACGACCTTAAATGGACCGTCACATGGCCAAGTTGTGAGGAGGAAAGGGAATAAGTGGATGCGATGGGTTGGGTCCCGCCGGATACGTTTTAGCTTAGGAGCGCATCGCAAGGAGTAAGGAGCAGTGAGTAGTGTTATATCGGGTGCATGCGATGGTAGGGACAGATACAAGGATCAATGGTGGTGGATATCCTTTCGAGTTCTGAGGATTCGGGTTCATTCACCATAGAAAGGGCCTAAACCTCAACTAGATCTATAGTTTAGATGGCAAGGAGAGCCACAACAATGGCTGATGGAAGTCTGAAACGCACAAGACATAATAGGGAGGGCCCCGCCAACAGACGGAATATCTAAGAGTTAAATACAGTATGAGGACTCACCATGGATGCACATTGAGAGAATATGGATGGTTCTCACACATAGTCACGTCAAGAAGTAGCATGATAGATAATGGCGAGGCAGATGCGATGGGCCGGGTCTTGCCAGACAGGTGTCCACTCCACAACCTATCGCATGGAAGAAAGGCGATATCAGAAAAGATATCTGGGTACGTGTGATACTACCACGTAGATGCATCCGGTTGAGATGAATGGCCTAGATGAGGACTAGCTAGATGATCCTACGGTGGAAATAGATGGGTTGTCAAATCAGTGGGTAGAGAGAAGGTCAGATCCGACGGCAAAAGCGTGAGCATGTGAGAGTTTGAACGGTTAAGATCAAAGGATAGCTAGCCAAAGAAACCAGAGGTTATGGAAACCCGGTTATATATATAGGAAATCCCGTGAAGGTTGACGTTTGTTTCAAAAACCTGTCGAAGTCAAAAAGTCTCTCGGTGTGTGCCAGACAACGAAGGAGATAGAACCTTTGACAGGATGCATGCAGGCTTCCAAAGTGACAGACAGAAATTGGCCCTGGAGGAGGTACAATTCCTAAAACATAAGAAGAGTACAGACATCAAATACCCTTGGAAGGTAGGCCCTTTCATTGTAAACAGTAAAGAAGCTTTGTCAAAGGTGGAAGAATTATTGAAGCCGCTAGGGTTCGGGAAAGATGTAGCCATTAAATACGACCCCTTGCACAATATTTCCAAGAGAAGGAAAGAATGTAATCTCAGCGCTTTTGAGCATACAGAAGCAGAAGGGGTGCTGAAGGGGCGAAATTTGTTGCATTGGGAACCCGAGGCGGGAGAAGCCGTAGAGACACAGGGAGGAGATCTCATGTTATCCAATTTAATAATGGATTTAGATCAAGTGTCGGACACCGTGGAGGTGGGACAGAAAAGAGACTTAGAAGAAATCATAGATATGGATACTGAAGAAGGTAATGATGACAAGCAGCCTAAATTAGAAGTACAGGATGAGTTAGTTGTTGTAGATACTCAAGCCGAGTCAATTGCTTCCCCAACTAAAGAGGATCTAGTTGTTGCAGCGTTTCAAGAAGAATTGACTGCCCAAATGGATAGTGGAGAGGCAGATGATGACGAGTCTTTGTCTCCTGAGATCTAGGTTATAGAATATAAGTTTCAGGATGTTAAGGAGCGAGATGTTGGTAATAAATTTCGATCTAAGGCCGACCTCTGTGAACAATACAATCAAAACAAACCGGCCTTGGCCCAGAGGCTATTTGATTCGATGCCTATAGCTAGAGGTTTTTCTAATACTTCCTTGATGACCAACAGAGGTATAAATGATAACATCTTAAATTTAGAAGTATTGACGAAAGATGGAGTGACCGAGACTAAGATCAATTGGAAAAAGATACCAGTGCCAGATAAAATCTAGTTTCACAAGCAGGTTAGTGATCTTGTATATGATGATTTTGTGAAAGCGGCATTGAAAAGTGACAACTTGTTGGTTACCGTGAAAAAGTTAGAAAACCAATTAAAGCAAGAGAAAAGTGAAAACCGGGATCTGGAGCAGCAAGTCGAAAAGGTACAATCTGGCCTAGTTGTAAGTGACGGTGGAGGTAAAGGCATGACCAAGTTGTTGGCTGAGAAAGATAAGTTGATCCTTAAGCTACAGAAGAAGGAAAAGGTTCCAAGTATCCCGCTGATCGAACCTCCAGAAGAGACAGACTTCAAAATACAAAAAGGATCCTTGTCTAAAGAGATAAGTGAATGTAAAGCAGAGTTGCTGAAATTTGCAGAGAAGGAAGATAGCTAGAAAAAAGAGAGTGTAATGTCCCCTTCTCCATAGAACAACAGGGAAGGAAACATTAACAACATACCGGGCTTTTGGTAAACTTAGCCCCAATATTTTTGCACATAAATTCCTAACATTTTAAAACTTCTATATGCAGATTCGTTTCAATAAAACACAGCGGAAATTAAACGTAATAACACACATGAGAACAAACCGAAGATGATTCCATATGCAGGGGTTCAATCCCATTCATATGCTATGCACAGACTTCATTTCAATTTCATTAACATGAAGAATAATCATTCAAATAACACATTGCAGAACCTAGATATATATATACAAATTAAAGTCACGGAGAGCACTTATCTTGCAACGCAATATCCAACGACTGGCTACGTGAGAGCAACGTTCCACCCAACCATAGATCTCTGTCCAGCCTATATTCTTTCAGCTGAGAGATCACCCCCGAGCTGGGCTGTGTATCCACTAAGGAGGAACTAGATGGCTCACTCACAGTCAGGGTTTCACTCAGACAACCATGCTAAGCCAACACACGGTTGGGTTTTTCAAGCATGCAATGGGAAATGGAGAGGGATGCTTGTCTACTAAGCTCAATCCCAGAGCTAGTACACATCAAGCTAGACCCCAACGATCCCAGCCTCCATTCGAACATCCACACTTGGATTTCTCACAGCTTTGTTCAGCAAATAACCCAAATCCGTCACTGATTTTCTGGGCAATTAAAACTGGGTTTTCCCGTGGATTTTGGGGTAGCTATTGCTCTCAAATTCACCCCAAGGTTCCTACCAATGGATCCCCCATTGGATTTCACTGTCCAATACCAAATCGGGACGTTTTTGGCTTCCCAAAACGTGGGTTCTCTCACAGTCGCGATTTCTGTATTTCTCACTGCTGGGAGCTCGTTTTGGATGGAGAAAGATGTCCCATACTTCCACAATGGAATGGGGATAAGGATGGAGCAACCCCCAAGATGTAGAGTGACTTGTGGGACAAGTAGAAAGAGCCCATACCTTCCCATACGAATTTCAGGGCTGCCCATACTCCATCAAAGTCATTGACTTAATTCTTCAACCACTTCTTACAACAGGAATAAATTTCATCTAGAAAGGTCAAATGGGTTCTCATAAAGACATATGGCAACCTATGGTTTACTCCCATAGCTCGCTCACCACTCCCTAGTTGATACACGTGGCCCCTTCTCATTCGTTGCCTCCATAGCCAGTCTTGGATTTTTATATTGCCTGATGTTTATTTACATCCTATTACAATTTCCATGGCGTAAGAGCACATGGTATCAAAATATCAAATACTTGCCCCTTTAAATAAAATTCGGCTTTCACTAGCGGGGCCTTGGCGTTGAGCTCCACGCTAGGAAAACATACATCACATGTACACATTATTCACATTAAAGGCTAATATATCCTAAGGGTCGAATTGGGGGTATTACAGAGAGAATAAAATTAGAAAAACAACTTGATGACTTGAAGAGTAACTTGTCCAAATTGGACATGCGGCCTACCAATATGAATCAAAATGGGGATAGAAGTAGTACTGACAGTCTTGTGCAATCTATGTCTCACTTTAGCCTGAAAGAAGTGGAAATCAAAGAGCTGGAAAAAAAAGCTCAAAGGTTGGAAGAGGAGATTAGTAAAAAGGAAGAAGAGGCAAAGGTCCTCCAAAAGAAGCAAAAAGAATTAATTGGCATGAATAAAAATCTCACTCATTAGGTTACCAAGGAGGCAGCTCTACAAGGGTGTAGACATTTGGTATGGGACCAGATCATTAAGGAAGCTGAGAACTTTAGACCCTACATAGAGTTCATAAGAATAAAAGAGAAGACTATTAGAGATGCTCTTGAAGGTTGTGGAGTTGCAAAAGAGACCCTAATTCAAAGACCTAAAGAAACGGCACTAAGTGCTATCACTTTCCTGAATGATCTATCCAAAGAAGAACGGATTAAGCTGAATATTGGGAACTGGATCACAACACTTGCAACGGCACGAAGGCTCCTGGGGAAACATGCACAGATTGAGAGTGTGGAAGCTAAAATAGAAGAAATGAAGGGACACGTGGCAGAGTTCAAAGGGTTGTTTGTTAAGCTGGTTGGAATGGGGTTACCTTCATTATGGAAAGATGACCATGAACTAATCTCCCATAATGCTTATAAAAACCTACTCTGGGCGATAAGGATGGATCATACAAAGTTCAAACGTCTGAACCAGCTGCTTTTAGGAAAGGCTCTGCAATATATATTACATACAGAGATTAAGGACTCATTCCTTCTCGTATAAAGAGTAAGATCTGACCCACGGTTCATTAGCGATTACAACCAGAGTTTTGGTAAAATATTTGATAAAAAACCCAACAAATAAAAGATTCGTCTTATTATATAGTATATTCTCAGGAGTTTCGATCCAATATACAATATTGTGCAAACAAAATAAAACAAAAAACTTACAAAAAAAAAGATTCCATTCATCGATTGCGAATACTCATTTCAAAGAAAAAACTTACTTTTTAAAATACAATATGAACAGATTTCTTTTCGCTATTTAAATTCGAAACATGTGTTGGAGATAATTCCTCCCGCCATCTGTTTAAATCCACCAACCACTGTACAAGAAGTTAATACAATTAGGTGAAGAAGTAAATGAGCCTCGGATAAAGAGAGGCATCCATATGTTCAATGTATTTTGGTGTTCATTTCAGTTCTGGAATGATGTAGAAGAGCTGCAGAGCTCCATTCAGAAATTCTGCCCATCTCTGTTTTTGTCTACCTCATACTCTGTTTTTCTCCTGCTGCTCTGCCTCTGCAAATTTGACATGGTATCAGAGCCGTAAGGCGTGTCCTCCTTCACCAGCCCCGTGAAGGACCATAGAGCCACCACAATCGCTATGCTGGCTTGGGAGCACGGCCCGATTCCAACACAGGCCAAGCAATTGCAAGCCATAGACTGATACATACCCGCCGCCAGTCTGGGTTGTGTTTGGTGAAGAAAGCGGTGTAAAAGGAGCTGCCTCTCTCCATTGTTTGAAGCCATAGGTTTTGGCCATTGTTCTATACATAAGGGGAGCACTGGCTCATAGGAGCAGAAGTCTCCATTCACGTGAGAGAAACGCAGCCACAGTCGTTGGAAGAGCTTTTCAGAAAGCTTGCCCACAGACCAGAGACAAAAATTCTCTCCTTCATCAGTCTCGTGAAGGTTTTAATGGCTTCTGCGAAGAGTCCGCAGAACAGAGGAGCCGCAAGCCTGAAGGTGAAGCCTACACTACCGTTGTAGAGCAAGCAGACTTGTGGTGAGGGGCCACTCGTCGTGAAGGTGGAGAAGGCACTACTCATTAGCAGCTCTGAGTTTGCTGAAGACCATAGCAGAAGCCTTTGTTACTGGCATCGATGGTTTTTGAGATCTTGTTGATGGGTATATGCATGATGCTAGAACCCTCACGCTACGTACTTATTGAGGTAGTCCCAAGTTTAAAAAAACGCCGAGTCCGTGTGAAGAGTAGCAGATTTGAAAGATAGACACCGTCGGGGATTACGGAGCCATGCCGTCGAGTAATATATCCTTCCGCAGAGCAATATAGATGCCCGTCGATCTGAAGGAGCCGAGCCAAAGAGTTGAAGAATTCAAGCCACTGAAATAAACTGGAATTTTGGGAGGTAAAACCGCCTATTCAAAGTTAATAATTAAGTAAAGACTGTCTCTGAGTTAATTTGCGCGAGGGTATCGGGTCCAAGAGACCAATACCGACCTGTGCAATACCACCGAGTAAAGACGTTGCCACGTGAAGATACCCGAAGCCAACTTTATTAAAGAACCCTAGACTGTGCGTTCGACAATGGGAAGAAACTGGAAGTCGAGTCCAATAAAGAAAATAAAGAATTGAAGATTGGTGCATATCCTCCTGTAGAGGTCAGTAGAGCAGAAGCTTAATCGTGTTGACCATTGTAGCAGTTGTTAGGGACCCAAGGCTGCAGTGTGGTAAGTGAAATAGAGGCTGAAGCCTGTGATAATGTGTATAACCTTTAAGAATAATTAATTCGTCTTTATGTAGCTATTGGTGAGCCGAAGCTCTCTTGCTCTGTCTTTGCGTGTCATAGAACCATAAAATGACATGAAAATGCCCTCTGCATAGAAAAGCCAAGAAAAAAAAAAAAACAGAGTGTTTTGCATTAAGGGGGCATTTTTGACAGGTCTTGCAGCCAGCGAGCAATCTCATATTTTTTTTAAGGGGCGATAAGGGAAGAAGAAGCAAGTAGGAGACTTGCATGAAGAAGACAAGTGCCAGCACATAACTTGCCAACACAGAAGAGAAGAAATGGGTTACCAAAGCAGACTCAAGCATATTAAAAGAAGAAATACAAGGGTAGAGGTGAAAGCTGAGGCAGGGTTAGAAGCACAGAGGGTTCTTCGTGAAGAAAATATGGATGATGAAAGTGCAGGAAAAAGTGCCCATAAGGTGGTCGCTGCCGAGGATAATTGGAGCAGCAGAGTTCTACTAATACCCCCACATTTTTTAGGTAAAAACTATGAGTTTTGGGCTATCAAGATGAGAAGTTTTCTTAGAACAAAGGATTTATGGTATTTAGTTCAAAATGAATGTGTGCATCCCCTAGATCTAGAGGCCTTTGAGGCCCTCTCAGAAGACCAAAAAAAGCAAAAGCATGAATTAGCTTTGTATTTAATTCAACAGGCCTTGGATGAAAATATATTTTTGAAGGTAGCAATAGCTAAAAAATCCAAGGAAGCTTGGGAAACTTTAAAACATGAATTTGAAGCAAAGGGGAGTGACATGTGCAAGTAGCCAACAATGTCACATCATGTTGAAGAAGTAGCAGAAGAGAAGCCTGCAGTTGAAGCAAAAGACAGCCAAGCTGTTAGTGAATCCCACGGTGTAGAGGCACTTGTGGATGAATATGAAGATAGAACTACCATCATTGCAGTAGAAACTGCATCCATAGAAGCAGTTGAATGTGTGTATGAAATGGTCAAGGACTCTGTCAGCCAAGCAGAGCCTGATAAGTTTGAGAACAGTGAAACCCACTGTGCAGAGCCACAAGTGGATGAAGATGACAAAGATGGTGTTGAAGATGAAGAAGCTGCCAGCCTAGCAATTCTTGAAGATGAAGCTACCATAGCAGCAACAGAAAATGGTGAATCAGCAACTCAAGCAGTTGCAGGACAGCCAGTATAGGTTGAAAAAGAAACTGAAACAATAGAACAAATTGAAAAAGAAGAGCTCAAGAACAGCATGCCCATGAGGAAAAACGATTTTCATAACATTTCTGTTGTTTGTGAGTGTGCAGGTATTGAGAGTAAGAATCAGCATGCAATAGCTGAAGAAAAAGAACAAGAGCATGCAGTCAAAGTACCAAGACATTTTGATGAAGATTTGAAATTTATTGAAGAGTGGCTAGCAAAGCCCAAGCACGATAAAGACTACATAGAGTATGTAGAACTAGAAAACAGATCTGAAGAATATGATAAATTTGTTGAAAGTTTGTTTAATGAAGAGTTTGACAATATTATCGAAAGCTGCATGGAAGATAAAGCATTTGAATTCAATGATGATGGGCATTGTGACATGCCAAGAGTGCTTAGCAGCACCATGGATGAAGAAATCTGCATTGAAGATGCAGAGGATGAAGATGAACTAGTTGAAAACATTCTCATATCCCAACAATTGAAAATGCAGAAATCTGAATTATTAGCCCATGATGTTGAGGGCATTATGAACCTGATTGAAGATGAAGACATAAGGCAGAAAGCCATTGAAGAATTTGTAGATTTTGATGGAAGAATAAAGCCCAAAGAGCTTGAAGAAACGATGAAGAAGAAGGTGAGAATGAAGAAGAAGGTGAAGAAGAATGTTGAGTTCAAAGTGTGGAGCAGAAAGAAGAAAAGGTAAACTTACTCCATATCCTGTAGTGAAGTAAATTTTTGGGTCTATGAATGTAAGCCTAGCTGAGACTTAGACCAGCAGGCATTAATGTTTTATGTTTTTTGTTGAAATCCCATGAAGGCATTGCATGTATGCTTTAGATGTTAGTAGTTTGTTTATGGTCGGAATTATGGGGGAGTGTTGGAGATAATTCCTCCCGCCATCTATTTAAATCCACCAACCACCGTACAAGAATTTAATACAATTAGGTGAAGAAGTAAATGAGCCTCGGATGAAGAGAGGCATCCATATGTTCAATGTATTTTGGTGTTCATTTCAGTTCTGGAATGATGTAGAAGAGCTGCAGAGCTCCATTCAGAAATTCTGCCCCTGTCTCTGTTTTTGTCTACGTCATACTCTGTTTTTCCCCTGCTCCTCTGCCTCTGCAAATTTGACAACATGGTTAGCATAGATCGCTTAAATAATAAATACCATGGTATACATTGAACGAGTACATACAGTAACATTAAATCTTATACCAATGGATCATACTTATTTTCACAAATTTTAAACAGAATACAATCGCATACAGTCCAGCAGAGCGATTCCTAATATTTATTCACCAGAAGTACCATATTGGTAAAAGATCAAAACGAATCATCATATATTCAAAAAGTTAAAATGCTAATAATACTTCTCACCGTTTAATAACTATGAGCAACATACTTGTAAAAACTGGTTTGGAGAAAAATACATGTAGAATCAGTTCTTCCCAACCATAGGAGAGAGCAACTCTACCATTAGCCCAATTCCACAAGCAAACGCTTCCACGAGGCACTCTCTCCCTAAGAGTCCGTGACAAGCTCAGTGATGGACTTATAAAAAAGAGAAACACTCAACACATGCACTCATGACATAATTTCTCCATGCACAACACAGCATCCCGTGCTATCTCAATGCACCAATATATATATATAGCTTTTTCCTAGGTCTTGTGCCATCCCAATCATCCCAATCAATCTCAATCAATCCTTCAATCAGGCTATGATTTAGGATCTTTTTTGGTAGTTCAACTTTTAGATTGGATTTGATTGGTAAAATATCTCTTACTTGCTTTACACATGTTCTTTGTGCCATGGTGGTGTCCCCTCATTTAACTGAATTGTCCAAGTGTCTTTTTTCTTTTATTAATAATAAAATAATAGTTTGTTGCACAAAGTGTCACTCACACCTCTTGTGAGTGTTTTTGAGTTTATAAATAACTCTAATAATGTCTTGGGGGTATCACACATAGTTTGTACTAAAAATATCTTAATGGAGCCCATATCACTCCATGGAATTAAAGGATAACCTATGAAGGTATGCTGTGTTGTTTTAATGAGTAATTCTTGATCCTAGATTCCTAGAAGCTTCCTTTAGGGAATAATTCCCAAGTCTTGTCCTACAACCATGTCTAGGGTGCAACATGCATGCCTAGTACATAAGCTTCATAATGATACCAATATCCTCACTTGGATGCCAAATATGTCCTTGGGACACAATTTGTGGTGGTTAAAGATGTAGGCTTAAGGCCTAGGCTTATTCCCTTATGATTTCTAAGATCTCTAGACTTATAACTAGTCTTGAAAACCTCAAGATGGCCCTAATATCCCCCTCAAGGGACAAGGATAATGTTGAGAGGCCATGTGTAGTAGGTTAGTGCCTAAAGATTCAACATTTCCCTTTAGTTCCAAAGGCTCGTCTTGTTTCCTTGGTGTGATTTCATGAACTCGGGGGTCCTCACTCATTAGTTCCTAGGGCCAAGAGATGGAGAGATGATATTGTTTTAATGGTCGTTATGTTTTTATGGTCCTTTATATTAAGCTTATACGGTCGTCAAAAATAAGGCATGATTTAAAATACCATAAAGGTGCACATATTTTGGAGGTAGCATGTTCTTATGCATTTGAAAATGCATGAGTGTTTTTGAGTAATATGAAGTTTTCCATGTAGAGTAAAAACACATGCATCTTAGAGAAGTATAGAGTTTTAATGTAAAGAGTAACAGTGACATGGAAGAGAAATGCTAGTGTGATTCTCTTACCTAGTGTGATTCTCTTACCTTGTATGGTTATCAAATAAGTTGTTGTAGTCACATTATAAGAATTTTGAGGTCAGTTAAATTGTAAATTGTAAAGATATCTAAAATAAAATGAATATAAAAAACTTTATTTGATGTGATTAAATGTAGAATTATTTTTAAATATAATAAAATGAAAGTAATTATAAAGTAATGTGCTCATAAAATAAAATAAAATAAAGTATATTAGTTTTGAATTTGAGAATATAACTTATTTATTCAATATTCAAAATATAGTTATAAAATCATGTATTTATAATTTTGAATTTTAGACATAAATTAAATTTATATGAATAAATTGTCATATTTTTAAATTATGTATTCAATATATAAATTTGACTTATATTCATTAAGAATAAAAATCAATCATATATTTATATAAATCCAACTTATATTTCACTATTTAAAAACTATGTTGGTTAACTATTATATAAATCTAATTTATATTTATTAAAACTGAAACCCAATCACTTATTCATATAAATATTAAAATTATTTAAATACATAAACCATCCATTTATATAAATACCTATAGTATTTGAATATATCTTTAAAATTTTAGATATTTGTTTTACATGTTGGTTTTAGTTGAATAATATGATATAATAATTTAAAATTTTAGATAAGGATTAAAACTTATATGTCATATATTGAAAATATATGTATCATTTTGGTTTTGAATATAATTTTTTTATTTATAGTTTATTATTTAAAAATATTTATTATATATAAAAATAATTATATAGTTTTGATTTTGAATACATTATCTATATTTTTGGTATTTGTAATTTATTTTATATTAAAATATAAATAGTATTTTAAGAGTATTTTAATACATTTATATTATATTTAAAAGTAATTTATAACAATTTTTTTTTTATAAATATTTTACTTACAATATTGATATGGTGAAAGATTAGTTTTTATTTACCATTTATAATACAAATAAACATTTTTAACTTGAATGATGTTATTTTCTAAAATATAATTGGTTATTTTAAAATAAATTAAAAAAAAAACTCATTTTTTACCTCAAAATTTATATCAATAAAATCATATGTCAAAATTATACTCAAAACATATGGAATTTCCTACCATCTCTCTTCTTTTAAGTGAAGAATGATATTGATTAATTATTCTTTCTATTATACTTATAGAAACTTTTGACAACCATCATATGTCAAAATTATACTCAAAACATATAAAATTTCCTACCATCTCTCTTCTTTTAAGTCAACAATGATGTTGATTAATTATTATTTCTATTATACTTATAGAAACTTTTGACAACCAATTATATAACTAGAAAATGGTTGCTTCTCCTAATACTTATGCAAAAGGGAAGACTTTACGTTAACAGTTCCTATATTTTATATTCCATAGCACAAATAACTTAATTATATTGAGATGAAGTGTTAGAAGATTCTTAAGATTTATGATTTTTTTCATGATTTTGATTAGTTGAGCTTTATAGACTTTAACTATATTTTATATTTAGCCATTATTATTTTTACTTCCCTTATTATTACAAATAAAAATTATTAAATAATTAAATTATCAAAACATTTTTGATAATTTGACCATCTATCACAAATAATATCCACTTATACAAACCAATAAACCTTACAACATGCACGCATGTATCAAGAACCTTGAAACTTCGTTAGGATGCATCTTTAATTATAATGTGTAAAATTCAAATATAGTGCATATAATGTATGTCTTTTCTCCATAAACTATTTAACTATTTTAGTTAGTTTGTTAAATTGACATTATGCATATAATGTATGTCTTTTCTCTATAAACTATTTGACTATTTTTGTTAGTTTGTTAAATTGATATTATGGTTATTTAATATATTTCGGTTTTTACAAGTTTATATATAAATTGTTTTTTTAAGTAAGAAAGATTTTTGTATTATATATAAAAAGGAAAGGTTATATTCGAGCATAACCAAGCTGAAGCTCTATAAATATTTTGCATGACTAGGCTCTTAGGATTTACAAAAAGGAAAGATTGTATGACTGTTTTCCCATATTAAAAGATCGACTTACAGACGGTGTAGGTATCAGCCAAAACATCCTTAAGAACCCCCATAACTTCCTAACAAACAATGATTAAACCCTAAGCAAAGGCTAAAAGGACAAGACACAGTAGAAGAAACCAAAGACACTTCAACTAGACAAAATACACAACATAACAACATTACAGTAAAATATATGGCAGATCTGGGAAGCAGCCTTAAGGATTATCGACCGGTGCCGGCACGGGAGCTTCAGGAAGACGAAGGCCCATGGAATGTAGTAGGAAGTCCATCTTACGATTTAGCTCCTTGGATTCTGCTTGAAAAGATTTATGCACTTGATCCTTCAGCTCCCCATCTTCATTCTTTTCCATACGGTCCCTGAGAGCATACCCCACCATGTTTTTCATTACCTAGTAAAGGGCCACAGTTCGCTCATACAGGATGAGATGACCAATAGTGTTCCCCGGGTCCATGACCCAGTTATCCATCTTTCGGTATCCTACAGGGTCTCTTTATCAAGCTTTTTCTAGAGCTGTTGCTCCACACCCTGAATTTCCTTTTGTACTGTCGAAGGTAAATCCAGTTCGAAAATCCTAGATTCCCACTGAGCTTTCTGATGAGCATGAGAGAGTATGCAACTACCATCCAAAGGGATTTCATCTCTGTTACACCACAGACAACGACCATAGGTGGTATTCTATCCTTCCTACTGACTCTGGTCACCCATAATTCTAATGCCCTTGGCTTTTCCTTTCTCCATGAACATGATATCACATGGAAAATGCATGCAACGAAAAATATTGTGAATACATCTATGGTCACCACCTTTACAGTCCTTATAAGGAAACTTACCATTGCAAACAATAATTAGCACCGTACCTTCCATTGAAGGCGACTTGTACCACGCAATCCTTTGCAGATACCCACCACATGAATAGTTGGATCTCCTACTTTCAACATTCATAACCATCAACCTAGACAAGATTGAAAACATAATCTGGATTAAATGAAGAGTCCCTCCCAATAGCTTCCCCTCTCGGGTTTCTAAGGCTTAACAAGAGAGACAAGACGTCACGTGTCAAGGATAGGCTCAGACTGACGTCGGGTCTCCTTTTCAGCATGATAAGGCATGATTTCTTCAGATAGGTTCCCTTACACCTATCCCTAGTTGTCGGACCATGCAGGCCCTCCCACGAGTTGGCACAAATGGACATTTGATTTTCACTCCCGAGGTTCTCCAACATCTCCGCCTACTTATTACCATTGCACTTAACATGGGAGAAGGTAAGGGTCATCCTAGGGTTTAAAATCGTCGCCAACTTCTATAGTATCCCCTCTAAATGCCACGAAGACGCCACCTTGGAGCTTGGTTTTATGTGATGGACCTCCATTTCCATGTGGAGGATGATCTTAAAGTCTCCTTCGACCATGAGTAGGGTCTAGTTCTAAGCACCAGCCATATGTATACCCTGGATAAATCCTTCTAATTCTGCTGCATTGTTAGACTCTGCTCCGAGGAAGCCATTTTTGAAACATAGCATTTCGCCTGCATAATTTCTAATCACACAACCAAAAAATGCCAGTCCCGGATTTCCTTTTGAGGCTCCGTCAAAATTCATTTTGAAAAAACTAGATGGAGGGGGGGATCGAGATCCAGGGCTGGAGCTGGCCATGAGAGATCTTCTTTGTTTCCCATAACACTGAATCGATCCAGATATTCCCCAGGCCTGTAGTATGATGGTCTCCGCAACATTGGCTTCCCAATTAGAATTTCCCCAAGACCGCAACTTCACAGTTTTGAGCATCTTGCTTCTAATGGAATTCCAAACCCTGTCCTCATAATCGGCCTTGTCTCAGAAAGTTCTGGAGTTTGTCTCCCTCCAGACTTCTCATACAACAAAATATGGGAAGATTTTCCAGAGTCAGTTAACAATGGGATTCTAAAACGGGTCTTTTGTCCATTCGCATATGGTCTGATATGGATTGTCATGGTGCCTGTCAGTTCTTCTGAAGACAATCGTGCCACAGTCCCACAAATTTGAAGTGAAAGGACACTAGTCAAGGAGGTGGTTCAAGGTTTTTATGCCATACTGCACATGCAACACTGGTAAGGTCCATGCAAACCTCTCTTCTAAAGATTGTCTCCCGTAAGGATTCAACGTTTAACTACAAGCCAAGTGAAAGTTGATATTTTAGGCCATAATTTTGCATTCCATAATTTTTTCCATTTCTTGTCTGGGGCCTGATTATTGTAGCTTGTCCAGAGGTTGTATGCTTCTTTGATTGATAAAATCCCCTTAGGTTTAAATCCCCAACGGATTTTTTCCTCCCCTAGGTGAACCCTAATTCTTTAGTTGTTTAAATTTTCTTCAATTCTATTTATTTCTTCTTCGAGGCCGAATTGTTCCCACCAGTCACGAGAATCCCAAACCCTATACGCTTGTTCTGTGTTGGTTTCTTCCCAAAGATATTTAACTAGGATTTTATTGTGGTTGATACAGTCCTGGATGATTTGGGGCACTTCAACATTTCCTTCTAGAGGAGGTAATTGTTGCCAAGAGTCTTCCCAAGCTTTAGCTCTTTGTCCATTTCTAATTTCCTAGAAACTATTATCCTGAACAAGACTTCTACCTTGGGTAGCGGTCTTCCATATATGGGATCCCAGAACATTCTCAGAAAAGAAAATGAGGTTTCCTTTCTCCCACCCTTCAACATATTTAATGTGCCAGATCTTTTCCCAAGGTTCCTGGCTATGGGTTACCCAACGCAACCATATCTTAGCCCCAGTTACATGATTAAATTTTCCAGGTTCGTGGAGGTTGAGACCCCCTTGCTCCTTCAAAGAGAAAATAGTTTCCCATTTTACCAGTGCTCATTTCTTGTGTTCACCTGGCCCGTTCCATAGGAAGTTGCATTGTATGTTTCATATCTCCTTTAGAACTGCTTTTGGGGCTTCCATGGCCGAGAACAGGTACAGAGGCATAGCTTGCAACACTGCTTTAACCAAAACCAATCAGCTAGAAAATTAAGAGTCCCGAGAGTCCAGTTCGACAATTTTTTCCTCATTTTATCTAAGAGTTCATTCCATGACCCTTGACAGGCCGTAGAATCCACTAGGGGGGTTCCAAGGTATTTGCACGGAAGGGGGATCTCTTGGAAGCCAAGGATTCGACATATGTTACGTCTAGTGATCCTGGGGGTGTTGAAGAAGAAGACCTGGGACTTTTGTTCATTCACTTCCAGGTCTGAAGCTTTTTCGATGTTAATTAAACAGAGTCGAGTCTTCCTAGCCTCCTAGATTGAGGGGTGTTCCATCAGCATAGTATCATCCACAAACTGTTGGTGAGTTTGAAATTCCACTCTTGGGTGTATTAGAATCCCCTGCATATCATAGTTTCCTTGCATGGCCTTGATTGTTCTTCCTAAACCCTCAACCATAATAATAAAAAGGAAGGGGGACAAAGGATCTCCTTGACGAATACCCCTTGAGGGTTTTAGTAAGCCTGTTGGAACACCATTTAGCAAAATGGAGAAGAAGGAAGAGGAGATTAGATTCATGATCCAGCTAATCCAATCATCTAAAAATCCAAAAGAACTTAGCATGGCCTTCATGAATTTCCAGTTCAATTTGTCGTAATCTTTAGCAATGTCGAGTTTCAACATCATTCCCGGGATCTTCTCTTTTTTGAGGGACTGTAAAACTTCATGGAAAAGGACAATTCCATCCATGATTTTCCTCCCTTCCACAAACCCCGATTGCTCAGGGGATATAAGCGAAGGAAGAACAGGTTTAAGGTGATTGGCTATAACCTTGGTAACAATTTTATAAATAACATTGCAGAGGGCTATGGGGCAGAATTTTCCAGGGGCATCAGCACCCTCAGCCTTAGGGATGATAAGAGCTAAAAAGGTTGCATTAAAAGCAAGAAGTATTTTCCTGGATAGTATTGATGTTTCCACAATTTGTCACACTTCCAGCTTAATGAGGTCCCAAAAATAGTGAAAGAAATTGGTGGTAAAACCATCCAGTCCTGGGGTTTTCCCATCCGCCATTTGATGCACCACTTCTTCGACTTCGGACATTGTTATCGGTGTCATCAGAAGATCATTTTGATCTTGCGAGACAAGAGAAGGGATATGTTGAGTTATTAGTTCAATATCGCTGCTTCTGTCTAGATTCATTTCAATCATGATATCTTGAAAAAAAATTCTAAGCTCCCCTGCAGTCTCCTCCCTTGTTTCCAATCTTTCACCATCCAAGTTTTTTTATCTTGAGGATCCCGTTTTGCATAATGTTTTGAATAACTGACCTGTGGAAGAATTTAGTGTTTCTCTCCCCATATTGAAGCCAATTAACTCTATATTTTTAATGCCACATAATTTCCTCCTATCGCTCCTTCTCCTGCAACTTGTTAAAACACTAGCTTCCTCGTTCTGAAGATCAGCGGTGTACCCTACATTTATGCCCATTTTCTAAATTTCCTCTAGTTTGGTTTCAAGGGTTTTTTTGTCCGCAATTATATTCCCAAAATCCTCCTTGTTCCATTTCTTTATTTTTTCTTTAAGACTCTTTAATTTCTGTTGGAACTTGTACATACTTAGGCCCTTTCCCGTGCTTAGCTCAGACCCCCATTGCATCACTTTCTCTTTGAACTTTGGATGGCCTAACAAAAAATGTTCAAATCGGAAGGGTTTTTTGAATTGAGAACCTAATCCACTCCACCACAATTCCATTGGCCAGTGGTCATAGCCAGCCACCTGGAGAATACAAGTTGAAATTTCACTTCCAAATTCCATAATTGACTCAGAAACAAGAAAGCGATCCAGATCGGATGCTATGTGGGGGTATACTTTGGATTTATTGTTCCATATGAATCTACCTTCCCCCGAAATAACATCAACTAGTTTATGGTCTTCAATGGTATCCGTAAAGTGACCACACTCATCTTCCAGTCTCCGTCTTCTGCCCTTCTTTTCCTCTAAGGAAGTTATGAGATTAAAGTCTCCACCCGAGATCAAGTGTTGATCTCCGGCCCCATCCCCCATTCTCCTTAAGGAGTCAATGAAGGTTATTTTCTCCTGCGGAGTATGGGTCCCATAGGCATTGGTTAACATGCCAGATACTGGGAACCCATTAACCTTGAATTCAACTGAGAGGAAACAATGATTCCCATGAAAACCCAATAGGATTACTTTGTTGGGATCCCAAAGGATTCCCAACCCTCCTACCATACCTTCGGAATTAATGCCCATCCCTTTTCTTCCCTTCTAATTATTTTTCCAATTTCTTGAAGCTGGCTTACCGAGCACTTAGTTTCTTGGAGAAACACAATGGCCATATTTGTCAACCTAATCTTTTTTTGAAGGATCTTTGCTTTCTGAGGGCTGTTAAGACCTCTTATATTCCATGAAAAAATCTTCATTAAAATAAGAAAAAATTATAACCCTAGAGTATCCCTTATGGTACGGTACTGACCTGATTCAATCAACTTTAATCTTGTTGCAACAATGTGTTTCCGGTTAGATTTCCTTCCCGGTTTCCTGATTATCTCTTCATGTTTCCTCTTGTAGTCTCTGTGGGATCCAGGGTTAATAATAAGACTATTGGATTCTCTGGCTTTGATGATGGCCTCTTTTAGAAGGACAACTTGCTCCTGGGGGACATACCCTTTTTCTGCATCTTCACAAGCTTGTTCAATTCCATCAAGATCTAGATCTCCAATATCCATATCTTTAGTGTCTTCTCCAGTTTCCCCTCTAGGTCTTCGCTAGGGTTTTCCTCCACAGTAGATGTGGTTTCCTTTGTGTCTTCGATCTTGTTAGGATATTCCTATACTCCATCCAGTCCCACCAGTATTTTGATCATTTACATTTTTAGTCATGCATGCACCTTTTAGGGTTTGCATGCATCCCAGTCATCAGTCCAGCACCTAGCCCTCAGTTATCCAGCCCCCAGGACCTTCTCACTATTCAGTTTTAGCCCTCCAGTTGCTTAATGCGCCCCTCTTCCTTGATTTTAGGGAGCAACTCGCCCTCCTTCACCTACCAGTCCAGTTGTCACTCAATTACACTCAGTTACACTCAGTTACATTCAATTACACTCAGTTACATTGAGTTACACTCAGTTACACCTACCAGAGTTAGTTTGACTGATGGTTGACAGTGACTTGAGCATTGATGACTCCACTGATGATGATGAAGACTTCCAGTTGCGCTCCGATGATCATGAGGACACCTAGTTGTGCTCCGATGACACTCCAGTGATCCTTTGATCACTCCATGAAGGCTAATTCGAATTGCCACCTTAGGCATTTGAATTCCTCATGCATTGTATTATTTATATGTCCATTTGTGATTAATAATCTAGTATGACCGAAGTATTATTGCTTCTATCTGAGTTCTAATGTACCATATTATTCTGTTGCTCATTATACTGCATGTATCACTCTTCTTCTATTTTCTTGCTTAATCATAATTATTCTCTTGTGAGTTATACATCATCTCTTAGATCTGTTGTGAGGATTTTCACAGATCTCCCTTTCCTGGTTGCTCAGATTCCTTTGGTCCTTGGTAGGCATTGAAGCAGTGTCCTCTGATTGTTCTCTTAGAGCTTCAAATTGATTGGAGGTTAAAATATTTTTGGAGCTTTCCGTATTTTACTGTTTCCTGTCGCCTCTTTTTCGATTGGAAACCCTAGTGAACCCTTGATCCTTACTTTCCTCTTCCTTCGTAGGAGAGGGTTTTGGACTATTCGTAGGGAAATATCTAAATAAATGACTATATTCATGGCACCTGTGGCATCTAAACGGAATTTGTTCATAATCTAGAGTTTGAACCCAGTCTTCATCCTCCCATGACATCTTGATAGCTTCTGGTATTCCTTAGATAGGTCCATGTAAACACAGATTTGGGCATAGGTAATGTATCTTTGAGATTTGGTTTGCTCTGATATCTTGATAAAGGATCCTAGGTTGTTCCGAATATCTTCTAGAATTTCTGAGTCTTAGTATTCGCCAGGGACGGAATAAATCCGAATCCATACCAGGGAAACACTCATATCCTCTTTATTTGGGCAAAACTTCTCCTTCCATGGTCTCAAAAAGAGACCAGCAGAGTAGAAGAAATAAGGGCCCCCATCTACAACTCTATTTCTTTCCTCCAGACTTAGGAGGGCTGGTGCAAGCTAATGCTGGCCACTCATGATGTGTTAGTCGCAATGGACTTTTGGAAAAACAAAAAATCTGAACATCAAAAGAAATATTAGAGCTACCTACACAACTTTTTGGAATATGGCGCAAGAAGATGAAACGTAGACAATCGGATTACCTTCCGGAATATATAATTATTATTTATGGAAATTAAGTATAACTCCCAAAAAATGGGGTTCTCTTAAGGTTGGTATGTTATTTTTTAAAGAAAACATAATGAATATGTTTGCGTTAGCCCCCTGGTTCAGTATTCAAATGGTGGATATTTGTTTTAAAAAAATTATATACAGTTGTAGATAACAGGCCGCTCTAGTGTAGCACTATTTTTCCATGTTTATTTATGTTAATTTTATTTTTGTTTTTAATTAAGGAAGTTAGCCCATCCCTAAGATGACTAGGCTAAGCGTTAGCCCCCGATATCATGGTCTTAACATAATCAATCAACATTGTTTTTTTTTAGGATGTAGGTTTTTGTGTGTACTTGTGCGGTTTCTTTTCCGTTTTCAAAATAGTTCAACGAATAAAATGTTATAGATGAAAGAAATAACCTACTTTTTGTGTAAGATTGACGTTAGTACAATTGAAATTAACTAAAAAATAGGAACAAATAATAGATTTAATAAAAAATTACATATTCGGAATCTGCACACATAGTTCTACAAGTGTGTGCAATTTCATTAACATTGGACTAGTGTAGCAATTGCAGAATCATGCTCGAAACAGAAGAAGTTATAGAATAAGATGTATTTTTTTATAGTATTATATGTATTTTGGAAACCCGAACCTAAAACCATAACAGCCAAGTCATCCACCACGTTTTTGGGAAAAGAATTACCCACCAAAACTTAAATATTAAAATGGCGCATGCACGCACAATGGCGCGTACACACACAATGGTGCATGCGCGCAAAATGGCGCATACGCACACAATGGCGCGTGCGCATTGATTTTAAT